>SJYO01016970.1:9898347-9975882 GCA_006410555.1 Capra ibex
CACATATTCTCTGTCCGGGTAGTGACACTGATTGTCTTGACGGAGGTTTGGAGAGGTTTTCGGGGAACCTCCGTCTCAACAGGATTCACTTTAGGTTCCTCGATCTGAGAGTCCGGAGACGGGTGGGTCGGGATGGGAACAGGGAAGACCCCTCGAAGTCTCCTAGGTGACACCAGGAGGGGGACGGAGTCACCTCCTCCGGACTCCAAGACGACTCCACGGACACTACTTGTCATTTAGACGACTTTACTTCATTTCTGAATCACTTTGGTGACGTACGTCTGATTTTCGGTGTAGTCATTATTTCCCCTATAAAACTAGAGGTCAATGAACTAAGATATAGGTAGAGAGTCAAGTAGGACTCGAGTATACTCCTACTCTAAGTCCTGAAACCCCACAGGATCTTGTGTGGAACCCATGGGACACTAATCGTCAGCAATCCCGAGAGAGATTGGAGGAGGAGGAGGAGGGTCGTCGATTTTACCCGGGTAAGTGGAGGGTGACTGGTGGCAGGGAGGGTGTCCTTTTCTAAAAGTACCGAGTTCCTAAGTATACCAGTGAGAAGAATAAATGTTTTAGTCATTTGTGTGTGTACTAAGTCTCTCCACTACTCGGGAGTCGTTGGGAGAGGAAGCGGGACCCGAACCTGGAGTCAGCACATGATGTCGTAGGTCGGTCACCCTTTCCCTAGGTGGTCTCTGAAAGAGACACAAACATTGAATGTCTGTACTCTCTTAACTCATCCACTTAAGACCCCTAGACCTGGTCCCACCCAACTGTCCATCCTTTCTTCCCTGTCCTCGATTCACTCCCTCTCCTATATGTTAAAATATTTATTGATCTTTTTTTTAGAGTCGTAAAGAAAAAACCCCCCTGCCTCGTCTCCGTCCTTTCGATCTCCGTACATCCCCGAATTCACCCTTCTCCTCTCTATCTCGAACCCCGGTCTCACCCGCTCCCTACTAGAGACTCGGAGCTAAACAGGGTAGAGATTTTACTTGTCCAACGGGATCTACTTGGGTTTCGTTGAACGAACGAGACTGTACGATCCTGAGATATCCCAAGATCCGGACCCCCAAAACCCTGGTCTCGGGATCTTTATCCTTCCCCAACCGCCCGTGGGGGTCTCTCCACCAACTACGGGTTAGTCCGATACAGAGTAGGGGTCCGACCATGACCCCAAGACACCTCCACTTTATCAGGAGTTCCTTCCTGACGTCCATGAGCTTCCACCCAGAAAGGAGACCCAGGTCTGCGGTCCAAACAAGGTACTGGAGCATGTCCCTACGACCCGTCGGACCCCCCGTGCCGTACACCATCGGTACGAGGTGAACAAGGTTGTGAAGCGCCAATAAGTACGGACCTTCCATCCCGAGGTAGTCAGTCTCCCGGATCGGGGAGGACTTCTTCGTTGATCCTTCTTCGAGAAGGGTACTGGTGGTAAGGTGGAGGGGTAGGGGGTCGTTTGGACCCATCCCCTGAGCCGGGAACCACTACTCAAGTCACTCATCTTAGGGTTTCCTGGTGTGTAGACTGAACTATCACTTAGACGTTTTCTCCCGTCGGAGTCCCCGACAGGTGAACTACCCCTTGAACCAGGGATCTCTCTAACTCCCTCTTCTCTTTCAATCACTCCTTTAGGGACCCTTATCGATCTAATTCTCTTACCGTAGAAACCCTTGCCATTGGGATTCGTATCTCCAGAGACCCGTATTGTCCTTTCTGGACCATAGATCGGTCTTGAACGATTCTCACATCATATGACGACCCGTGAAACGTTTGTAACATTATTAAGAGTAGTATTAATATCGATTGTGGACATATCGGAGATGGTACACGGTCCGTGACAAAATTCGTTAAATGTACGTTATTGAGTAAAATTGGAAGTCCTTTTGGGACACTCAAAATAATGATAAAAAAAAAAAATGACAATAATAGGAACAACATATCTTCTTCTTTTCCACCGTGATTCATCAATTATTGAACGGGTTTAGTATTGTTGAAGGTTCACCGATTCTAAGTCTGGGTCCGTAAGACCGATGTCGCAAAAACAATAATGTGAGATACCAGAAAGTGAACTCTAAATATCTCCACGGACCGTGTATCCTCCACGAACTATTTATAGATAACAAACTCATAAAAGTAACCCTAACAAGTGACTCTTAGGGTGACACTCTTTTCTGTCGAGGGTCTCTCCAATTCACTGAACGGGTTCCGGTGTACTGACCATTCACCTCCTCGACCTAAACTTGGGTCTCAACGGAAAATATAATATAACCTCATCCTCACAGGACCTACCAGACCCTCCTCCACCCCGGGGTACCATCGGGGAACCACGTGACCCCTCGAGAACCTTCCTCCCCACTCCGTCCCGTGGAACGACCCCCAACATGAGCAGTAGGAGCTACTCAGCCCGGTCGGGTTTCAGTCGTTAGAACGTGTGGTCGGCGAGGGGCTGCTCCTACAACCGACGGGACTCCAGTGCCACTTATATCAAGTACGCGAGGTACATCCGGTACGGGAGTCGTTGGACCCCCGTTTCCATGTCTCTACTCCTGTGGTATAAACACATTCACTAGTAAACTTTTTAGGATAAAAAGTCTGACTCCGGGTTTCTCTCCCCGTCCCAGGACGGAGTCCAGCGTGTCTACCAGGTCCACAACCCCGACGTGAAGGTCCTCGTCCGATGCACGACCTCCTGGGTCCTCAAACACCTTCTGCTATCCTCCCCGAGACTCTCTATTTCCGCCGACAGAGTCGAATGGACACGACGGTACAGGTGGTTCACCCCGTCGAAGTTTTGTACCGGGAGGGCCAAGAACTCCTTAAGGTCGTCCGATGGACCCCTCTTCTTGAGTCTTTTAGTCGTCGTTCTTCGTCTCCCACCCTACTAAACTCTCTTATCATGGGTTTGTATACATAATGGTATACGTTTTCTCTATTGGTCACGCTCAAACTACGTCCTTCGTCCCGTGGGTTTCGACCACGAGACGTTAGTGGACTTCCCTATGTCCACCCCTCCCTCCGCCCTCCCTGGAAGTCTCACCTCCCCTGTGTACATAGGGATACCAGCTAAGTATGACTACGTACCGTTTTTGGTAGTGTCATAACATTTCATTAATAGGAGGTTTATTTTATTCAATTAATTTCTTCTTTTCTTTTCGTCGTCAATTCTGGGATGAGGGTCGGAACCCGCACGGAAGAGAGCGAACCGGGGTGGAGGACGAGGGTCAGGAGAGTGGGATCTGGGCGAAGGGGAGTTGGGGTGTGTGTGTGGTTGAGCCCTAGGGCGGTCCACGGAGTTGGGGAGTGCCTAAAGCGAGTCTGGCATAAGGGTGGCTGTTGGGATAAGACGGGTCTACAGAACCTGGCGGGGTGTTCCGAGGCGGGGGCCCGTGTCTGGGGCGGGACAGATTGAACCGGGGGCGGGTTTGAAGGTCACAAAAACAAGAGTAAGGCCCTGGGGAGTGAGCCTGGGACGGGTCGCAAGGAGCAGGGAAGTGTTTAACGGTGGGGCCAAGGAGGGGGTCTACGCGGGTGGAATTTGACCCTGAGGGGGACTTTTGGGGCGGAAGGGTCTGGGGCGGAGGACTGGGGCGGGGAGTGGCACCGTGTACTTGAGCCAGTGCTACATCTACCCGAGGAGCCTGTGGTGGCGCATGTCGACGTGGTCGAACAGCACCGCGTCGTCGAAGTACTAGACGCGGAGACGGTCCTTCCGGAAGCCCCTGTACCACGGGCCGAAATCGCAGAAGTGGCGGTGGAACCACGACGGCAAGGTGCACGGACAGCGCACCTTTCCGAACAGACCTGGTCGAGGGGCGCCGGGGGTCGGGAGCGGGGCCGGAGCCCGGCTAGGGGGTGTGGTGGTGGGGTGGGTGTCGGGGAGGGGGCGAGAGCCCTGGAGGCATGGGTCGGTGTGTAGGGGTTTCGTCGGCCACGGGTCAGCCGCGAGGTCACACTACCTCGACGCCGACTAAAGGGTCCGCAGGAACCGGTCCGGGTCGCAGACGCCGAAGTACCACCACGTCCGGCGCCACTCGTCTACCGTGTCGGGTAGCAAGTGGAGACCCGTCACCCCGCAACCCTTCAACTTCCAGTTTCCGTCCGGTCCTACGAGGTGTATAAGGAGTAGGGGTGGGGTCGGAGGTTCTGGTCAATTTTCCGTGATCCCGTGTCGACTCCCAGTGTCCGGTCCCATCTTCCGTTGGGTCGGGTGACTCATCCACTTTACAACCACGGGTCCCTTCCTCCACCGTGGCCTCCCTCTCTACTAAGGACATTCCTGACTGCCGGAAGGGTATTCTCCACCGGAGGTCGACCCGGAGGTTCCTATTCTACCCTAAGACTGTCCACCTTTACCTGAACCCTTAAGGTCTGTTTCCACACCTGTCCTTCGGAAACGGGAAGGTGTGTCGATACGAGCCGTATTGGTTGGTTTCGGTTTTGGTCCTAACTTACGATTGGAAGAGGAGGTGGGATCTCGGGTAGGAGGTTCAGTTCAGTTAAGTCAGAGGATGAGTCGAGTCTGTAATCCCCCCGCGAGAGGTCGGTACGTCTCGAAGTGCGGAGTCAAAGGAGACCTTTGAATGTCTCTTCCTAGGACCCGGTCCGCAGGTCTGTGAACCCAAAGATCAAGGCCAGGTCCGTGCTAACGAAACCCTCGGGAAAGGGAAGGGACCCGTGGAGTTCAGAGTCGGTCAACCAAGTCCTTAGAGTTTGCGTACGGTCGGACTTCCCGCCGGGAGTGGTTCCATCACGACGTGGTCGAGGACGTGCCTCAGTTTGACCCGGGAGCAACACTACATCATCGGTGGCCACAGGTCAAACGCCTAGAACATTACGAAGTGTACTAGCGGAGACCAGACCAGGGTTAGGGCCTACCTGTCCCTCATCCGCGGACACCCGTTCCCAGTGGAAACCCAGACGAAAGGAGGAGTGGTCGGGGTCAGACCTTCGGACCCCTTCGGGTTTTCCGACCCCTGAGACTTCAACCTACCGGTATGGGAAACTTGGGTCAGGGGTAGAATCGAGTCAGGGAGGTTGGGACAGGGTTCGGGGTGGGTGACGAGGACTTTCACTTCCCTTTCACTTTCAACGAGTCAGCACAGGCTGAGAAACGCTGGGGTACCTGATATGTCCTTAAGAGGTCCGATCTTATGTCCACACCCATCGGAAAGGAAAGAGGCCCCCTAGAAGGGTTGGGTCCCTAGCTTGGGTCCAGAGGGCTTAACGTCCGTCTAAGAAGTACTCAACTCGGTGTTCCCTTCTGGTGACGAGGATCGGGGTGGGTTTACCGATCCTACGGGGGTGACCCACCTGCCACCGTCTCGGGAGTGGAAACCACCAGAGCGAGAGAGATTACTCCTTCCGGGGCGCCCTCAAGGGACCCCTCTCGTCGACGGAGAGTCGTAGGAAGGAGGGCTAGAAAGGCTTCATGGTGGACAACCCTTTCCGGTCGTTCTTAGTCTATGTGGACCGAATTGGGGGTTGAGTCGGAGGTCCCTTTTCAGTGGAGTGATCGGTTCTAAGCTAAAGGAGTGGGTCCTTTACCCCTAGTGTGTGGACGAAACGTCGGACTGTTCCTCCTAGTGTCTCGTCCCTGTGTCTCATACGGACCGTGTGTCCTCCACGGGTCACTTCGAATCGAAAGAGGAGAAGTGAGAGGTCCAAAGAGAGAATAAGTAAATAAACCACCGTTCCCTAGAAGGAAAGTGACCCTCCCGAAGAGGGATCGACCCCGAGTGTCTTAGATCTCCCGTCCGAGTTCTCAACGCACGTACCCGAATCAACGGGGGCACCGTGCACCCTAGAGTCGAGGTCCTGGTCCCCAACTTGGGGTCAGGGGACGTAACCTTTCACCTAAGAATTAGTGACCCGGTGATCCCTTTAGAGGAGAGACTCAAAGAGAACTTAATTTTAACGATCTGAAGTAGTCCCTCAGTGATGTCGAGGAAGGTATCCGAGTAAATGTCTACTCCTTGAACTCCAAGTCTCTCCCCTTGACTGGACGGGTGTTCCGATCGACTACTCGAGATAGATTTTGGAAACGGAGGGTGGGATGAAGAAATGAGTGGTTGGGTGCGTCAGTGAGTCTAAGGAGAGAGGTGTATGAGGAGTTTGGGAAAGGAGTAAACCGTAGGTCTTGTTGTGGGAAAAGACGATGAGAAGAAAGAAAAAAAATTGGGGAAACCGGTAACTCGTACTGAACGTCCTAGAATCAAGGGACGGGGTCCCTAACTTGGGTCCGGTTCCGTCACTTTCGCGACTCAGGATTCATGACCTGGTGGTCCTTCAGGGGAAAAGGGAGAAAGGGAGGTGAGAGATTTCGGACCTACAACAAGATTCAGAGTCGAAGTTGAGTCTGGAGTTCGTAAGGACGACAGAGAGCCTATATGAAGGACCCTGACTCGACCTCGGAACTTGGTTACCACTCTAATGTCGCCCTTCTCGGTCTCACTGGTCTCCACGGTGTCTTCTGAGTCCACAGTAAGCTAGTGATTTAACCGAACACTAGTGGAACCCGACTTAATTTTCCTCGTGCCAAAAGTTTAATTCCCTCCACCGTCAGAGTCACTTGAGACCCTGCAGTTCGGTGTGGACCAATGGTCCGTGTCAGACCCCTTGTTCCTTTCCGTAACCGCTCATCACAGGTCCTCCCGTCCGTCCCACCCCTTTCCTCTTCGACACATCTGTCTAGTGTAGGAGTTCAAAAAAGTTACGAGACGGGGGAGGAGTGTGGAACTGTAATCGATGAAGGAATTAGTAACTGTATTGTTATTGTCGTGGATAAGACACAGTCCGAGACGACAGAATGTACACGCATAAGTAAAGTAAGAATATTGTTATAACACTTTATTCATGACAATAATTGGGGGTAATCTGTCTACTCCTTTAACTTTATGGATCACCAATTCGTTGAATGGGTCGATGTACCGACAATTCGACACGACGGTCTTATCCTTGGGTTCGACAGACGAGAGTCCGGACGTGAGAATTGGTGCTGTCGCGAGAATTGGTGCTGCGACGTGCCTCGCGGAGAGTCTCGAAGTGTCGTGACGGAGACTCTACATCTGGGGGTCTAGAGAGTGGACGGAGTAGTGGAGGAGAGGAGGTTCTTCGGAGGATAGTGGGAGAGGTCTACTTCCGGAGGACGGTAAACTCGAGACCTCGGACAGGTGACCGGAGACGAGTCCCTGTGGAGAGGGGGTGGCTGGTCGGACGTAGACGGAGGAGAGGTAGGGTGGTCGGGGATGTACCCCGGTGTGAAGAAGAAAGGGGTTTCCTTTGGTAAGATTCAAGATAGAGTGGTGGTTGCAAGACGACATAGAGAGTGGAAGGAAGTGAACTTTTTCGGGAAGTGTGAACCCAGAGACGAAGGAGTGGAGGGTGAGGGAGGGTCCGAGACGACAGACCGGAGGTGGGAGTGAAGTGCACCTCCCTACAGAGTCGTTCCAGTTGGGACAACGGTTTAGGTCACCGCCGAAGACTGTAAGGGAGAGAACAAAGGACTTTGGAGGGAGACGGAAGAGCCAACAAGACTGAACCGGACCGGACCAGACGGTTGTCGAGGACGAGGGAGTGCGGGCCGAAAAAGGTCTCAACCCAGGATCCTGGCCAGAGAAAGTAAAAGAAGGAAGTGTGGAGACACGTCGAGACTACTAAGAAAGATGAGACTTCTCAGGACTTAAAGGTGGGGTCGGGTCCGCACTGGAGACGTTCTCGGTGTCGGTTGTTTGATTCCTTAGAGTCATGATCAATCTTTTCCTACGGGGAAGTAGACCCGATTACGTCCGCGTTCCGAATCGTACCCGACCCGTCGAGAGTACGTTTCGTGTGGATTAGATTGACGACTGAATTAACACCCACAAGGAGAGGTACTTAAGTTGGAGTGTTCGGGGAAGAGTACATAGACATGGACAAGGACCCAAGGGGTGAAATCGTTTGTCGTGGATGAACCGAGATGTTCTTCGGACACCCAGTGAAACCTAGGAAGAGTGAAGGGTGTCGGGTCGTCGTTTAGTCAGTGGTTCAGGACCACTGAGGGTGAGACGTCAGAGAGGTTAGAGATGAAAAGGATATATACCTACATATACACTTCGATCTAATTTTTGACAAACACTCGGAGTCAAAGGAGTAGGAATTTTACCCTATTATTATCATAGGTATCTCTTAATTTACTTAGTTCCATACATTTCATGGACAGTGTCATAGAGTTAAAGTAGTCCCATAATTTTTTACTGTAAAGAGACTAATGAATTGTCTTAATTAAGATTCATTACAGAGGAAGATACACAAATCGTGAAGTGTCACAAAATTTTTGAGTATGTGTCAACAATAGCGACTCTCTTATATACAGATATATACCGAAGGAATCACCAAGTCAACCCTTTCTTAGACGGACGTTACGTCCTCTGGGCTCAAGTCAGGGACCCAACTTCCTTTACCGTTAGGTGAGGTCATGAGAACGGACCTCTTAAGGTACCTGTCTCCTCGACCCGTCCGATGTCAGGTGCCCTAACGGGTTCTCAACCTGTGCTGATACACTGATTGAAAGTGAAAGTATTTATATATTGTGAATCGTTTACATCGGTCTGATCGACCCAAGTTTATGGTCGAGGTGCATGAATGATCGGTACACTTGAACCCGTCCTATAAATTAAAGAGAGACGGAGTCAAAGGAGTAAACATTTGGTCATATCGTAATCAACCCGAAGAGACCACCGAGTCTCCGATTTCGCAGACGGACGTTACGCCCTCTGGACCCAAGTTAGGGACCCAGTCTTTCTAGGAGACCTCTTCCTTTACCGTTGGGTGAGGTCATAAGAACGGACCTCTTAGGGTACCTACCTCTTCGGACCACCCGATGTTTCTCAGTTGAAACAATCATGTGTCTTTCGTGAGACTTATCACGAGTCTTATACCACGCACGACCTATTATAATGGATGATAATCATAGTAGAGAGAATAGAAGAGCATAGGAGTGCTACTGGAATGACCTAATATCTATTCCTCTGGCCGAGTTTCACATCGACGCTGAACGAGTTCTCGCCGAACTTAGACCTGAGGTCTCGGGACGGGAATTCCGCAGGGGGATGAAATGAGTGAGAAGTCGGACCTACCTCAGGTGTCCCCGGTGCATCAACGACCCTTACATCGGTCACACAGGCCTCGACTCCCTGGCTCGGAGGGTGGTCAGTGGGAGCGACCTCTGTGTCTTGTCTCCCAAAGCAACCGTTGGATCGGGGACCCCGTGGTACCCCGGTCCGTCCCAGTGTAAGTTTCTAGTCCGTTTGTGACCGGGACGGTTGGGGAGTGGGCCGTGTATGGTGGGGGTCCCGAAAACGGACAAAACGGGGGTCGGTGACGTCGACGGAACCCTCGAAAAGGGGCGTCTTCCTCACACACACCCCTGTAGACCCGGAGGACCGCAAGAAAAGACCGTGGAGTCGACCCGACCCCAAACCCGTCCGTCACTTGTCGATTGATCCAGTGAAGGGGTAATTTTTGGGGAGGTCACCGATGTAAAGGAAGAACTATTTTAGGTCTGAGGAGTTCTACCGAATTTTTCGGGACGCCTGTGACAAGGGTGGGTCAGGAGGTCCTAGACAAGGCGTGAAGTCTGAAATACTGGGAGGATTAGACTTGGTGAACCACCAAAGGTCTTCAGTAGTAAATCAAAGTAAGATTGAGAGAAGGAAAAAACAGTGGAGAAGAAAGTTACAGAGAAGCAAAAAGACCAGAGTCGAATCTGTAGTAGAGGAGGTCTTTCGGATGGGACTAGTGATGATGGGATCTCCGGCACTAACCACAAGAAAGGCACGCGTATCAAGGAGTCCGAAGGGGATGTATCATCGTCAATGGGTCTCTAACAATAACAGGACAGAGAAAGAGGTCAATCTGACCGTAAAGGGCTCCTGTTCCTGGTCATTCTAAGAAGAGACCCAGGACTCGGCCCCCCCCTGACTAGTGAATGCACAACAAGTCCTACACCTTGAAGAGCGGGAACCACTTCCACTCCAGTAGGAGGCAAGCCCGGAGTATCAGTATTTCCCGCTACTTGTACCAGTGGGGTTAGGGACGTCTCAGTCCCAATGAGTAGTCTCCCGAGGGCCTCCGACGTGGGGGTCTCAGGACAAGGAGTCTGTCCGAGAGACGGAAAGGTGACTCCGTCACGGGACCTCGAGTTTCCAGAAACCTTAGGTCACCTAAAGACTAAACCTGGGATACCTAACTCCTGTCTGTGGTAGCTCGAGTAGGGAGGAGGAGACCCCCGAGGGACACTCAGGGAAGACGAGAGGGGGTGGTACGTCTGTAGGGTGACCATTGACAGAAGTCTCAGGAAAATAGTCTGCCCCTTGTCTCGAGACAGACGGGGAATCTACCCTCAAAGACTCCCATCCCGACCTGCCCGAGGGAGTCTGACGCGATTTTCGTCCCGACACAGAGGGTTCAGTAGGACCTCCAAGACTTCCTGTTCCGGTTCAGAGAAGAGGGGACTCCAGGACACTCCCAGGTCAGTCACGAACGGAGGTCGGGGGACCGGAGTGGACTCTACGGGGCCTACCACGGGCGTAGCTCCTTCCGCCCCGACCGCCCGACTCCCCTCTTCGACAACATCAACCCCTACACCCTTTTCCTTCTACGTCCGGCCGAGACTCATCCCAGCCCCGGCATCGCCAGACGTCGGGGTATCAAGAACTTCAGGGGAAGGTCTGGTAGTAGGAGAAACCGGGGGCCGAGGTTGAAGAACGTCTTGTGTGTCGGGTACGGTCCACGGGACGATGTCTTGCCCCCGTACCAAGTGAGTCCCCAGGTTCACTCTGTACGGTGGGATCCGTATGGACGTGCGTGTGACTGTATATCACACGTCTCTGCACGTCGACGGAGTGAGTCCGGACCGCCCCCCTCCAGAGGGATTCACTCCCTATTTCCCCCCGTCCCAGAGGTAAGACAGGAAGGGGTGTCGACGAAATCACAAAGACCTCTCACATATAGAGGAGGTGTCCTAACCAAAAGACAAAGTTCTACAAAGACACAAATACATGTACAAAAACGGAGGATAACGAAGTCACACAACCCAAAGATACTAGGGGGAGTCTCACGAACGCACACACACACACACACTACTGGGGGGGAGTCTCACGAACGCACACACACACACACAGAAAGTACACAGAGAATCATAAACACTGAAACGAGCACCCACGCACAGAAACACACATAGATCCGTCGAGAAACACTTACAGATACAGACACACATACACTCACACAAGAACATACTTTGCAGAGACACACGAGTACAGACAACCTTACACAGGTATACGTACGCAAAGACACAGTCGTACATACACACACAGAGACACAAACGTCCACACACACTCACTCACGTAGACACACAGTACTGGTACGTACGTCGGGACACACCCTCATAAACACGGACGGACGCACACACATAGACACACACGTCCAGACGCAGTCAGGCACACCCATACACGTGCAGACACGTACACGCGTACAGACACACGGCTACGCACAAACACACACTCACACACACTCCGGACACACGGACGTGGACCTCTCAGGGACGTCTCCCCCTAGTTCCGGTAAAGGACAGCACCCAGGTCGGAGACCGGAAAGTTCGACGGAGTGAGAGCGAGGGGGTAGACAATGGATCGTTGTCCCGGGAACATCCTCCTTCCCCGACACTCCTTAACACCCCGGGTCTTTCCGGTGGCGGTGGGGCAAAGGACTGGGCCCCTCGGGAGTCGGGGGTGAGTGGGGAGTCCGGGGATGAGGACGCAGTCATCCCGACACCGTACCAGGAGCCCTCCCCGGCCTCTGGACTCCCGACCTGTCTCCTGTGTCTTCTACTTCAGGGACGGTCCGAAGACCGCCGGTCTACGGGTGTGCGCAGGAGAGGTCCCTTCGGTCCCCGGACCCGAGACGGGGCTGTCCTGAGGAGGAAGGAAAAGGAGGACCGGAGGTACCGAGTGAATTAGTAGGTGGGAGTGTGTTCTGGGTGGTGGGTGTGGTCGGGAGAGTGTGAGTAGAGGTGGACTGTGTAGTCGTGTGCTCGTCGTGTGTGTCGCCGTGTCAGTGGGCGTTGTGAGTGTCGTGTGGGGACGGTTCGCCCGAGTCGTCGTGGTCGTGTGTCGCTGTGTTGGTTGAGTGTGCTCGGGTTCGAGCGCCGTGCCGTCGCACGCGTGTGCGTGCACGTGTGTCCAACGGGTGAGTCCGAGTGTCTGAGTATGTGAGTACATTCGTGTAGAGACCCAATCTGGGTCCAGAGATTGTCCTAAAGATAGTCGGGACAAGTCAAGGGAGATCCGGAGACCAGTGACAGAGGATTTTGGTTCGGGAGGGAGACTCGAGACGGAACCGTGGGGAGGGACCAGACCCATTTGGGGTCGTCAGGGTCCTGATGTAACTTATCAGCTCCCTTCTACCTGTGGATGGAGGTCTCGGTGGATGGAGGTCTCGAACAAGGTGTGGTGCCTTTCCGGGTCCAGTCTTCAGTCCTGGTGGTCCAGGGAACCCTTCGGGGGTTCCCTCGGTTCCGAAAGGGCCATCGACGCAGAAGACTCACTGTTCCGTCCGTCCAGTAACTCGTTCCCGAGAGGTGTGGGACGGTCTTTGAGACGGTAACGTTGTGAGTCTCTCCTTGACGGCCCCTTTCCCGAGCTGAAGGAGTTTACACTCGAGACGACGACGACGACGATTCAGTGAAGTCAACACAGACTGAGCCGTCGGGTGGTCCGACCCTAAGAGGTCCGTTCTTGTGACCTCACCCAACGGTAAAGGAAGAGGTTACGTACTTTCACTTTTCACTTTTCACTTTCACTTCAGCGAGTCAGCACAGGCTGAGAATCGTTGTGGTACCTGACGTCGGATGGTCCGAGGAGGCAGGTACCCTAAAAGGTCCGTTCCCATGACCTCACCCCACGGTAACGGAAGAGGCCTACACTCGAGATCCCACCCCGGTTGGGCCACACGGAAGTAAAGAGGGTCTCCTGGGAGTCCTGTCCACAGGGCGGAGCGGAAAGAGCTGAGGACTCAGACCAAGGGAAGAGGAGAGATACCCAGGACGGGTGGACAGGTCGGACGTGGTGAGTGGAGAAGGTCCTTTGGAAGGACCTAGTGACCTAGATCGACGAACCGACTACCGAGACAGTGTGGTCACGGAACACTAGGGGCGAAATCTGGGCGGTCGGACAGAGTACGAGGCGACGTTGGTAAGAGGGCACATACACATCCCCCACTGTGGGTACACCACTTAATACTCCGCGCGACACCAAACTCGAGGTTTTATCGGGGACAAGTGGTTCGGTAACGGCTCTAGAAGTGGAGTCCTGGAATCCTGGGGAGGGGACCCCACTTCGGTGACAGACTTCCCGATGTTCCCGATGTCCCGACCAATCCGAGTCCCTCTCTTGTCTGCGTCTCCACCTCCTCCCCGTAGAACTCGGTTCCCTCCCCTAAAGTCCGTGGGTCCCCTGTCTACCCCCATTCTCCTTTTGTGTTGGATGTCCCACTCTTACCTCCAGAAGAGTGTCCTTCTGTGTGTGTGTAGAGTCTGCCGTGTGTCGGGAGGGTCGTGTGACTGTGGGGCAGGGGAGTCGATGTGTTGTCACGGAGTGTACCTGAGAGAGACTCGAGGAGACATGTCTAAGTGTCTGTATCTGTAGATACTTATCTGTGAGTGGAAGTCGGGAGTGGGTAGATGTGTGTGTGTGTGTGTGTGTGTGTGTGTCGGAGAGGGTAATATCGGAAGGAGACACAGTCGGTGACGTAATTTGTGAAATATGTATAATGGAGTAAAATAGGAGAGCTGTTGACCTGTTCCAATTCCTAATACTAATTACGATTCCGTGGGTTCCGTGTCTCACCAAATCTTTGAACGGGTTCCGGTGTGTCTACTCCATAGAACCGCGAACCAAGGTCTTAGACTTGGTGAAGAGAGGTAACGGACCAGTGTCTGTGTCTCCGAAGGTCGGTAAGGAAGTTCGTGTGTGACCATATGACTCGGAGGTGGTCCTTTGGGTCTCTATATACATCAGGAGGGGAGGGGGTCAGTGTCTAGGTGTGTCTCGAGGAGAGCTATTCAAAGTTTGAATATGCTAGAGAACTCAAGGGTGAATCTGTACTACGACGGTGAAGGTTGTTATACGTCCATGGACAATGGGGGTAGAAATTTTCAGTCGGATTCCCCTAGGGGATTAAGACGTTCNGGTAAGGAAGTTCGTGTGTGACCATATGACTCGGAGGTGGTCCTTTGGGTCTCTATATACATCAGGAGGGGAGGGGGTCAGTGTCTAGGTGTGTCTCGAGGAGAGCTATTCAAAGTTTGAATATGCTAGAGAACTCAAGGGTGAATCTGTACTACGACGGTGAAGGTTGTTATGCGTCCATGGACAATGGGGGTAGAAATTTTCAGTCGGATTCCCCTAGGGGATTAAGACGTTCGGACCTTACCCCTCCCCAAGTCTCTGGGAGGTTCTTCCTCCATCTCCCTCTCGGGACCGTTCCAACTACCACACCCGCCACCCCCCACCCCCGTCCCCACTCCCACACGACCATGTGACTGAGAATTTTCTTTGCCCCCTTATTTTTCCGGGTCTAAACATCGTAAACGACTAAAGGTACCACATTTATAAGGGTGGTACCGGTTAAAGTTCAATGACTTCACTGAACGACTTGTGACCCGACCTTTTTCTAAACGTCTTAGTCGAGGGGTCCCGGCCGTGATCCATCGACCGAGGTCGTATGGCGACGGCCTTTCTTTGTCTCTGTTTGTCTCTGACTTTACTCTCCGTCGCTCTGTCTCTGTCTGTCTCTGACTCTTTCTCTCCCCAGCTCTGTCTCTCTTGATTTCTCCGTTTCTCTGTTTTCTCTTTCCCTTGTGCCTCCCCGGAGAGACGAGTCGTAGACGTACCTTTGTCGGGGGTCCTTAGAAACAGAAACCGATCGAGAGTTGAGTCGATGTTCGGTGGTTACGGATCCTCGTATTAAACTGAAGGTCTTCAGACCCCTTCACCCACCCTTCCGTTTATTGATAATCAAAATTTTGCAATTTCATAATTTGTGGATGAGACACGGACCCCGAAGGGACCACCGAGTCTGTCATTTCTGGACGTTAAGCTCTCTGGACCCAAGGTAGGGACCCAACCCTTCTAAGGGGACCTCTTCCCTTACCGGTGGGTGATGTCATAAGACCGGACCTGTTGAGGTACCTGTCTCCTCGGACCGTCCTATGTCAGGTACCCTGACATTTCTCGGCCTGTGCTGACTCGTTGAAAGTGAAGAGAAGTGAAGTGCAGTGAGACACGGACCGTGTCACGGTTCGTTCAGGGTACTAACTAGAGTAAATCACTGGGATACTCCATCCAAAATAATAATGGGGATAAAATGTCTATTCCTTTGGTTCAGTGTTTTCACAATTTATTGAAGGGTTTCTAATAGATGTGTCACTTATTCCCCTTCGATTTTGTGTTGGGGTTCGTTAAACCGAGGTTTCAGGTAGAATTCGTGACGAATAAAACTTCAGGAGCACTTTCGTTATGTCAATACATGGAAGTGCTCGGGGGTGTCTCACGGTTCGGGACACGATGTGTGGGACTTAGGAGGAATGTCGGGTCACTCCCCCTTCACTGGACGGGTCCCAGAGAGTCGTTGGTGGCTAAAAGTTATCGGGAATCTTAGACTTAGGTTCAGAGAGAAAAGAGTCCCGACTATATCCAACGGACGAATGTTTCCCTCACCGAGCCTCTGGGCGGTGTTCACAAGACCAGTGACGTCCCTGAACTCAGACAATTACTTGTCCGGAGAACCCGTAGACCAACTGTCCTCAACCGAAGGTTTCAGACTAGACCCAGTTCTAGTCCAACACCTACAGTCTTGACTCCAGGTTAGGACCTGGTACCACAAGGGTGGAAGTCGTAGAGAGGGAGACACACCGGGAGGGGTCAAAACCCCGGAACTAAGTTACTGTAGTCGGAAGACTCGTAGACAAAAACGTAGACATAGAAGGCACGTCAACAATCCTTCCGAGAACCGGTGACGCCAATTCCTTCCGACTCTTAGTGTTCGTCGTTTCGATCTTCCCGGGGGTCCCTACTAAATAGTCAGATGGAGAGAGAAAGCACCTCTCCCCTTCACTCAACGACCTCCAGTTTGTCGGTCTGGACCCTAAGTTTCGGTCCTGATAATTAAGTTCATGTCTCAAGACAAGGGTCGACACAAGAGGTTTCGGACTCGTCCCCCCAGTGCAAGAGGGACTAACCACTTACAGTATAAAGGATGGGTCAGGGGCCTGTTGACGAGTATGGTGGGGACAGTATATATACCGTCGACCGGTATTTCGCCTCTTTGACGGGCGGAGGGTGGGGAGGAGGACCTGTGTCCTCGGGGTCTACGTGGGTGGGAAAGAAGCCAGATATGAACGGTTGTGGTGTAGTCCCGAAACTACACCTGTGTCCTACAGGACAAGGGGGGACTAAAGACGGTTCATAGACACCCTAGACCTCTGACTAAAGCCGAGTTTAAGATGGACTGAACTCTGTAACCCGTCCAGCGAAGTGAAGAGCGACTCGACGACAAAGAAGAGGATCTTTTATCCTTAGAGTTAGGGACGGAGGACCCCAACGAGGACTCGGAGTCAACACCAGTTCCGGGACTCTCGTGGGCCCCGTGACATCAACGATCCACTTGAAAGTGAAGACCGGGGAAGGGAACTCCTTCGGGGGAGGTTCCGGCTCTCTCCTCTTCACTGCTCCGTCTCTTCTTTCTCTTCACGAGTCCCACTCCACCCTCCCGACTCGGTCGGGTCGGCGGACCCCCTAAAGTGGTTTTCCCTTGACCCTGACTTGTCCCCGTCCTTTGGTGGTAGGTCGTTCTCAAGGCCGAAGAGGAGTCCCGAAGTCCGACCGGACCACCCGTCCGGGCTCAGAGTCCGAGCGGTGTGGGGTAGGGAGTGGTTCCGGACTGGGAGACTACTTCCGAAGGTAAGGAGTGACTCTGGAAGGTGGGGAGGGACCGAGGTCACGGGAAGGACTCGGAGGTAGAGGGAGTGACTTCGGAAGTAGAGAGTATCTTGGAGGTTGGTAGAGTGTAGTGAGTCCGGATAGTGGGGGTGGGGATTGTGGGTCCCCGATTCTTCTGTATCGGTCGAGACTAAGATAGTGAAACCATTTCGGTCACACACCCCCACTCCCTCCCGGTGTGATCGAAAGGGGAGGTGTCCCAGGAGTGGCACAGTCGACTTAAAAGAGATGAAGAACACCCATATTCACAAAAGAGTAGTCAACGACTTTTGGATGGGCGATCGGAGATTTTGTCTCTAGAACTCTCTGAACTCTAAGAACCCCCTACCTTTCGGTACTCGACCAGGTCCCCCTTGACTTCCTCATCCTCAGACTTAAAGTGTCGTGCGGGTCTGTCCTTCAGGGGAAGGGGTCCAGGTCAGTCTTCGGTCGGACCAACTGAGACACGTCCTTCCCGAGACCCAGGAGAAAGAGGTCGGGGCCCCAGGGGGATGGGTAGGAGGGTTCCAGACCGGTGAAGGAAACGGTGTAGTCGGGGTCCACCGACGTCTCTTGTGGGTTTGTGGGTGTGTGTACGAGTGTACGAGTTCGAGTAAGTGAGTTTCGGGTTTGGTATGAGTGTTTGTGAGAGGTGGGAGTGAATGTCGAAGTGTGGGTGACCTTTCGTTCTTGGTCGGTGTGTCGGGTCCTTTGGGTATACAAGAAAGTGGTGACTGGCGGGGGGGGTGGTTGGGCCGAAGGGAGAGGAGAGGTCTCCCGTTGCCTTAAACCATCCCTACTCCTCCCTTACATCCGAAGTCAAGACAGATGTAGGAAGTGGTGTAGTCCCTGTCCTACGGGCCGAAGACCCAGGGATGACGACTGGACAGTCAATAAGTGAGGGTTTGGAGGTAGAAGGGTAGACTCTTCACCCTTGTCTCGGAGCGAGAGGGTGGTGGTGTGAGTGTCTACCTTCCTATAGTTTTCTGAGTCCCTAGTGACCAAAGTTATTTTACTTCAAAGTCCTGAAGGGACCGTCAGGCCTCCAATTCCGAGGTGCGAAGGTCACGTCCTCCGTACCCAAGCTAGGAACCAACCCCTTGATTCTAGGGTACACGGTACGTCGTACTGGTTTGTAAAAAAAAAATTATTTTGTTAAAATTTTTTCTTTTATTTCAAAGTCATTTTACGTATAAGAACTTGCAACGTAATAAACCTTAACTCTTCTCGTTTTGAACGACTGTTTGGTCACAAATATAGTATTTGTGTGTGTGTGTTTTTAGTGGTTTTTTTATTTTTATTTATTCCCCTTCTCAGTTCCTGTCAGAGTTTGACCGACTGAAAGGGTCATACCCCGGAGTTGTCTGGGTGTTTATAAATAAAATATTCTTCAGTGGACACAAAACCAGGGACCTCCGGGACAGTCCGAAAGACCAGGTCGAGTTACGAATACTCTTTGACTTCTCCGATGGGGGTCCTGTGGCCCACCCCACCCCCCACCCCCCACCCCCTTTGTCGAATCAGATGGGCTTAGGGTGCTGACCCCTATTCGACCCCCTACCTTCGACCCATCCCCGTCCCTATTAAAGGATGTGTTACGTTTATTCCTTTAATTCCGGGTCTCTCCGGCGTATTAAACGGATTTCAGTGTGTCGTTAGGTCGAAGGTCAGACCGATTTTGGGACTCTGACGTCTAGGGGGTGGCGGGGATAGGGACTTGTGAACGTGTAGGAGCGGAATGAGGAGCCGGGGCGTCGAGCGGGGCTTGATTCCTGAGTTGTACCCCCACCCCCTCCTCTGGTGTCTCCCGTCGCGACCGCAACTCAGGGCTCCGTCGGGTCGCGACCCGATCCAGGGAGGCGGGAGAACAATGGTACCTCTATCGGGGAGGGCCGTTAGCGCCAGTTTCCGTCCTAAAGGCAGACCCGCCGGTCGTTAAGGGCCTAGGGCTCTCCTTGCACCTGGCTCTGGCGACGCCCTCCCCTCCCCCGTGGGTCTCTCCGGGTAGGGACGGCTCCCGCCCCTGAAGGGGTCCTTTGGTCCTGGGTGCGGAGGACGCGCAACGTCCTCAGGGGAGCGGTCGGGCCTGGGCGGGTGGACACGCCCTGACCTCGCAGATCCCCCCACGAACACTGTCGGAGGGGAGGGGAGGGCCGGCGACCGGAGTGGGGTGCAGGCTGAAGACGGCTAAGGCCCATCTCCCCGAAGGACCTGGGAGCCCTAACGCTGGGTGTAAGGCGCAGGAGGTCTTTGCCAAAAGGAACTGAGGAAAAACCGTCTGGGGAGGGGCGGGTGGATTTTCAGAAAGGAGAGAAGGTCTAGGGAGTCGAAGAGGGGTCTCAGAGTGAAAGTTCCAGAGAAAATCAAAGAGTTGGGTCTGGGAAAACTCCTAGGGGAGTCAGAAGGAGAAGGCTGAGTCGGGGAAGGGTCGAAGCAGAAACGTCCAAGGGTGGTCTAGAAAAACCCCCCACAGGAAAATCAGATGAAAGGGCCGGAAGGGAGTCGGGAGAGGGGTCTGACATAGTCAAAAAGTGAAAGGTCTCAAGGAGGCAAAAGGAAGAATACAGGAAACGCCCCACTCCTGGGAAACCGGAAGTTGCGGGAGTCGGGGGGAGGGGTCCAAATCCCGAAGGAGAGGCGTGGGGTGCAGGGGGAAAGAAGGGTCGGTGCTTCCCTGACCCTCGCCCCGTGGCGGCCGGGAAGGTCGAGGGGGCTGCCGAGGATGGACCAGGGTCCGCTCTGGCGAAGACGGACTGGGGCCCCGATCGGCCGGCCCCGAGGATCGTCGGTGCTCACGGCTATCCCCACCCCCGCTCGTTTGCCCCCACGACGGGCGGAGACTGGCGCCCGGGGAGACCAGTCCCTCCTCCTTCGGCGGAGCCTGAAGAGAATAACGTCGGCGCCGCCGCGCGCCACCGCCACCGCTGCCCCTCTTAAACGTCAGTGCGGGGTCGGGGTTCGGTCGACGGGCCGCCGTCGCCCCTCCCCGGGAGTGTAGGGTCCGGGAGGGCGGGGGCGAAGGGTGGAGGGGGCTCAATGGCGACGAGCCAAAAGGGTCCGGAGGGGGGGCGTTGGGGCTGGGGTGGGGCCGAGGAGAGGGGTCCAGACTTGGGAATCGTGTCTGAAGGGGCTCTGAGGGAAGTTTCCCCGTCTAAGGAGTGTGGGTCTTCGTGGACGAGTAAATCTTAATAACGTAAACTCCAATTCTCCCCCGTAAAGAGGTGGTGACGAGACGAGAGACCGGAAACGTTGACTCTTTTGAGCTCCTGGTGTGGCCCTGTCCGGAATTGGGCTCAAGAGCGTCGGTCACCTGGGTTCCGACGACAATAGTCTCGGTGGACCAGAGGTCAGTGGTACGAGACGGTAGGAACCTCTGACCCGTGACCTTTCCAAGACCCTGTCGCTCCCCGTCGTCTTCTGGGAAGAGACGAAAAGTCTCCTTAGTCAGTAAGACGATGTGACTCGTTCGTCCTTCCACAGTCGGAGGGGGTGGGGTGGGGGTTGAAAATCTTTTTGATTCATATCGTTAAAGATAGTGTTGTCAAGATCGGAAAGGTTGATCATCCCAAGCTACGGGGAGGGGAGTTGGACCCCAAGTCAAAGGTGGTGACAATGAAGAAGTCGGATGTCGGTCCTGGTGGTCTTAGAGAGAACAGTCCCCTCCTACTCTACACACACCCTCCCGACAAACCACCTCTTCATACACACAACCCTATACCACCCCTCCAGCCCTCCCCCGCATTCGTGTCTACACACTCACACACCAACATCCGTTACTTGTGCTACTGACGTTAAAACCTTAGTTGTTGTCCCTGCGTAATACATCCGTATGCACAAAGACACACACTCGTCCCTACGGACACTTAACAGAGTTATACTAACGCCCCGTCGTCTCTTGTCAGCCCATGTCCATTCTTACGGAAAGTATAACCTCCTTCTCACCCCTCCTTCCGTGTCCCCTCCTCGACCTCCACGTCCCTGAACCCCTCCCACCGAAGTGGAACCGACCTGGGATAGTGGAGGGTGGTAGTTCATGAAGGACGGACTGGTAACAAGGTGGACAAGTTAATTGTTCGTCTATAAATAGTAACGGTCAGTCCACAGTCCGAATCCCTGGTGTCTACACTTCCTGTGACCAGGGACGGGGACCCCTGGGGGGTGGGGTTAGATAGTCCGAGACAGTAGGAAGTTCCCGACCGAAGACTAAAGGGTGTCTCGTGAGCCGTAGTAAACGAACCACTGGTGACCAAGGACCCCACACCCCACACCTTATACAAAAGGAGTTCCCGTTCCTGACACAGACCGACAACCGTTCCGGGGACCTCAGGCCCGTTCCAAACCGTGTCTCTCCGTCCAAGAGACTCATGTCCTCACGTACTTAGTTAGTTCTTCGTTTCCTTGATCGTCCGTTTGTTTACTTTCAGGTCACTTTTTTATTTACTTACATTCTTAATTTCTTGCTTACCTTTCTAGATTCTTAGTTACTGACTGATAGGTTTACTTACCTTCTTGTCTTGACAAAGACGAGAATTTTATGTCTAGTCTGGTGTATTCAAGGAACGAATTTTGCGATTACTGTTTTTTTTTTTGGGATTTTTTGGGTTGAGATTACCGAATGAAGGGTAAGGCGAACCTTATTGTTTTTATGTTAAGTTATTATCACTTTTTATTGACTTAGGTTTGGGAAAAGCACCGAAGTCTTCTCAGCACCGGGGATGGGTGGAGAATTCAAGGAAAACCCGGTAGAAGGAGAAGTCGGTGTGACGTTAGAAAAAGTCAAGGATCTTATGTAATTGAAAAACGGAGTTCTAGAAGAGCATACGTCAAAAGAGAAGGATCTTGTGAGAAAGGGAACAAAAAGTGTCGTGACCGAGGAAAGACAGGAAATGGAATTCACGGCGGAGAAGTCTCTTCGGAAGGGACTGGTGCAGCCGATCCCTCCAGGGAAATAAGAACGGGAATCGCGACTCAAACAGAGGAAATACCGTCCACAGGGTTAGATCTTGTCTCATCAAGAGTCAAGTAACAACCAACTGAACCGAGAGAGAACTGGTCTCTCTCTACCCGAGACTGGAGTTCTCTATGGACCGAAGTGGGTCCTGTCTCTATTCGGTCAAGATCCTGAGAGTAAGTAGGTAAGTCTTATAGGACCACTACTCCTTATGCCTGAGAGACCCGGGTCTGACGGACCAGACATCTAGTCGAGACGGAGAAAGATCGAGGTACTGAAACCTGTTTAATAAAATCGAAAGACACGAAGACACAGAAGTAGACATTTTACCCCCTCAGATGGAATGTCCTCAGAACCCTCTTTAGTCACACGAGCATGTGTCATTCACTGAACATGTATACATGATCACTGGACATGTATCATTCGCGATATAGTTCACAAACGATAGTAAGAAAGTAAGTCAGTTAGTTTGAGTTGAAAGGGACAGTGATCGGACACGGTCCGACCCACCACCTCCGAACTTGTCCTCAGTCCAGGTCAGGAACGAGGGGTACTACCCGCGTCCTGTTCCTCCGGTATCCTCCCCGGACAACTTGTGGAAGAGGGTGACAGTAGTCACGAACGTCAAGGGTACGAACGTACAAGGAAATTTATTTAAGACTTTTGACTTTAGTTTTGATTTGTGGTTCCCGGTCGTTCGTCGACTCGTGAGGATAGGTAAAGGGTAGGTCGGTAGTGAGAACGAGAGTGAAGACAAAAGTCGGTATAACCTAAGGCACGAGTCAACACGACCACGGGGACACGGTATGGGGAGTCGGAGGTCCCACGAACGGACCTTTCGGGGTCTGGACGTCGTTAGATTGACAGATGGAAGAGACCCACACCTTCTCTTTTCGTGGACGGTCTGTCCCACTGTCGAGGGTCTAAGGTTCTTGTGATTGTTCCGGGTCGCCCGAAGGGCCCACCACGAGCACCATTTCTTGGACGCCCGGGTACGACGACTGTATTCTCTACTCCCCAGTCAGGAACTCAGCCCTTCTAGAGGACCTCCTCCCGTATCGTTGGGTGGGGTCATAAGACCGGACCTCTTAAGTCTCCTTAAGACTTAAGACCTGTCTCCCCGGACCGCCCGATGTCAGGTGTCCTAGCGTATCTCAGTCCGTACTGACTTCGCTGAATCGTACGTACGTTGGTTCGGGTCGTTAGGAGGCCGTGTAAAGAATCATTCGACCGGGACAGGCAGGTGGGTCTTCCGGTCAAGTGTACCAAAGAAGACGGGAGGGGAAGGAAGGAGGTGAACGTGAGGTGTAGGAGGGTGGAAAAATCCTGAAATGTGGAAGACACTGGAGGAGAGAACGTGGTACAGAGAGGGAGAGGTTTCTTAATTGGAGAGTCATATGTTTGTCCAGGATCTTCAAGGGTGAGGGGGGTTTTGGTGTTTTGGAGGTTTGAAAGGGAATCTTTTACATCGCAAATAGGACGGAAAGAAACCTCTCCGACGACAAGTAACGATGAACTTCCTTTCGAAAGGAAACATCTTTTTACAGTGGATTATATGATCTTCCTTACGCTCTTGATCCTTTCGAGGTAGAACATCGGAGTTGACTATTAGCTAAATCCGTTCTTGAGAGTTACTACAACGTAACAGTAGAGCCAGACGGTATGGTTTCGGTATCTAACACACCGAGGTTGTCGTTCGTAAATAAACAGTGCCAAGACCTTCGATCGTCAAGGTCTAGTTCCATTCTTGAGAGAAGGACCGAACGTCTACCGGTGGCAGAGACACAGGAGTGGACCGTCTCTCTCTTCCGTGAGAGGTGACAGAGAAGAATATTCCTATGTGTGACCTAATGTCGGCGTAGGAATGTCGAAACCCATATACTTACGTACGAGTCACATACTGAGAAACGCTGGGGTACCTGACATCGGGTGGTCCGAGGAGACAGGTACCCTAAGAGGTCCGTTCTTATGACCTCACCCAACGGTAAAGGAGGAGGTCCCCTAGAAGGGTTGGGTCCCCAGCTTGGGTACAGAGGACACAGAGAATGTGACCGTTCACCTAACGGTGGGCCCTTCGGGGAATACCGAATAAATTCGAATTAATAAAGGTATTCCCGGGATAGAAGTTTCTATCAATGTAACCCCAAGACCGAAACTGAATACTTAAATTTGCCTCCGCTGTCAAGTCACGTAACTTCCACGGTTTTTGTGATCCATTTCCCTTAAGAAAACTTAATTTTTTTTTTAAAAAAAAAAAAAAAAACCGACACGACCCAGAAGTATCGACGTACACCCGAAAGAGGTCAACCTCTCTCATTCCAGACGAGAGATCGACCACCACAAACCCGTAGACCAACACCACCGAAGAGAACAGAGCCTTGTGCCCGAGATTCCATATACCCGAAATCATCAACACCACGTGCCCCGAATCAACGAGACGTCGTACGCCCTCGTAGGGGTCGGTCCCTAACTTGGGCACAGGGGACTCAACGGTCCGTCTAAGGATTGGTGAATTGGTACCCCTCCAGGGATCCACTTTCCAACATTTCTTATGTCACAAGTGCCACACGTCCTCAGGACGTGTCGACTGGCCCGAAAACGTTTCTCCGAGAGAGAAAAGTTACCTCTCTAAACCACCTGTAGGGTATTGAGTGGGCATTGACCACATTCAGCCGGGAACACGGAGGAGAAAGCTATTGACAATCTATTAGTGGTAGTGATCTTCTTAAGAACAATGTCTACGAATTGGATTTAGGTTAATCCCGAATCGTTTGGTACCCAGTTTCTACCAGAGACGGACAAAAACACGTCGGGTACTTGACACTTACCAAAAATGTAATTTTTTTTTTATAAAGAAACCAACACGACCCAGAAGCAACGATGTAGGTCGAAAAAAGATCAACACCGCTCGCCCAGAGGAGAAATAACGACACGAGACTGAAGAGTGCCGTCGCCACAGGGAACAACTCCTCGTGTCCGAGAATCCGCACCCCTGAAGTCATCAACACCATGCACCCGAATCAACGGGACATCGAACACCCTAGAAGGGCCTGGTCCCTAGCTTGGCCACAGGGGACGTAACGTTCGTCTAAGAATTGGTGACCTGATGGTCCCTTCAGGGTCAAAAATGTAAAAATTTACCAAGGGGGGTTTAGTTTTTTATTATAACGCACTGTATACTTTTAATGTAATGTAGAGTCAAAGTTGTAGGAATTTATTTCAACGTGACCTTGCATCGGTACGAGGTAAACACACGACACATGTACGATGTTACCGCCACGACTTACGAACGTTATCTCTGACATACACGAGGTTTCGGGGTTTATAAATGAAAGACGAGGAAATGTCTTTTACAAACGGTTAGACACGAGAGGTGGATTGAAGGTGAATGTTCGTTATGGCTTAAATCTCCTTCTTCTATTTGTTGTGATCTCCCTTGGAAGTGTGAGTGGATATTACACCTTGTAAGATCTTCTGGTGACTGGACCAGTAAACTTTTTGAACAACAGAAAAAAAAAATTTCCGTTCTACCCCCAGTGACACGATATACTTTTCTCTGGTTTCTCTGTCGTAGTAACGGTTTACATTGTATATTTTCAACCGATCTCTCAAGAACCCTTTTTGTGTCGATAGTACCACACATAGCCAGTTACACAAAAGGAGAGAGGGAGAGTCCGAAAGCCGAGGTGATCCCGCCCCCAAAACAGGGATCTAGAAGGGTCGTATAGTTATCAAGGGTCGTGTAGTCATCTATCTGCAACCAACTTTTATTCTTACTTTCCTTACAGGGACCACCACGTTACCTATCCTTAGACGGACGATTACGTCCTCTGTGTCCAAACTAGGGACCAGACCCTTCTAGGGTGTACGGAACCTCATGATTCGGGGACACGGTGTTGACAACTTGAGAGCCAGATCTCAGGTACCTGGTATTGATGACGACTCGATCATCGACGTTGACAACTTCGGGTGCACGGGATTTCGGGTATGAGAGGTTGTCCTCTTCGGTGTCGTGTGACGTTGCTTCTCGTCTGGGGTGAATGACGTAGATCCGTTTCGTTGTTTCTGGGTCGTGTCGGTTTTTATTTTTATTCAACTTATTTCCTTCCTTACTCGGAACGAACTCCCTCTTCCTACTGAGGGGTCTCCTCCCTCACAGACTACCCAAGAGTTCCTCTTCATCCTCTACCGAGTGACCACTCTTGAAACTATCTCGGCGAGGGGATGGGGTCACCGAGACCCAACTACGAGGAAGACCTCTGAGCCTGTCGTCTTAAGACTGGTCGCCCGCGTCGGAGCCCGCCGGCTCAAAGTCAAGTCCTTGTCCTTCTTGGTGCAAGAGTCTTATCGAGTCGTCGTCTTACCAACCAGAGTCTTCCGTGGTCCCACTGGTGTCTCCCGTAGGACCACCTGACCGGAACACATACCCGTCCCCTACCTGGGGGACCACTACGCGTACTCAGGCTAACGGTTGGGAACCGGGTCGCCAGGGGGACTGACCGTCGGAGAGAGAGGAGAAAAGAACAGGTCCGAGTCAGAAGATCCGTCCGTCGTAAAAAAAAAGGGGGAAAGAGACCGACAACTAGTGAAGACCAGACATGACACGATTCAGCGAAGTCAGGATAGGTTGAGAAACGTTGGGATACCTGACATCGGTCCGAGGATACAGGTACCCTAAAGGGTCCGTTCCTAGGACCTTACCCAATGGTTCGGACGGTCCGAGATGACAAGTACCCGAAGAGGTCCGTTCTTATGACCTCACCCAACGGTAGGGAGGAGGTTCCCTAGAAGGGCTGGGTCCCTAGCTTGGGTATAGAGAATACAGAGGACGTGACCGTCCGTCCAAGAAATGGTGTTCGTGGTGGACCCTTCCTCCCGATAACCGTACGAGACAGAAAATGTCACCTCTTCCGTTATCGTTGGGTGAGGTCATACGTCGTTCAGAAGTGACCCCATTCTCCGTCCCGGCGAGTACCCGACACACTGGAGCTTGTTCACAGATGGGTGGAGACCCGGAGCCAAAGGACTAGACATGTTCCTGTTCCACCCTGTTCTACGGGATACTCCCGATAAGTTGGAGGTCTACAGACCGAACCTCAGATCAGAGGAACAAAACATACCTGGTCCCTGAGAGCCTCCTGTCTTCACCAGGACCGAGGTCCTTGTCTGGACCAAGTACCTCCCGTCGCCCCATACCACGACGAGACTGGAGAAGAAACAGTTTCCGTCCTACCGGGTTTCAAATCCGGGGTATTTAATGATACAATAGCATCTGGCACCGAATTGTTGAGATTCGAAATCAAGATGTAGTCATTTTGGTCTTGAGGAGTAGAGGGTCCTACTCCTCATTTCCTATACTACGGAAACTTTCATGGAACATGTATCGTCCGCATGTTGTCCGACAATCCTCGGTCCCTCCCTACAGACTTGACCTCAAAACCTTAGAGAGGAGATGGTGAGAAATGAGATGGAAGAAGTACGAGTATTTGACCAACCACGTCCCTCTTTATTATTTATATAATACAGACACAGACTACGTCTAGACCATGTATCATCCGTGAGTTATTTACAAATAATTTACTTTCTAAGTAAGACATGATCAAGTGAACTCGGAACTTCGTTTGACCATGTCCCGTTCTATTCCCAATAGTAGACCTCTGAGAGGACCGCCAGGTCACCAATTCTTAGACGGAAGGTCCCTGAAGACACCACCAGGTCACCGATTCTGACACGAAAGTTACGTCCCCCGGGCTCAAGCTAGGGACCGGTACCCTTATCTAGGGTGTACGAGATTCTGGGTAGTGTTGGTTTATTTATTTATTTATAATTTTTTTATTTTTTCCTAGATGGAAAGTCACGTCTCCTGTGCCAAATTAAGGACCGGTCCCTTGATTATAGGGTATACAGCACCTCGATGACTCGGGATCACGGTGTTGATTCTGGGTTACGTCGGTTTATTGATTTATAAAAAAATTTTCCCTAATAACGGACAAGGTGATTCGGTGACTTCGAGTCTCTTCCATTCACTAAATGGATTTCATTGTGTTGTCTCGACCCGAACCTTGGATCAAGGAAGGTAGACGATTGGGTATTAATTATTGGGGAAGGTACCTCGGTGGAACACCAGTCCCCGAACGATCTAAGAGCGATGTAAGTGTATTCCCACTGGGTCACCCACTGCGAATTTATTCGTGTCTTTTCCCGGCCACCGGGGGGTCTGGAAGGAGTACCCGGGTCAAGACGAGGGACCACTGAGCCCCCGGTATCACCCAGTGACACAAGAGACTTGTCTCCGTTGAACCTGACCCGGATTGACGGAATAATAGAATCTGGATACCTCGGTGTCCTGTCCACAGAGTCTCGCCGTGTTCCCCCTTTGGCCGGTCCACGACCCCGACTTACTTGGACATCCTAATGGGACCCACCGACTGGGTCCGTCCCTCGAGGACTGGTCAGTTGGTCCGTCCAGTCGTCCCATGACAGGGGGTCTGGGACCCACGGGGATTGGAAACCCCTGATGTTAGTACAAACCAGTCACCCCTAGAATTGAACCCGTCTCGACCCCCTTCTAAAGATCTTCCTCTCAGACAAACCGACCTTCTGACACTCCTTCGACCACTCCCGGAGGAGGGTCTTCCCTATGACTGTGACACGCGATACGACTGCAGGTCGTCGGTATACTCCGGATCCTCCCGTACCCTTGGTCGTCTGACTCACGGTCCCATTCTTGTTGGAACGTCACACAGGATCCGTCCGGACCCTCAGATAGAAACCCCGGTCCGTCTTGTAAGGTCTCCAAAACCCGATATCTCACCCGAACCTCACAATGACTTCCCCGACCTTCTAGAAGTGACCCCTACCTCTAATATTACTCTCACTCCTGATCTCATGAAATCAACCCACTCCTCATAATTCCTGCAACCGTATATCGTCTGTCTTTTGTTCTCACGACTTGAACCTCGTGTGTAAATTTCAACTCGACGTCAAATTTTCACCTCACGTCATAGTTTCGTTCCCGACCTCATGAGGTCTCTACTGACCTTATAACAGACTACGTCCCGCCCACTTGATATCCTGAAGTGGTTCCCGACCCAATAAAGTCTTCTACGATCTAGTCCCCAGGGGTTGGAGATCCTAGATTACGGACTACTAGACTCCCAACTCGATTACAGTATCTTTATTATACTTGATTAATATCTTTATTCGTATCTTTATTTCACGTGTCATTCACATTACACGAACTTAGTGAGACTTTGGTAGGAGGGTGGGGACCAGACCCCTTTTTAGCAGAAGGTACTTTGGTCAAGGACCACGGTTTTTCCAGCCCCTGGAGACACGATCTCATAATACCCCTCACTCCTCCTAGATGTCATAAAGTCTCTCTTCGACCTTACAATCTCTCTTCCAACTTCAGAAGACCCCCTCCGACCTAATAAAGTCTCCCTAGTCCTCAGGAAGTCTCCGTCGACTTCAGAGAAGTACCCCACCTGACCCTATAAAGTCTCCACTCACCCTCATCACCACCTCTACCACATACCGGAACCTCCGACGGGCTCTTGGGGAAGTAGAGACTAGACGTCGGGTCGTTAAGACCTCAGGAACCTTCAGGTCAGAGTACGAGAGAGGGCGGGGAGTACCGACCAATAGCTTGAGGTCAAGTCGGTGTGTGTCAGTGAGTCATACCGGAGGTTCCACTACGACCACCGGTCCCGGAACCCCAGGTTATAGGTTACAACGGAGGTTCAGTCACCGTGGTTCTTCTTCGGTCAGGACTACACCGTAGGGTAACCGTGGGACCTCGAAGGTCTATTCCCAGTCCAATTGAACCGGTGGGGAGACGGAGACCCGTCCTGAGGAAAGGAAAGGAGTCGTTGGGAAAGAGCTCATACGCTGAGGGCCAACTTCACCCCTCGCAACGACTCATGTCTGGGAACAAAGGTTCCTACAAAGACGTCAGATGGACGTCGAGGAGGACAAAATACCCCCCGAACGAATAAAGGAATCATATCCTCGGGACGACCCCAACCCCTCCAATGAGACGGGGTCACGAGGGACCATAAAGGACATCGGACACTCTGGGCTCCGGGAACCCCCGGTCCCACGATTGACTCCGCCACAGTTACCCGCCACCCGCCTTCTCTCACCCGGTCATACCCACTGAGTCCGGGAACCCCATGTTAAGGACAAACGAGGTGGTGCGTATCGAAATCGCTGGATGACCCGACAGTGAAACTGTTCATGGTCGACCTGGCACGGTTGTCTGCAGGTATGTTGCGCGAGAGGAGGGTTGTCCAACACCGGGGTCGTCCAGTGAGTTGTATCTCGTCTCCCAGTCTGTGAAGGGGCGTGGGTGGGGGACGATCTCACGGTTACGAAGATAGAGGACACACGTGTGGTGTCGGTGTGTGTGTGACACGTTACTCCACCGTGTAACGACACCAAAGGCACAGTCCGGACCTCGACCCTAGCGGGGAAAGGCGAACCCGACACTCATGGAGTCTGACCTCTGGTAGGGGGTCCACCGGCGTCCGACTCCGAGGGACCCTTACCTCTCTGGGACCCTCACCCCTACGGGGGTCTTCAGGAGGCTAGAAGTAGTCATACCCTCCTCCCTTGTGGTTGTCACAGAGTCAAGTCGGTCCAATCGGGTGTCCGGACTTTAGGGATGGTCTGCTCCCCTTCTCCTTCCCTCTTCCGTTTCTTCCTTCCCCCGTCCCTGGGAGAAAATAACTCGTGGATGACACACGGTCCGGGAGAAGATCTGTAAGATGGACGTAATAGAGGGACATTTCATCTCAGTAAGAAGGTCAATTATTCCAACCTCCGGTCTTTTGAGGTCTCTGAATAGGTGCCAGTGTGTTGATCACTTACTCACTTGTTCGACCCCAGACTGGGTCCCAGACGAACTTGACTAATTGTGACGGAAGAGAGGTATCGGGACTGTGACCGGAGATCTGTTTAGGACTGAGGAACTAAATGACTGGTACACTGGAACTTGTTCGACGAATTTGAGGAATTTGGAGGAGTAGACATTTTACCCATATAATTATTTTAGACGATACACTACTTCACTTTACTACGTACACTCCACGGACAACCCAATGACACGTGTCATTTACATGTCTTTCCAGTTAGAGTAACAAGGATAAAATGTATACCCCTTTGACTCCGGGTCCATCCGACTTAATGAACAGGTTCTTATATCTCTGAACCACTGACAACAGGGAGCCGTAGACCCCCCTAACCAAGGTCTTGGTCACTCTTTTGACCTCGTGTCTCTCCGACCGATTTATTTAACGGGTTCAACTGTGTAGAAGATTCATCGACATAATGGTGATGTCGAAGTTCCCAACGATCTTCTTTAATAGTTTTTGCCCCATCGAATTTTGTTATCTTTAGATAAGAGAGTGTTAAGACCTCCGATTTTCAGGTTTTGACTCCCCAGTCGTTCCAAGTCAGGAAGAACCTCGAAGACCCCTCTTAGACAGGGTTCGGAGAGTAGAGGAACAAAGTCCACCGACGGTCGTTAAGAGCCTTAAGACACCGAACGTCTCCGTGGTGAGGTCAGAGACGGAGGCAGAAGTATACACACACGGACAGAGGCACAGGTTTAAAAGAAGAAGAATATTCTTATGGTCAGTATGACTTACATCCCTACTGGAACAGAATGGAACTACTGTAGACGTTTGCTCTGGAATAAAGGTTTATTCCAGTGTAAGTAAGGGTCCAAGGTCTACCTGTAGTTAAAACCACCCTGTGATAACTTGGGTCGGACCGTGGGTTTTCATGTAAAAGTGAGTCCGTCAGACCGAAGACTCGGACACGACAATTAGTGACCAATATGACGGAAAGTCATTCTAATAATTATATGTCAGCCATAAACTTATCGTACCCAAACTCTACACACCCAGGTGAATATGTACCTAAAAAAGGGTTATTTATACCATGGACCTGTTTGGGGTCGACATTTTACCCATATAATTCTAGACATCCTCTAAAGTTCCCTAAAGTAAAATGTCTAGAAATTTAATTAACACACCCCCTTTCAAACACAAACTAATCTCTAGGGTCATGGACCTTAGTTTTCTTGACTTCAAACTTAGGACTAAGATAAACTTGACAAGGGTGAAGGACGAAAAAAAAAAGAAAGTTTATAAATAAAAAATAAATAAACCGCCATATCTAAGAATCAACACCGTGTACCCTAGATCAAGGGACTGGTCCCTAGCTTGGGTCGTGGGGACATAACCCTTGTGTCTCAGAATCGGTGACCTGGTGATCGGACTTAAGGGGTGAAAGACGAAAACACACTCAGTAAATAGTTAAGGAAGGAAAAACTCCACCTGTATCGTCATGTGTCTAGAAGCTGACACGTCCCTAAGTCTCGAGCATTGGGACTTAACAATCTCCCAGTCGACATATATATTAAGAGGGGGAAAAAGGATGTTTTCCACCTTATAGTATATACGACGAGACGTGGAACGAAAAATTTTAATTTGTATATAAAAAAATTAAAATAAATAAACAAATAAAATTTTAAAATAAACAATAAACTGACACAACCCAGAATCAACACTGTACACCCTAGATCAAGGGACTGGTCGGAACCCTCGTACCTCAGAATCGGTAACTGGTGGTCCGTTCATGGACATGGAACGAAAATTTTGAATGATAGGGAATGTCTATAGGAAAAGGACAGTCCTACGTACCTAGAGGGAATAAGAGAAAGTATCAATTTATCATAGAGTAAAATACCTACCTAACATGAGACGGATTGAGTCGTGAACGATTGTCTGTCAACTCAACAAAAGTCAGATAACGATAACGTTTGTCGCGACGGCTCTTATTAGTACAGGTATGTAGTAAAGAGTGAAGACGTTCATATAGGCTTCCTATTTAAGGGTCTTCATCTTATAGACCTACGTAAACATTAAAACTATCTAAAACGGTTTTACGGGAAAACCCCTGAACATGGTTAAATATAAACGTCCACACTCTCATACCAAAGGAATGTCTTTCCGGGTGTCTCATATAATAATTTGAAAACCTAAAAAGTGGTCTGTCTATTCTGTACCATAGGGTGGTACAAAAAGGACTAAAAGCAAAAAAAGTTAACACAAACTAGAAGAAAGGTATACAAATTTTCGGTAAACATAAATGAAAAGACGTTTGACAGTTAAGTATAGAAACGGATAAAGATGATCTAACAACTAGGAAAATCACCGGAAGGTCCTTAAGAAATATTTAATCTCTCTACTGGGAAACAGACACTAGACTCTACACTTAGAAAAGGAGATAAAACAGTAAGTAGAATACTGAACTAAACACACTAAAAAAATAAATATACTAAAAAAAGGTACGTTTTCAAAAAATAAAAATATATTAACTGAAATAGTTAGAAAAGATTACTGTAAAACCAAAAACTCAGCAGTTAATCTGAAAAGGGTGAAACTCTAATGTCTAAGAGAGCAAAAGGAAATCACGAAAATAAAATTAAAAAAATTGTAAATTTTGAAACTGGGGAAACCTCGAATAGGATCACGAGAATACACTCCATCTCTAGAGTAAAAGGGAGGGTTGACCGATGGATCGACAGGGTTGTGATAAATAATCTCTCAAGTCAGGAGTGAAACTCTACAGTGAAAGTAGTTCATGATTTAAGAAGACATGTCAACCCAGATAAAGACCTGTAAGATCAGGTCGGGTAAGGAAACAGAGAAGGACGTGGTTTTCGTTCAACAAAATTAATGACTCCTAAATTTGTAATAATAGATATCATCATACCACTTACAACGGAAAGAAAAAAATATCAAAGGACTATGAGAAAGCAGTGGGAGGGGGGGGGAAAAAAAAGGACTCCCCATTCCTTGGCATCCTCTGAAGTACCCTGAATGTGAGAACATTCATCCCCTTGTATGTTATTGGTTTATTAATAGACAGTGAACTATTACAGTTCTTTTGTAGTTATTTCGTCTATTTTCCTGTCTTCCGTTCATCCTGCATCATACGTCATAAAGTTCCTTCGGGAACTTACTCAACCACTGTGGACTCACTTCCCTCCTCCAGTGGACTTATAGACCCCTTCTGTAAGGTCGCCGTGGTTCCCGTTTACGTTTCCGAACTCCGCCCTCGTACGGACCGTACAACTTTTTGTCGTTCCGTCGGGCACGTCGACGTTACCTCGAGAGTCTCCCCTCTCACCCTCCGCTACTCCATCGAGTCCGTCCGGTAGGTCCAGTGTCGTTCCTGCGACCGAAAAGGAGACCCGACCCCTCGGCACCCTCCCTCAACTCGCCTTCTCACTGCACAAGACTGGAGGGAAAATAGTCCCACCGAGTTCGACGGCTCCTCTCTCGTCTGACATGACGACTCCCGTCTTGACCTCTCCCGTTATTGTAACCCCTACCCACTTACTTAATATTGAGCCAAAGGGACAGTCAGAGGAGGAAACGTTCCTGACCGTGACTCGAATAATTCACTGCCTACGTGTCTCATCCGTACCTATTTGTTAACCGCCCCCCTTCCCTCTCTCCTATTGTCCTCCTCCGTCCTCTCCGTCCCAAGGGGACCCCTTGCCGAGACGTTTCCGGTGTCTTGGCTCTCCCTCGGCTTCACTACTCTCTCGGTCAAGGAGTCGTCTCTACCTCCGGTTCTCCCCGACTTCGACCCCTTCGATACGGAGGAGGGGAGTGGACGACGGACGGGGTGGGTCCTAGACACTAAAGGTAGTTCCTGGTCCAATATACGTCAAATATGACCGCAAAACGGTAGTGTCCCTGGGACTTCTCCTCCGGTACGAGAAACTCTCCCAAGTTCCCACAAAATTAATAACTCCTAAATTTGTAATAATAGATATCATCATACCTCTCGACCCTCTCTCTTCTCGTCAAAAGGACTTCTGGTCGTGTGTCTCTGGGGCCCCTCCCTATTATAAGGGGGAAATGTTTACTATTTGTCTCCGAGGTTGTTTCCTTTGGTGACCTCCAGTACGTCCTTTATTGACCGGGTCAGATCAAAGTCTCTGAACTACCAATGGTCTTACGACGAACCGGTGACGGATTAAAATCAGATCCAGGGAGGCACCAAACCCCCTCACCACTAGTTCATGTCTTCCTTCCCCGCTGAGGACCGTATGTCAGTCGAGAATCGACCGAGGGCTCCGGGGTCACGCCCATCCTAGGTCGACCTAGGTCCTCGGCACCTGGGAGTCCTGGAGTACTACGAGACCATCGTCCCAGTCATCTATTCTCCGTTGTTCGACTCTCCATCTTCTTTCTTCGACCCGAAAGTTCAGATGGGACCGAACCGGTGTTAGAGTAAACACGCTGGAATCTATTTGTCGTAGGTTGGTCTTTGGCGAGTACGCAGACATTTTACCCCTGTCGTAGAGGGCGGAATGTCCCGCCCGTACCTCAGAACGCCTCCGTTTTCCTTAGGTCACGATGAGGAGCCGGTCGAGAAACCCCAGACTCAAACACCACCCCCAAACCCCTTCTCTACTTCGCACAGGTCTTCTCAACCCCACCACCACCACCACCACACACCCCGACACAAAGACCCTGAAAGGACCGACTCCAGTCTCCGGGCTTTATCACCGCGAGACCCCCCGCGCATCTCCAGACCAGCGGTCAAGAGACGGGGCGGGAGACGCCCCTCGCCAAGTCGGCGTTGCGCCCGGGGGACGCGACAGGGTAGAGGGCCGTCTTCTCGCTCTCGGACCAGTTTCCGAGTCGCGATGCACTTGCACGGGGTCCCCTGGGGTTACTCGGCTCCGGCCGCGTCGACGTCTGCCGCAGCGGCTCCAGGTGCCCCTGTGGAGCGGCTCCAGGGAGCCAAGTCGAGGGTGCCGAAGGTGCGGCTGCCGTCACCGCCATTCTCGGCGCCGGGCCCCTCGGGCGGTTAGTCCTCCGTCTCCGGCTGAGGCCCGTGCGGGGTACTGCAGTGAGTAGGCCGGGACCTTCAGGGCGGGTCACCGGCCCGGACCCTTTTCGGAGCTTCCTGGTCACCCACCCCGAACAGCTTCCCACTTTTATTGAGGGAACATTCAGCGCGTGCATCGATATCGATGGGACTCTTTATATATCCGTCCACTTAGCAAAAGATTCAAAATTTTACATCAATAAGTGAGTCAGTGAGTAGGTGGGTAAGTAGCCAGACACGTAGGTCGACAGGTAGAATTGACAGGCGAGTCGGTTTCGAAGCCGCGCAGAGAACACACGGCCCGCGACTCAACCCACGACCACTATTTGCGGCTACTCGGGACACGAATACAGAGTCTTGCGAGTTCAGATCACTCGTTCAGACTGTCATTGTTTACAAATGTGGGTAGTACGAAAATAATGTTGGCACTAGTTAAGATTGTTGAATGCCTTGGCCGACGGCCTTATTTCCTCACAACTTAAATCTAACCCCCGAGCCCAGAGACCTCTTCAATGGAAGGTCGACTGAGGACTTCGCTGCTCTCACAAGGTTCGTCTCCTTTCTTGGACACCTTTCTGTGACTCGAACCGTCCGAGAACGTCCAAAGACCCTTCCCCTTTCTCCGGTCATACCGACCTTTTCTCAACCCCCTCCCCTTCGTGTCACTCTATTCTGAGACCTCTAAACCCCCTCGGCTAATAATTTCTGGAGTTCCCGGTTTAACTTCTTCATCTTGAAATAAGATTCACACTACTCGTCGATGACCAACCCAAAAACCCCCTTCACAGTGAACTAGAGGAAACAAAAGTCTAGAACCGGGACACACCTCTTAATTATTCTCACTTGTGTTCCTAGTTCTCACCTGTGTCCCATTGGAGATTCTTCCTGAAACACCCACGGGAGATCCGGACTCCCATCACTGGACCTACGACTCTCCTCCCGGTACACCCACCTCTGACCACTTGTCTGAGTTCTTTATTAATCTTTTGTCTAGATGTCAAACGGACCAACGAGTCAACTTACCCCAACCTACCCCCTCTGTCCTCCTCTAATTTTAATTTAAGGGACCAACCCGTCAATATCTCAGGGGAGACCTCCGGTCCGTGACAGGATCACTCCGACTGACCCAAGTTCAGGACCGGACAGTGAACGGTCGACAAATGAAACCCCTTCACTGAACTGTAGAGAGATGGAAGTAAAGAAAAGACACTTTACTCCTAGGATTATTGGGGATTCCTCTAACACCATTCCTAATTTACTCCACTATATTCATTTTGGAACCTAGACCCACAAACCCTGATCCAAGACTCCAAGGAATCTGAACTTAAACCCCGACAAACCCAGACAAAGAACTTCGTTGGTTCCGAGGTCAGAAATTAAAGAATTTTCTTCTACAAGAGAAAAATTTTGAAATAAATTTTTTGTAAATAAATAAAAAACCGTCACACCTCAGAAACAACGACGTACGTCCGAAAGAGATTAACGTCACTCGACTCCGATGAGAGATCGACGCTACACATCCAAAGAGTAACGCCACCGAAGAAAACAACGTCTCGTGCCCGACATTTTACGTCCGAGTCATCAACACCGTGTCAACGGGACTCCCTACACGTTAGAAGGGTCTGGTCCTTAGTTTGGTCACAAGGGACGTAATCGTCTATCTAAGATTGGTGACTTGGTGGTTCCTGCAGGTTCAGAGGTAAAGAAATGACCGGAATATGTCTTTTAATTTTGTCCTACTGTACGATCGGATCACCAAGGGTGTGTACAGACAGACGTGTATTTTTAGTGGGTCTCTTAAAAAAAAATTGAAGGTTTCGGGTCCGATGTGGGGTTTGATCAATTTATTGTTAAAAACACTCATTCTGTGCATAGTCATACAAAACTAGGGAGGTCCATTAAGGTCGACATCTATTCAAACCTTTGACGACACCATCACTCTTTTTTCCTCCGAAGAAATTTCACACCAGTTCCTCCCGAAGAGTCTCATCCACTATAAACTCACCTCTGGGGTCTCATTTCTTCCGATAGTAACCTTCCAGCCACCTCCATCCCCCGGGGAAACCAGTTTACAGATCGGATCCAAGGATGTATGGACCTCCATGGAAACCCGGACAAAGAAACTCGGTAGTTCTGGGGTAAGGAAATGACTAGACCATGTTTACTCGGAGGGGATTAGACTGGAGGGACACCGAAGTGTCTTGGACCTTTTCCACACTGGAACGGACAGTCAGGACAGACAAAGTACCTTTGGTGTTTCCCTTTCCTTTATCTTCCGACGAGACCCGGAGAAGTATCCCAGAAGGATCCCGGAAGAGGGGGACTCGGTCCTTCAGGTACGAGGGATTGGAAGACGGGGAGGGGGTGTTGACCGATCGAATTTCCTTCACCGAGAAGTCAAGAAGTGTCCTTCGGTGTCCGGAGGAGACGGAGATGAGGGAGGTCGATGACGACTGGGTTCGACAGAGGACCGGGTCCGGGGGAAGTTCCGACCCAGGTCTCTACGGGACAAGGCCCGTAGTGGTAGAGGACGGGTCTGTTTTTCCCAGACACACCTCACGAGGAGAGTAACAGAAATTTAGGGGGTACTGAGTTCAGACCCTCGTGTCCGACACTCGGACCTTCACTTTGGACCAGCGTCCCACAGGACTAACGACACCAGTCCTCAAACCTTTAGGGTCGTAACGTCCTGGCTCCCGGACCTTCCTCTCCTCTCCCGTCGGGACGTCCGTAGGAGTCTCAACTGGTGAGGACACTCGAAGTCGAGAACGGCGTCTCGGCCGCGTCTCGGACTTAGTAAAATCAGAGATCGTAGGAACCACCCCGACCGGGGTCCCTCTCGACAACTAGTGTCACCTCGACGCCCTCCTACTCAGTCCGACTCCGCCGAAAGTCCGACTCTGCCGTGACTGTGGACCACCAGTATGAGCACGTATCGTGTTACCCTGACACCCTTCGGACGGGCCTCTCCCTCACTCACCTGAAAGTTCCCAGAACCCCCGGTCCCCCGAGGAATTTCTTATTTTATTTAGAGATCTATTTCCCTAAAAATAGTTTCTCGTTCTGTGGAGATTGAACTCGAGAAACCTTTCTGTAAGATCCAGATTTACTCTCAGGTCGAGAGGGGAAGGAGACAAAATATCGGATCCTAGAACTCCAGGTCTCTCTTTACTACTACAGTCCCCTGGAGTTGCAACAAAAGGTAGTTCAGTCGGTGCGTCTACCCTAGATAAAAACCTAAACAGAATCCCACGCCAGGGTCTCACTCCTTGCCGGGACGATCAAAGATCGGTGGGAAGAAACACTGGTTTATCCGTAGAGAGTCGTGGTAGTGGGTGGAATCAGTGGCTTCAACCGTGGTGTTCCACCGAAAACCGGTGAAGGTTTTTATTTTAGAGTCTCCCGACCCTGGACTGTCTGTATCCCCTAAGTCTTCCGACACGAAGTCCGAGCCGTCAAAATCTCGTCCTTCACGGGTCTCTGAGACTACAGGTTGGAGGGGAACAAAATTTTTACTCCTTCGACCCTGAGTTCCTTCCGTTCATTGGACGGATTCGCGGGGTGAGACCTCGACCTGGTCCTAAACCACAACACAGAAAGACTTCTGGTAACGGTTCCTCCTCAGGTTTCCACTAATCGCTGAGGACTGAACCACGTGATCGCTTAAGACCCAAATGTGAGTAGTAAGACAGAGTATGAAATATCTGTTCTACTAACACCAGGTACTTTCAACTGTTCCTACCCACTTTCCTCTACCCCCGTTCCTCCACCACTGTCCCTTCCTCTTTCCCCCCCTCCAGTACTTATAAGACTCCCCGAAGATTAAACATACGTCCCCCGAGGTTCATCCATCCTTGACCCAGAGAAGGTGACGCCACAGGAATTATAAACCGTGTCACGGTCTGTGTCTCAGTCACGGGTCATTTACGACACCTTACTTTCAGTTCTCAATAGGACATGGCCGGGTTTCCCTAGGACACTATCCGTGTCCTATTGGAATTTCTGCCCAGTACCGGTCACAGTGAGTCGAACTCTTGACGACTCCGGAGTCCAGATTTTAGACCCCGCTCTCACCAGGTGGAGAGAAACCGGAATTTACGACAAGTCCTGTTATACTATAGATTCCTGCCACATACGGGGGACCCCCGTCCTACGGGTGGGAATCCTTCTTTCTTCTAGGTCCCGACACTCGTGATCTTTCATTTGGATCCGAGGTTTCAATCTAATAGATTAAGAACCAAAATAAACCGATAAAGGAGAAACGAAATACGTCCAGGGATTAGTATTATTACCTGTAAATGACTCACAAATCGTAAACAGTCCGTAGCACGATTTGAGACAAGTACTAAAGTAGATTAGAGTATTCTTTACCGTTAGGTGAGGTCATAAGAACGGACCTCTTAGGATACCTGTCTCCTCGGACCACCCGATGACAGGCACCCAGTGTTTCTCAGTCTGTGCTGACTCGTTGATTGTGTGTCTCCGAGAATAACAAGAGCCAAATGTCCCTTCCCTTCACGGCGCGTCCCGTCACTCCCTTGAACACGTCCCGTACTTCGTACCATCCTCTCCCGTCCCGTCGAAACTTGGGTCCAGACACCCTGAGGTCTCCCTGTGGGGATTGGCGAGACGAGGTGACGAAGTACCTTTTGAGTCGGAGTAGACACGATCTCTTATAACTCGTTTTCAATCCCCGGACACAAATGGACTGGTGTCGTAATTTCCCCCAACTCCGGACGTACCGTCACTGTCGCCCATAATAGTTCTCGAGGGGTCCTTTTCTTGTTCGCCAGGTCGGGGACGGAGGGTACTTCCAACTCCCTCCACTTCCCTGTCCACTTACCTTCCTCTGACCGGAGTTCAAGTTAAGATGCGTGTATATAACTCGTGGACGACATACGATCCGTGACCCCTCCGCTATACTCACTCTACGTCACGGGAGACACTTCCCCGAATCCCTTGTGTGAAGGTAGAGACCCTATAGCTGAGACACCTGTTTGACCCCACGTTAATCGTGTGGACCCCCTCACACTGCGGACTCTGTACCCGTCTTCAGGTGGTTCCGCCCCGAGTCGACTACGGGACACGACTGAGAGTCCCGTCCCGTGAGTCGAGTCGAAGGCGAGGACCTTGTTTGACACCTCTGCTACAAACTCCACGGTCACCCCGGAGGTCGTGGACACGGGGGAGAAAGTGTTTGGACCGAAGAGACCACGGGACCCCGCTCGGTCGACCCCGGTTGGCAAACGGTGGGCGTCCCACCGCAACCTGGACCTCTCTCCTCGCTCGTGCTACATCGGAGAATCGGCGGAGACGTACAACCGTTAGCTTCCCCTTCAAGACCCAATCTTCACCCCGTCCCACCCCCTCCGGACTCCTGTCGACCGACCCGGGAAATCACTGGCCGCAAACACCAAGTGTGTGCCGGTGAAGGGACCCCTACGCCTAGAGAGATCTTCCGACCAGACCTTAGCTCCGACCGTGTGGGTGAGTCCGGCCTTGGTCTCAGACAGAGACGTAATCACGGTCTTGGTCGACCTCGAAATGACTTCTCACCAAAGACCCCGGAGAAACGGGAAGAGGGGCGACGGCTCAAGAACCGTGAGACCAAGGGACCTGTCCGGAGGGCTTGGAGTCTAGGAGGGTTCCCGACCCGGAGGGGAAGGGGGAGTCTTCCTCACACCCGAGGTCGACGTTTCAGGGGTGGGACAGGGGTCTCGAGAGATTTCCTTCCCTCCGGAGCGACTGGTGGGGATGGGGGGTTTTCGACGAGAATTTGGTAAAGGGGTACTGTTTCCAGACCGGAATAGACTCCCTCTGGGGAGATCGCGAAGAAACCCCTGATCTCTAGACCGAAGAGGTAGAGACGGACTAGTCCCTGCATCGACCTTCGAAGCGAGTGACTCTTGTCTTAGACGGAGGGGTCCGTGGGACACTTTACGTCGGACCCGCTGGTCCGACACTGTCCCCATCGTCCTTCCGAGACGGTCCTTCCTCAGGGTCTCCTGCTCCATACAGACTCCACCCAACATTCGAAGTCTTCCTGCAGGATCCGGCTCTCTGGTCTTGTGTGGTTCCGAGTCTCCGTCTTGGTCGACCAGCACGAGGTCCTCGACACTACCCGAGATCCCTCCCTTTACCCCCACCCCACACACCTACTCCGTCTGGTCTCGGTCTAGAACAACCCGAAGAGTATCGTTGGTGCTGAGTGTCGTCCTGACTCACAAAAGACTCTCTGCAAATAAGACACACATACACAAAAAACAAAAAAAAAAAATGGAGTCAGTAACGGTTCACACTGTCTCCTTCGAGACCTGACGTCGACCTTCTCCTTCTGTTCCTCCTTCCGCCCCGAAGGTCCCTCGACGACCGATGAAGAAGAGGAAAGAGAGACGAATGAGAAAAAGAAAGAGAAGAGAAGAGACAGACGAAAGCTGAACGAACACCTGTCATATCGGGTCTTTCCGGGGCTAGAACCGGTACTCCCGTGACGGTGGCGACCGCGGACATTTCGTTTGCTGTCGGCTCAGGGAACCTCGGGTCCGTGGTCTGGGCCCTTAGGTTTACAGCCCTTTGTTGCCCAGTTCACATGGGAAAAATAAAGGTCGATCTCCTTGTCTCCGGGTCTCCCCTGTCCTGAGGACGCTTCCCTGAGGGCAGCGGTGGGAGGGTTGAACGGTAGAGTTTAGGCTCTACTTTTACTGTTTTTATTCTCGCGTAAGAGAAGTGCAGACGCCACCTGTGTGACACGATAATCATTACGACTGGCGGAGGAACCACCTTCGGAGTCACCCTCGACCACCAAACGTTCACTCTGTACAGTTGGAACGGTCACGGTACACACTGTCCTGTTGGACAGTGTTGGGACACTGCGCACTCTCCTGTCGGCAGAGTGTCGTGTCCTGACAACGACCCGAACGGGTGTGGGAAGGAGAGGGTGGCAACCCCCACACCGAGCCCGACAGAAGGGCGACGGGCGAGGCTCTTCCCGGCAGAAGAACCCGGCGAAGAAACCCGAAAACAGTAGGTCTTGAATCCCCTTCTACCTCCCCTTTCGTCTCCCCGTCAGACAGTCCCCACCAAAAAGACTTCCTACACCCTCCGGAGTCTCTCTCCCTCTCTCCCTTTTTCTTTTCTGTCTCGACCTAACCCTCTGTCTCTCTCTTCACTTTCGTACAAAAGGTCTTCGTGGTGGGACACGAGACACAGACAGGGGCAGTGCTACGAGTTCTTACGTTCTGGTCCGACTCGTACTCTAACTTAACCCAGTGGAGAGGGGCCAAGCAACGGTGAGACTAAAAGACCCTACCTACCTACTCTAAGTATTTCACTGTTTGACTCCTACGGATAGGACCAATTGCCCCTTTGACTCTGAACACTGAACCGGTCTCGTAGTCACTCCGGAGACCGCAATGTCCGACTTTAGTTCTTCCGGATAAGTGACCCGAACTTATGACCGCCACCATGATTGATATACCCTCTTAAACTCAGTCAAGGAATTAGGGGTCCTGGCACGGAGTCAAAGGGGTACCACACATCTCGGCTCAATCCGACACCTTTCCAGAGTCTCGTCATTTCCTCCGGGGACCGGACCCACAAGGGCGGAGGTCCTTGGGACGGGCCTGAGTGGGTCCGAGACGTCGCACCGGTGGTCGGGGGGCCGGCCGTGAGGCGGAGGCAAGCGGTGCCGGCTGGTCGAGTAGTCACTCCTCCGGTGGCTCAACCGTCGCTACGGCCACGAGCGCTTCGGGTCGTGCCCGTCACGGCGCCGGTACTCAGGACCTCCTTCTCCTCCCGCCACCCACTCCCTGCGGCCGACGTCCCGGGCGGGCGTAGAAGGGTGCGAGGGGAGCGACGTCTGGATGGCGGAGGCTACCGGTACATCCAGTGGTACGGGGTCTTCGAGCTCAGCGACAAAAGGAGACTCGCAGAAAAAGGCAGACCTTCCTCTTACCTGTTTCAGGTCACCCCTCGTTCCAGGGGATAAGCCACGGGCGTCGAGGTCTGGTGGGCCTGTCCATCCTGGTGGTAGGAGGGTAAAACCTCGAGGAGTTACTTCCTATCGCCGAAAAGGGTCCAGCGGCCCGGACCGTGTCTTGACCGAACTTATGTAAAGCTCTCTTACCTGGTTGCCTGTCTCTTCTCTAAGCTTGGACCCTGAAACCGATGTCCCTCGGGGCGGGGGGGCGGCGGGGCGCGACAGGTAACCTTATCGAGGAGAGTAAGTCTCCGTACGGACCCAGAGATTTGCTCCCTAGGACTTTGAGAGGCAAAAAAATAGGAACCCACGGGGTTCTAGGAATGGAAGGAGGGGCGTCGTCGGCGTCCACATCTCATCGTCCATCGTGTCCTTGTCGCTATGGCGGAAGACGGCGTACCACCGCGTCGAGTTCCGAAACAGTGGCATAGACCCAATCCCCGTCTCCTTTCTGTGCCAGGGGAATAACCTTGGTGCGGGCAAGCCACCATTAAGGGAAAGTTAACCTCCTACTCAGGTGTTTTTCGTCGTCCTAGGAGACTTGACTCGGGTCCTGGGGGAGATTTCTCGGTGTCCGAAAAGCAAAGGAGCGACGTGGTCGCCGCGCCTACAAAGACGGTGAGATAATCAGCACTCTTAATGTCCTCTCTTAGGAGAAGACCATGATACGGACCGTACATGAAGTGGTCTTCAGTCGATCATAGGAATGACACCAAAAACATTAACCGAAAAAAAGACCGACACACTGGAATTCGTCCTATGGACCCTGAAGAAACTCGGAGTCAAAGGAATTGGGATTTCACCCCCACACTTATCTCGGATAAAATCCCCCACCGACACCCAAAAACGTTGACACGTGGCGACATAGGGATCGCAAATCTTGTCATGGACAGTGTATCCTAAAAGATTTGTTACCAACAACTATCTAAATAAGAAGGTTACGTAACTAATAAATATCCGTGGTGTATGATGGAGTCTAATTGAAATAAAAAGTCTTTCGTCTTTCCCCATTTCCTTGAACGGGTTCCAGTGTGGGTTTAGGACGTCGGATCTGTGTGTGAGTTCTGGTAGTCTTAGGTTTTGGATACGAGAAAGGTAATATGGTGTTTTATCTTTGTGTCAAGGGACGGGGGTGGTGTCAAATGGAAATTACACTAGAAACAAGTAAGTTACACAAAAGGAACTTTATTTTTGTTTGTTCGTCTTTAAGGGGGTTTTGAAGGGGACCTGACTTGTGAATGAGTCGTGAAATACCGCGTTCCAATTAATATGGATATTGTTGGAGTACTTCATCCATGGTAACATGAATTGGTGTACAATATTTATTCCTGTGACTTCGAGTCTTTCCCCTATGAAGGCTTGGTTGGGTCGATCCTTCTTCGTCTCAGTTCTAAATTTCGGTGTCAATTGACTACGGTGTGGGTGTGAAACTTGTAGACGAAGGCTAGTGAAGTAGATAGGAAGTTCTATTTGAGTGGTAGTGTAATCTAGGATATTATTTCCCCAAAGTCTTTAGTAGGTCAGGAAACCCGTCCACTTCATCGAACTAGGAGTAAAATTGTCTTGACTTCGGGTCTCTTTACTTCACTGTCCCAATTCCGGTGTCTGGAGACTGTGTCGTGGATATCGATTCAGAGTACTGAGAAATCCCCGAACGTTGGGGGGATTTTCGGGTGGTTGGGTAGGGAAGTCTGGTCAGAACCAGGTTCCGTGAGTCCTCATATCGGAGGAACTCCTTACCCGTAAGATCCTTACTCCGAGGGTCCGTCCGTCGGACCGTCTCCAACCGTCGAACTGTGGGTGTGGAATCTCGAAGACCCAAATGGAACCTCCTCTCGTCTCTTCCTTAGAAGGACGGACCTACCTCGGACGACGATCTTCCCTTGTCGTCACTTCATTGTCAGGAGTCCGACCAAAAAAAAAATATCGGGAAAGTCTAACGGAGATTCACCGGTTAGTCGTAGTCTCAAAGGTCAAAGCAAAAGGACAAAGTCAAAGAGCGCGGGACGTCGTAGAAAAGAGGAGGGAAGGTCAAGACGAGCGCCTGTCGTAGAGACGACTCGACGGATCACCGATTTTCTACATTAAGTTCGACCTCTGAAAGACTTGTCGAGTTTCATAAGTTTCGTCCAGTTTGATCTGACCCTAGGTGTCAGGATGACCCGAATCGGTGAATCTGGTGGTCAAGGAGGATTCCGTCTTTCAGAGAGTGTTAAGTTGACTTAATTATTATTACGGATGGTAAATAACTTCTCGAAGGGACCACCGAGTCTCCATTTCTTAGGTGGACGTTACGTTCTCTGAACCCAAACTAGGGACCCAGCCCTTCTAGGGGACCTCTTCCTTTAGTGTTGGGTGAGGTCATAAGACCCTTAGGACCCTTTAGGGTACCTGTCTCCTCGGACCACCCGATGTCAGGTACCCTAGTGTTTTCTCAGTCCCTACTGAACGTACACACACGCGAGTCACCGAAGTTAACAAAGGCTAAGAGACTCTGGGGTACCTGTCACTGATTTGCCGTTCAGTATATAACTCGTGAACGACGTGTGTTCCCAGGTCCTTTCTATAGGTTAGAGTGTTGTCAGAACTCTTCATGACAGTGACAAATATTAGTGTAAAACGTCTACTCCTCTAATTTCGAACACCTTTACTTTAGTAAGGCAACAAGAGAATTGGACCGACGAAGACCGACTACCCATACATCATTGTGATCACTTCGGGTACAAGTACTCCGGTAACAGAGTCTAGGAAACGGTATTTTACCCAGAAGGACGGGACCCATAACCTAACTCGTAAGAAAGTTGGAAACCTACCACTACTAACTTCTTGATCTTACGTTGGGTATAAACCTCATTTATTGTTAAGGTCCAAAAAAAGGTCAAAAAAACCCCGAGGTTTTAGTGACGTTTACTTTAATTTAGTGACGTCGGTACTTTAATTTTCTGCGAACGAGGAACCTTCTTTTCGATACTGGTTGGGTCTGTCGTATAATTTTTCGTCTCTGTAATGAAACGGTTGTTTCCAGACAGATCAGTTTCGATACCAAAAAGGTCATCAGTGCATACCTACACTCTCAACCCGATATTTCTTTCGGCTCGCGCCTTCTTAACTACGAAAACTTGACACCACAACCTCTTCTGAAAACTCTCAGGGAACCTGACGTTCCTCTAGGTTGGTCAGGTAGGATTTATTTTAGTCAGGACTTATAAGTAACCTTCCTGACTACGACATCGACTTTGAGGTTATGAAACCGGTGGACTACACTTCTTGACTGAGTAACCTTTTCTGGGACTACAACCCTTTCTAACTTCCACCCTCCTCTTCCCTGCTGTCTCCTACTCTACTAACCTACCGTAGTAGCTGAGTTAACTGTACTTAAACTCATTTGAGTACTCAACCACTACCTGTCCCTCCGGACCACACAAAGTCAGGTACCCCAGTGTTTCTCAGTCTGTGCTGACTCGCTGACTTGACTTGACTTGTTAAGGTCATTCCTACTTAGTAAAGGAGAGGTTCGACCTTTCCCCAACTACATTAACTGGACACGGGTCCACTGACCGACGAGAGGGATTGGTTGTAAAGACACGTCGACGGACGACGACGGACCAACCGATCAACAACCGACAACAATCCAGTCGGAACTACTTTCCCTCGGGTTCAACAGTCCACATAAGTATCGGAGGTAGGAACGGTGGACCCGGTAGGAAAATACCCAGAAAACGTTTTGTCGTCCCACCGATTCAAATCTCCTACCGACTGTAGGTGTTCTACCCTGTAGACTGGGAAACCGACCTCTCGGAACTACCAGAAACCACTCACAATCACGCTCTGCGTCTCTAGACGTACGGAACGTGGGTGAGGGTATTCGGGTAGATATACGGGGAATGGGACTGGACGAACAGAGGCTTTAGGGTGGGAAGGACAAGACACGAGAACTGGTTGATCGGTTTGGTAAACGATCAGTCATCCTCAATCACACACAGACACGAAGTCGGGTGGCGAAGGGTGTGTGCTTCCCTTACTGTTTCATATGACGAACCTCAAAACGAGGGTCCCTCCTAACTGACGACAGGGAACCCCGACGGGGATGGACCCTAATATTATCTCACCAGGTAAAGGTCGACCACGGATAAGACAACGACAACAAGTCAGTGATTCAGTACAGGTTGAGAAAAACTGGGAGTACCTGACATCGTGAGGTCCGAAAGGACAGGAAGTGATAGAGGGTCTCAAACAAGTTCAAGTACAGGTAACTCAATCACTACGATAGATTGGTAGAGTAGGAGACGGTGGCAGAAGAGGAAACCGGAAGTTAGAAAGGGTCGTAGCCCCAGAAAAGGTTACTCTGACGACAAACGTAGTCCACCGGATTCATGACCTCGAAGTCACTTATAAATCCCAACTAAAGGAAATCCTAATTGACCAAAGAAGCCGGGAATCGGAATAAATACCAGGTTGAGAGTGTAGATATGTACTGATGACCTTTTCGGTATCGAAACTGATCTACCTGGGAACAGTCGTTTCACTATAGAAACGAAAAATTATGAGACTGATCCAAACAGTATCGAAAGGAAGGTTCCTCGTTCGTAGAAGACGGATGTTACTAGATAGACATTTTATATAAGATGAGAGAAGGAAGAAATAGTCAACCAACATCCCTTAGGACGTACTCCGGTATCCATACTCAATTTCTTCACAGTTTAGGTATCTCAATCTACAGTACCCTCAGACTCTACAGACGAGTAAACTAAATGAGTACGGAGACCTAGGAAACTCGTATCGGGACTTACATGGTGAAGGTAGTACAACCTAACGACGACACGAGTAGACTATTGTAGATCGAAATCTATATATCGGTGGACTGGAGACCACCAGTGTACGAGTCAGTGATGACCCTGGGTCTCTGTGTCTTCTTGGAAAAACAAGTTTACCTGGTGCCATTAATACCGGAACGAGGTCTTAGGATCCCCAGGAGTAAGGTCGGGAAGATAGACTCGAAAGTCTCTGAGGGGTGTCTTTGATATAGGTGGTGCCTAAGGAGGTCGTTGTGACAGAGACGTCCTAGTATATTAGGTTTCACCGTCGTAACCGACAAAATACTAGACTTGGACGATATTTCGGGAGAGAACCAGACCCGCGGTGAGTTTTAACCGTCGAAAGGTCCAGTGGATTATTTCCCAACCTCTTCATGAAGATTCCCACATATAAGGCTGAGGTTTTAGGTTTCTCGAGAGGTGACGAGACCGGTTTTTGACGTAAAAAGATTCTCTACACACCCCAATCTATTGACCGGGACCGTACGGAGTCTTTTGTGACTTGGGGATTTTTATAAGGGTCAACATCGTCCTGGCACTTAAAAGTACGTTAAAAAGAAGAGAGACCGCTTATACCACGAAAGGTAAAGGACAAGTATAGGTCACTCACTCGTACTACAGTGGGTATATCACCTGGTTATACTACAAGACACCCTAGAGTTCCACTAGTTTCAAGGACTTCTGATATCTATTGTCTCTCGCCCATTCCATTGTTTCGGGAGTCCGCTCTCTCATTTCCACGAATAACATCATAACACTACATTTCCGTTTGATTGACGGAAACTAGTAGAGAAGAGACTCGTAACTTTACTTTCGAAAACGATTTAGTTGTTCGTGTGTGTGTTCACGACCTCAACACGACTATACGAGGTCATTTCCATGGTGTAGGACTTCTCGTCGAGACTACCCCCGATAGTGTTCTCATTTAAGTGTCATCAGATAAGTAGTAGACGGTACTAGGTAGACAAAAGGACCTCCGGTCTGTCCACTTAACTTACCCCTATACTACCCCTTAGGTTCGAGTCGGTTTCATAATCTAGTCTTTATTATGACGTGTTTAGTAGACATCCCGTCACACACCAGTCAAAATACACAGTTGAACCGATCCGGTGTCATGGGTCTATAAACCAGTTTGCGATGAGATCCACAACGACACTTCCATCAAAAATGTACTCTAAATGTAAATTAGTCACATGAAGCTCATTTCGTCTAACAGAAGATATTACACCCACTCGGAGTAAGTTAGTCAATTTTCGGAATCCTCCTTTTTTTTCTGACTGAGGAGGAGCCTTCTCCCTTAAGACGGTCGTCAGACGGAAACCCGGGTCGACATTGTAGTCAAGAAAGGACTGACAGGCCCACCGATCAGATAGGACGTCTAACACCCGCACGGTCGGAGGTATTAACGTACTCGATTAAGGAATTTTATTTAGTGAGGGAAAGATATATACATGTGAAGGATAACCAAGACAAAGAAACCTCTTGGGACTGATTTCGTCCCTCAAAGTCCTCGAAGACGAACCGAGAAGGACAGTATTATCGGTAATGAGGCATCTAGTACCTTGGTTACTGTCCTAAGACAGTCGAAGATACCCTGGGTGACCTGAATCTGGTTTGGGGTAGACGTAGTGAACCGGAGGAAATGAGGGGTGAGAGCGGTCTCTTGACACTACCACAAAACACAGTTCAATCTGAGGTAAAGAAATTGTTAGAAAATTTTAAGACTTATAACAGGAAAAAGGTTGTGTGTCAATAGGACCGTTTACCGTGGTCTAAGGAAACCCCTCCCTCACCTCCTTATAAATGATATATATTAATACCGGAGTGACATCTCAACAAAGACTTCCCTTTACCGGAGAGGACATCGGTTCCCCAAGACCCAGACTTAAATCTAGATCTTAGATCTACCGTCTGACACCACCAAAAGATAACATCGTCGACTACAGTGAGAAGACGAATGGTCGAGAACGATTTTTTATTTTCGTTTTTATCTCCTAGTAAGTGACTCGATAGGTAGGTAGGGTAGGGGTATTAGTTGAACGGTATCTAAGGACGTCTAACTCCGTAGGAATGAAAGTGAGACCGGAACGACGGGCACTGTCGTCAATACAAGTGGACTAGAACCTACGGCGGAGACGGTAAGACCTTAGGGTTGTAATGATAACTGTAATTACTAGGGTTAAGATGTCGTCGTAGAGAATGAGAACTAGGATCCCATGGGTTTTGTCAGTGGTGACTCGATGAGTATTAAGACCACGGGGGAAATAGTACTTGGGCAATTACTGGATCACGTCTCACAGGACACCCGGGAGGATCTCTTACAACCACTACTCAAGAATCTAGAATGTAAGGGTGGAGGAATTTGAAAGACTGGAGAAGGATTTATAAGATGGTTCCTGCAAGATCGTAGAACTGGAGTAAATAACATCCAGTAGTAGGACAAAATTAGTTCGTGTGAACGTTGGATAATTCTATTATAAAATTAGTAGATAACGACTTATTGTTTGGTGGGTTTTGAATTTCCGAATTTTACTGTTGTTAAATAATAAAGACTGTTAAGACGTTAGACCCAATCCGAGTCCACTTACGAAGTAGACAACAAACGTCCACAACGACCTCCATCTTACAAGTCCTACAGGAAAAGTAAGTGTCTTTACCGTCGAGTCAACCTTACCTACCTTGTAGAACCGACCAATCCGTAGAAAGAAAGAGTCATACCACAGAGACGTACCGATCGAGTACGGAGGAGTGTCACACTCACAGAGGTACACCGACCTAAAGAATGTACCGTCGACCGTAGGTTCTCCCTCCTGTACCTTCGACGGGTAGAAGAGTTTCCGGTCCAGACTTTGACCTGGTCACGGTGAAGACGGTATAAGACACCCAATGTCGTCCAGCATTCCGGTCAGGTCTAAGTTCCTCCGACTCTTTATCTACGGTAAAAGACTACACTCCCCACCGCACATGTATTTCCCTGCCTTCCTTAACTACTACTGACGGAAACAACCTAAAAAAATTTGTAAACGAATAAATAACTAAACCGACCCGGTCCAGAATCGACACCGTGTACTGTAGAAGGTGGAAGTAGCACCGTACACCCCAGAGAAACCAACCGTATGTCCTAGAATCAACACCGTATACCTTAGATAAAGGGACTGGTTCTTAGGTTAGGGTCGGAAGGAGTAACCCTCATACCTCAGAATAGGTGGCCTGGTGATCCCTTCAGGGTTACCAATGGTCGAAACCTTTGATGGTCTCTGGTCGAGTCCGTAGGAACGTACGTTTAATTTCGGACTAAATGAACTCTGACCAGGTACGACTCCCGAAGGGTCTACCGTGATCACCATTTCTTGCGTGGACGGTTATATCCTCTACATTCCCTACCCCAAACTAGGGACTTAGCCCTTCTAAGCGACTTCCTCTCGTGCCGTTGGGTGAGGTCATAAGAACGGACCTCTCAGGGGTACCTGTCTCCTCGGACCGTCAGACGTCAGGTATCCCAGTGTGTCTCAACCTGCGCTGACTTCGCTGAATCGTCGTACGTACCACGACGTCAGGTACCCCAGTGTTTCTCAGTCTGTACTGACCCGCTCACTTGTTGTACCAAGTACTACTACCTAAGGGGTAATCGGTCAGACTATAAGACGATACGGACGGAGGATGACGGTACAGATTTTGAGGGTTCCGGTGAGGGTGTATACAAAAACGATCTGGAAAACCAAGGAAACTAAACATCGAATAAAAAGGACCCAGTCGTGAATTTAGAGAGGTGAATCCTCAACGATCCTTGACTGAGGTCAATAAACTCACACACTACCCTTACTGTAAACATAACTTCTCTTGTTTATAGAATACTCCCTAGACGAAGTACACTCTAATAACATATCAAAGTTCTATTCCTCTTCGACAATAAGGAATCGTTCTCCCGTCCTCGACGAAGACGGTGGGTCCTCTTGAATACTCCATTTCGCAGAATCCAATTAGATGGGACTACAAGGATTGGGTCCAGAGTCCCGGAACGAAAAAGGGATAGTCCTGAAACTGTGACTATGTCCTGTAGATGACTGTGACATGGACATCTCTGTAAACGTTGAGACGGTGAATTTTGCACTAACCGACACGAAAAAGGGGTACATCGGAAGGGAAGTGGTGTTCACTTTCGAAATGATTAACACTACGGTTGACTTCCCGTTTCAATAATAGTGAGGTAAACGATGGTCGTTACTCTAGGGAGAACGAAAGTGTACCCACTCTTTAAGTTGATGGTTTAGTGTGGGTCTCCAGACAAAAGATCTTGGAGAAGACCGTGATTTATAGTCGGTCGGACGTAAGGAATCTTTTACCTCGGACTTAGTTTCTAACATACAATTACGAAGGAACCCCAAACATTAGGGTTCCTTCGTTTTCGTTCCCCCCTTTTCTCTTCACTTTGTCTCTTCCTTCCTTTCTTTACGTTCTGTTCACGAAATGAATCGATCGGGCTCGAGGTGTTTTTAGTTCCAGTCAACGAGCCAGTGTGCTTAGAGAAGTCACTCCAGTGTACTTTGGTCACACAGAACCTTATCAGATATCATTCCTTCTTCACACCCCTCAAATATACATCCGTTGCAAAGTAACAGATCGGAGTACGAACGGTTGTCCCAGAATTGTCAGACACGAAACCTTAACACAATTGAGGAAGGTGGCCGGGTAACGACCCTTTCGGTCTCGGAAGTATTCAGGTCGACCCAGTCAGCACTCACGGTTTCGAAGACCACAAGGATGACGTCGTCCGAATTGACTCGAGTACTGTTTCCGATCGCGAACGGAGGACTACTACGACTCCGTCGGGTAGTTCAAACCTCTACTCCGTTCCTATGTCTTAAGACCCTCTGTAGATTTGACTTAGACACGGCGATGTCCTTTCTGAAACCGTAAATGAATCTCTACCCTTCGATAACCTCCCTAAACTCGTCTCTTCACTGTACAGACTTTTCAAAATTGTCCTAGTGAGACCGACGGGTCCTTCCGTCCCTGTCTGCGCTCCCCTGGTCAATCCTCAGTCAACGTTATTAGGTCTACATAGGTAGTCTCAAGGTAGTCTCTTCGTCTTGGTAATCCTTACTATTCTTCTTCCGTAAACAATGTCCATAAACTGGTACACGTTAATACCCACGACCAATGTGTCAAATGCATGTCGACAACGAACGCATAGGCTAGCACCCGATCCTCAATCGTCCATTCAGGATTTACTACCCACAAGACTTTCCACCTGTATTTTACCACCTCCCGTTCCAGTTTGACCGTGGTACTTCTACTTACCTTAGACATCTGGGGGGAGGGCGGTAAAGAGAGAGGAATGGAGATACAGAAGTTAAAACTACTACTGGTCGTTCTCTTTGACCACGGGAAGTAGTTGTGAAGGACCTCGACCTCTTCGACTTCCGTCTCTAACCCCGTCCTTCCCGCACGACCTCCTCGACACCGGGCCGACGTCGGAGTGTGGCAACCCCCTCCACCCGTCGTCTAGTCACTTTTGTACGTACTCGACGCGTCGTGAACTGGAATACGGTCGGCAGGTTTGTATTCGTACCGGCGTCGAAGTAAAGTGCAAGATCTCGGACGGATTTAGAGGGAGACCCCGATTAACAGTGGGTTTTGATATGTTCCTTTCCTTGAGACCCTTTGTATCAACGTCGAATCGACTCAACTGTATTATGGGTGGTGGGGTCTCCTCTTTACGTTTAACGACCCCGGTGTCAGGTAACCTATCGTAGTGACTGAGATATCTGTACTCGATCTCGTTCGAGACCCTCAACCACTACCTGTCCCTTCGGACCACACGACGTCAGATACCCCGACATTTCTCAGCTTGTCCTCACTCGTTGACTTGACTCAGATTGACCGGTCTCAAAACTGTTGTCCCCACACTCTTCACGAACTTAATACTTTCATAGGACTGATAGGGAGTGACAGACTTAGATAAACCAAAGACTCGAACCTACCATTCAAGACTGCACTATCATCAGTACAGTGGAACTCAGACTACTCCCTCTTTATTTTTCCAAGTGGTGGGTGAAGATGTCCCGGACCCTGTTACGACATTTACCTTCGAGTGGATGGACTATAGATTTATAAATTTTTGAGATTTAGTTCTGTTTTTAGATAATAAATTCCGTAGAAGATAGAAGTATGAAATTGTTTGTATCAAAGTATTACTGTTTTACTTTTTTTATATACCTTTTTGATACAAAAAATATACTGGTTATCGAATAATTTTACTGATTTAATAGTATCATGTATAGACCCACAAGATAACTACCTGGCCTTTGTGAATCTACTCTTTCTTTTTTTTATATATATGTGTTAATTATTCAATAATACATAAATAAGGTATACTCTTTCCGAAGGGACCATCGAGTCGACCATTTCTTAGGCGGACGTTACACCCTCTGGACCCAAGTTAGGGACCCAATCCTTCTATGGGACCGCCCCCCGTACCGTTGGGTGAGGTCATAAGAACGGACCTCTTAGATGTAACTGTCTCCTCGGACCACCCAATGTCAGGTAAACCAGCGTTTCTCAGTCTGTGCTGACTCGCTGATTCGCGTATCGTGTATATTCTTTCTTTTTTTCTTTCTCCTCCTCCCGAATCGGGAGTGTCGATCCAGTACCATAACTTGTATTCACTGGTGTGACTTATGGTCAGAGTCTGCTTCAATGAGACTCTGGTACTAATTTACTCTGTTTTGTTCCGGTGAAATACAAAACAGATTCGTATCGGTTGTTTCAGTGACTCGGTAGGTATTTTATAGTTTGTTGGGGGAATCGATGTTACTCACTGACGACGACGACGAACCAGAGAAGTCAGCACAGACTGACACACTGGGACACCTGACATCGGGTGGTGTGAGGAGACAGGTACCCCTAAGAGGTCCTTTCTTATGGTCTTACACAACGGTCCGGGAGGAGGTCCCCTAGAAGGGTTCGATCCCTAGCTTAGACCCAGAGACGTAACGTCCGTCTCAGAAATGACGACTAGGTGGTCCCTTCAGGTTCATATGAAGAATGGTTGATCAAAATGGGAACACGATCAGAGGAGGAAGATATCCAGTTTAAATATGGGGGTTGGTGTCTTAACGGAAACGAAAGACTGTAGATTAGACCTCGTTAGGGAGTGAAAGAGTCTGGAAGGGGGTTCAGTAAGTTGGGCCCTAGGATATTGTCCTAGGATTGTGAGAGACTTTACAGGGTACTAAAGGTCACCATACACAAGAGGGAGTGACGACCCTCAATATTTAGGTTGAACAAATTGATGTCTAGACAAAGACCCCCTGACTTCACATGGCCGCGTGGATCTTACACAAAAAGAACTAAAACAAAGTCGTTTTAATGATTGTTAAAAAGTGTCAGTTTTAAAAGTGTATCCCGAAGGGACCATCAGATCGCCAATTCTTAGGTGGACGGTCACGTCTCCTGTACCCAAACTAGGGACCAGGTCCTTCTAGGGTTTACAACTCCTCGTTGGTTCGGGTATGTCGTATTGATGACTCGGGTGGACTCCGTTGATGACTTCGAACGTTCGGAGTCCGACACCAGGTTTCGTTCTCTTCGGTGCCGTGGTGTCACTTCTCGTGGGGGACGAGCGACATTGATCTTTTTCAACCTCGTACCGCTACTTCTGGGTCAAGTCGGTTTTTATTGACTCATTTGGAAAGTTTGAGAAAAAGTGTATTAGACACAAAAGGGTTGTCGTAAACCTTTGATATTGGACGTCCGGTTTAGTTTGGACAACGGACAAAAACATTTATTTCAAAAAGGTCTAGTGTCGGTGTAATTAAGTAAATGTATAACAGATACCCCCGAAAGAACGATGTCACGTCTCAGCAATGCTGTTTCTGACATTACTGGTTGTTCCGGATTTCATAAATGAGAGACAGGGATATATCCTTTCAAATGATTGAAGACTCGATTTCTTAATTTCAATTTTACATTAATAAAAGTGTATTTACGACCTCTCCCGTACCTCTTTTCCGTTGGGAGGACGTGACAACCACCCTTATATTTGACTATATCGATGATACCTCTTGTCGGTGATAAAGGTTTACATTAGCTTTTCCTGTGTCCATGTGGTCACAAGTAACGTCGTGATAAATGTTATCGATCCTGTATCTTCGTTGGATTTACAGGTAACTGTCCACTTACCTATCTTATCAACACCGTATATATATATTACCTTATAATGAGTCGATATTTTTCCTTAGGTGAATTCAGTGAAGGTTACCCCACCTACTTGGATCTCGGATAAAATATCTCACTTCATATAGTCTTTCTCTTTTTGTCTATAATATATAATTACATATACACACCTTAGATGTTTCTACCGTGGCTACTTGGATACACGTCCCGTCGTCTCTGTGTCTGTATTTCTTGTCCGGACGCCTGTGTCGACCCCTTCCTCTACCACCCTGTTTAACTCTTATCGTAACTTTGCATATGTAATGATACATATTTTACCGGTCACCCTTAAACGACCTACTGGGTGTCTCGAGTTTAGACTACGAGACACTGTTGGACCCTCCCACCCTACCCCACCCTCCAAATTCTTTCTCCCCTGTATATACATGGATACCGACTAGGTACAACTACATACCGTCTTTGGTTATGTTATAACTTTCATTGATAGGAGGTTAATTTTTATTTATTTAAAATCTTTCTTTTATATTTTATTAATTTAATTTTACATTAATAAAAGTCTTGTGTGTTTAAACGTACATAAAAGTAATTTTATTGATTTTATTTCTACTTTTAAAATTTAATTTTAAAAGAATATATAAATTGAAAATTTTTTAATGAGGTCTTCTAAATTTAGTATTTATGTTTATTTTTTCGTTCGATATGGATAATTATATTGTAAAATTTAGTTTTAACTTTCCACTATGTAAAGCAAAACCTTCTAAAAATAGTTTAGAAAAAAAAAAATTCTTTTAAAGATGGTAAAATGACACGTCATAGACACTTTTACGATTATCTTTCTTGACCATGACACGAAGTGTATACTAGATCTAGATAGATATATATGTCTACTGATTATTTCATTTTCAACACAGACTGAGAAACGGTGGGGCACCTGATATGTCAGGTACCTTAAGAGGACCGGTCTTATGACCTCACCCATCGGAAAGGGAAGAGGTCCCCTAGAAGGGTTGGGTCCCTAACTTGGGTCCAGAGGGAGTGACGTCCACCTAAGAAATGGTCGACTCGATACTCCCTTCGGGTCTACTCATTATACTGAACAAATCAACCTTTTGAAGGGAAACGACGGTGCGCGTCGACAACACGAACGACTCCAATAAATACTCCTGGAGAGCAAACCTTAACTTTGACCTTCTCTACGTTCTTTTACCTGTGAACCCGTGATGACCATTTATCACGTTCCTAAATACTGATGTAAGTACGATAGTCTCTTTTTCCTAGACCGTTCAGTTGGTTAAACCACAAAGAGAACGTATTCAACAAGATTGAGAGTTAGAAGGGGTCTGAAACTTCGTCACAGACAGAGACTACAACCGTCCTTGTGTTCAACATTTGGAATGTCGTTAGTTGTGTCAGTTGAAAATAAAACTCCTGTATCCCGCTCTCTAAAATCTTCGTAAGGGACCCCTGACTTACCGCGATCAGGATCTCGTCTATAAATACTAATATTCAATAGGACACGGTCACGACTTGAAGTCTTGGACTGTCAGTCTCCGTGAACATACAAGAAATAAACTACACGCACACACTATGTACGTACGTACGTACGACTCAGCGAAGTCAGCGTAGACTGAGACACTGGGACACCTGACATCGGGTGGTCCGAGGAGACAAGTACCCTAAGAGGTCAGTTCTTATGACCTGACCCGACGGTTAGGGAGGAGGTTCCCTAGAAGGGGTGGGTCCCTAGCTTGGACCTAGAGGACTTCGAGGACGTGACGTCCACCTAAGAAATGACGACTCGGGGACTCCTTTGGACCATATATACATCCCGGAGGATTTTGTATCCTGGATCCAGATTCCTACCGACATCAACATTTCCGAGTCTAAGATTTATAAATAGACACAGAAAAACCAAAGACTCAAACTTCTTATCCTTACGTTGATCACTCCCTATGGATCGTAAATGACTGTCTGGTCGACACTCTATACTCTTTTTCCTCAGTTCCTACTGTAAAAACTGGGTTTGTTGACCCTTTTAACTTGACAACAATTTCCTGAGATAGGAAAAGGACGACCAACTTGGGGTGCGCTTGGTCGGAGTTCGTGTGTCTGTCCCCTTCCTTGGACCCACGGACGCACTGTTGTCCCTCGTGCCGGTGGTCTACTGGACCTCACACTCAGGAAACTGGTACTGGCAGAATCAATCAGGTCCGACGATGTCGTCTTCCGGTATCTGACCCACCGATCAGTTGTTCTCTCTAAATAAAGAGGGTCAAGACATCCGACCCCTCAGGTGTTGTTCCCCGACCGTCTAAGTCACGGACTACTCCTGTACACGAAAGACCCAGGAGTGTACCACTTTCCTCGGTCCCTCGCGAGGTCCCGGAGAGAATTTCCCCGTGATTAGGGAAACCACTACCCCATCGGAGAACTCGATTGGTGGACAGTTTCGGAAGTGAACGTTTATTGATAGTGTAAGGTCTAGTCCAAAGTTGTATACTGAAAACCCTCCTGTATAAGTCAGGTAATGTTAATATATTCTCTTTTTCCTTGACGGTAGAACAAGTTCCACAACTCACTAACAAGTAAGAGGAACATTGTCGTCGGGTCCGAATGGGATCCAGGGGTGTGGGTTAGGTTAGGCCCTCGTCATCTTTTCCTTATCGACTACCTACACTGAGGGACACGAACTCCCACCGTGTCCCCTGCCACCGTGTAAAAGACACCATCGGAACTCGTCTCATCCTCACCGTTACAACAACCGTTTGTACTCCTCCTGTACCGTCGTTCGGTTTACCTGCTACTGTGGTCTACCCTTCCCGGTCCAATCCTTAGCTTTCAGGTTCACAATCAACGAGTCGACACTGACTGAGAAACGTTGGGGTACCTGACATCGGGTGGTCCGAGAAGACAGGTACGTTTCCAGTACTCCTTCCTCCGGACTGTTATGCGTTTCCGCCCTAGTTCGGAGTCCCCAGGAGGACCTCTAAGAGCTCGTAGATGGGGGTTTTGATCTCAGACGGATGGAATGACGTAGTACGAAAGTGATTGTGACGACTGTAATGTCCCCCGATAGGGGGTGGTGGAGAGAGACTTTTCCTCAATTGAATCCTGAGGTCAATTATTTAGAGGACCCGCACTGTTCTCACAAAGTCAGGTTTTTGAGGAGACTACCAAGAGATCGGATGGACTGTCCAAACAGACCGGTGTACACTAACAAGTGTCGGAGCGTTGACACTCTCCGTGCTCTACGAAATTTGAAGGATTTTTGTCTAAGAAAACTCTTCAATCTTTTAATAATCATATCATAATCACTCAATCAATCTTTAATATGGTCACCTCCCAAAGTAACAACTCGGTTATAAACGACGATTCGGAGGTATAGGGAACGGGGAATATGTGTACTTATATTGATCGTATATCCTCTTTATTCATAATTGGAACTATAATTAGTACAATCTGGAATCCGATTTAAGAAACTAATATCGGCTAACGTGGAAATGGGACATCCTTACGTTGAAATAGACCACGGAAGTCTCCCACCACGGACTGAATTCTTTTTAGTGGAAACCTCTTTTATTCAAAAGACCAACTGATTAGTAGTAGTCTTTCCTAGTATTTTACAATCGTCCGGAGAACCGGTCTTCTACTACATTTAGTGGACTCTTGAAACATATAGCCTTCCTTACGTCTTTCTTTCGCACCAAAGTTATTCCCAGTCCTGACGACTGGGACGTACTGAAACATAAAAGGTAAATAGAGATACATATTGTTTTTCATATTTTCACCTGGACCTTTCATTTCTTTACCTGGTCAAGGACCTTTCTGACCAAAGGGGGCACACCAGAAAAGAGTAAGAGAAAAAAAGACCGACTTAAGGATAGACCTCGTGCCTCCGAGCGGTTCGGATGATTGAAACGGACCCGAAGATTCTAGACTTGCCCCCCTGTGAAACACAGAGGTGAGAAAGCCCTCTGGCCCTTCTGCGGACACCCGATGCATCCACCACGTTTGGGGAACAGAACCCCAAAATAACCAAGAGACGGATTTGGTTCAATAAGTCGGAGAAAAGAGGTGAATAAAAGGATGATGTGATAAAGAAGGATTAGAGGGAGATATGGAAATTAATTAATTTGTTAATTAGAAATCTGCGGTTGCGGCAGGGACGAAACTTGATGGGACCTAGGTGGCCCCGACCTGGGACCGTCCCACCGGACCACACGACGCCAAGTACCCCAGTGTTTCTCAGCCTGTACTGACTCACTGACTTGACTTGACTTATATCTTTAATTTAATACAATGTACAGTTAATATAGAGTTATTTAAAAATCTTAATGGAAAATTTTTTTAATTTTAAGTCAAAAATCTTTTCAAAATAAAGACTCAAACACCTAGTTCTTAAATGTGGACTATTGTCTTCGGTCAAAGTTGAAAATAGTTGAGGGGGAGAAGGTCGGACCTGGATGTGGTGGAGGAATCGTACTTCTAAAAGTCCTCTGACACTTATCCTCCGTTCGTCACTGTAAGATCCTCTCGACTGGAGTAACTTCGATTCACAGGGAAGAGCACATGAAGGTATTATGGGATTCGTGTCGTGTTAAGTCTGTAGGTAATAAGACAAATACCAATAAGGGGGGTGGGAAAAGAAGACAATCACACTTGTTAGGACGATTTTTATAAGAGAAAAGAATGACGAGGGTGTCCCTGTTTAGGTTTCTGTGTTCCTCCCTCTGAGCTATTTCCTTTCTTCCCTATTCCGAACTGGTCGATCTGTAAGTCGTTTGTGTCCACACACAAGTCTAATCAAGTCCTTCGTAGTCAGTGACGGGAGCGAAGGGACCACCGAGTCGACCATTTCTTAGATAGACGTTGCTCCCTGTGGACCCAAGTTAGGGACCCAACCCTTCTAGAGGACCTCTTCCCGTACCGTTGGGTGAGGTCATAAGGACGGACCTCTTAGGGGTGCCTGGTTCCACGGACCTCCCAATGTCAGGTGCCCCAACGTTTCTCCACGGACCTCCCAATGTCAGGTACCCCAATGTTTGTCAGTCTGTGCTGACTCACAGATTCGTGTTGTTGTCGACTACTGTGACAACTCACTCCAGAGGGACGAAAGGAGACCCGAAACCACTTTGGTGAGAGTAGAGACTTGAGAGAACGAGTACCGAGGAAACGTCTGTAGAGGACTGGTCTCGAGACAACCTACTTGAAGGAGAACTGATTCCTTCCTCGTGACGATAGAAGAGAGATCCGAAGGTTCCATTATAGGTCAGAGGTCCGTAAGTTATGGTGTATATACACCTAGTAAAAGGGGGTTCGACACCAGTAGGGTCCAGAGGGGAGATCTCTATATGTCTGATCTCGGTGACGGATGTGTTACAGGGGGACACCCACAGGGTGACTGTAAATCTTGAATGATACAGTTTTTGTATCGTAAGTGGTAAGTCTTTTGCTTCTAGTACCGTAGACCAGGGTAGTGAAGTACCCTTTATCTACCCCTTTGTCACCTTTGTCACAGTCTGAAATAAAACCCCCCGAGGTTTTAGTGACGTCTACCACGAACGTAGGTACTTTAATTTTCTGTGAATGAGGAACCTTCCTTTCTATACTGGTTGGATCTATCGTATAAGTTTTCGTCTCTATAATGAAACGATTGTTTCCAGACAAATTAGTTCCGATACCAAAAAGGATACCAGTACATACCTACGCTCTCAACCTGTTGAGACTTCTTTCGACTCACGGCTTCTTGACTACGTAAACTTGACACCACAACCTCTTCTGAGAACTCTCAGGGAGCCTGACGTTCCTCTAGGTTGGTCAGGTAGAATTTCCTCTAGTCAGGACCCACAAGAAACCTTCCTGCCTACGATTTCGACTTTGAGGTCATGAAACCGGTGGAGTACGCTTGTCCACTGAATAACCTTTTCTGAGACTACGACCCTCCCTAACCTCCGTCCTCCTCTTCCCCTGCTGTCTCCTACTCTACCGACCTACCGTAGTGACTGAGCTACCTGCACTCAAACTCACTTGAGGCGCTCTACCACTACCTGTCCCTCCGGACCGCACGACGTTAAGTACCCCAGCGTTTCTCAGTCTGATCTGACTCGTTGACTTGACTTGACTTGACTTACAGTTTTTATTTTGAGGACCCTTAAGGGACCGCCAGGTCACCAATCCTGAAGATCGAGGGTGTCGGTCCACGGGTTCGAACTAGACACCAACCCCTTGATTCTAGGGTGTTCTCCGCTTAACACCGGTTTCTTTATATTATTATCCCCCTGAGTTTGGCCCTGAGACATTGGTGGATCTTCCCACCCTACCCCTCCCTCCACCCTCCATCAAAGTTCTCCCTCCCCTGTATGGATACCGACTAAGTACAATTACAAACCGTCTCTGGTTGTGTTATTTCGTTAATAGGAAGTTAATCTTTATTTATTGAAATTAATAAATATATATTTTGAGAACCGAAACAGAGACTTTGGACAAGAAGACCAGAAAGGAAAACGACCTTTACTAAGATAGTAGGTGTGTGTTGGCCCGTGTATCTGATATTAGAGAGGGAAAGAGAGTGGTGGAGGATTTAGGCCAGGTAGAGATTCAGGACAACTGAGATAGAAGTTTTACATAGAACTGAGAAAAGTGAATAGAGGTGAAGTTTGGACAGTAGTAGTGGAGAATGGACCTACTGACGGTATCGGAGGAGTCACTGGAGACACGTAAATGCGACCGGGGGTGTCAGATCAGAGCCGTGTCTTCGGTCCTTTTAGAAGTTTTTCCTCTTAAGACAGTAAAAAGACGAATTTTTGACGGATACTCAAGAAAGCATAATATATATGAAGTATACGACGCAAAACTCTTTTTTTAGTATAGGTATAGTTCCAGATGTCCCAAATGTGTAGACCGGGGACTACTGAGGACGACTGGAGAGATGAACGGAAGACAGGATGATTCGAGGTCAATATGACCGGAGAGGAGGTAAAGAACCTTTACGGTTCGTTATAAGATGGAGTTCTAGTATTGGAAAGGAAGACTGGTCTTGTAAGAACCGGTTCAGTATACAGATTCAGGAGTTTGAAGTCTGGAACCGTAGAGAAATCTTTTTTAAAGGGACTGGAGAAGAGATGGGTACACTGAGGAGGAAGGAAAGGGGGAGTTAAAACAAGAAATAGGGACGTCACAAACACACAAAACAAAAAAAAAGTAAGTGTCAGGAACGGTAAATCGACAGAAACGGAGATCTGACAACCGAAGTGTTCACATCCCTAGTGTAGTCAAAATATATGGTCATATAGAGGTCACGGATTCGGTCTCGGACCGTATATCATTTATGAATTTATAAACAACTCACTTAACTAATAGGAACGTGACCAACTTTTCCTATGTCCTGGGTCCATATCACAAAGACAAGGTCTACGTTATCAGACTACCCACCTATTGTTCATTTATCCATCAACGTTTTGAACATCTATTATGTCACCTCTAGTCTTGACCTCCGCTGTCTTTGTGTCGCTCCGGGTATGGGGTCACACTTCATACACACACTCGTCACTTCTTAAGTAACCGTTAATTATGTAAGTGTTACAATACGCAACACTACTTGTTGTAGAGATAGACTTTTACAAACCACTCGAGGTAAACCATCACAAAGTCCCCGGGAGACCTTGGTATCAGGAAATACAGAACCATGTCTTTTCTTAAGTCGTTCCTGTTTCACTATCTATTCTTCACTAAATAATCTTATCCTTTGAACGTTCCGAATGTTCACCCATCGGAATGGTTACGACGTGGGACTCTTGAATGACCCGATGTCAAAATATTAGTTTCCTTTTTACCCCTCCCCCCTCGAAAAAACAAAAAGAACTCATGTGCAGTACAAAAGTAGTAGTCGAGGAGGAGGTCCAACTTGTACCTTCAAAAGAACAGGGATGTACCAGTTCGATCCAGGTGTTTGAACGAAACAAAACAAAAATGCACACGTTTCTCGTACAGAATCTCTAGTAATTGAATGACTCGAGTGACCCTTCATCCACCCAGATTACAGTGCTAATAGAATAACGAATCCCGTCCAGAACACGAAGACGACGTGCCAAGAGAACAATTCGTTTAGACGAGAGAACTCATTAGTAATTGAATGTCCCCACCGGGTATAAAAAAGGTGAATTATAGGGGACCACCCTAATTGATAAATTAGTGGACGAGACAGGGACAGTATAGATCAAGGTTTCGTAAAGGGAGTAAGGTTTCCTTTTGGTGAATGGGTACTTCGTCGAAGGGGAGAAGGGGAGGTCGACGTTAAAGACTAGGGGTGTTGCTGGACTAAGATGTTGACTCTTTTCATTCCGAGACTCGTCAAGTCGGTACCACTCTGCAAATCTTCCAATTCCAATATCTCGGTCATCTGTACCTCGTGACTAAAACGTGGAATCAAAAGACTGAGGTCTCAAATTTAGCAACTAATTATGTGTATAAACCCTGAAGGGAGTATCATGTTACGGATTCTTAAGTGGACGGTTACGTCCCTTGTACCCAAGCTAGGGACCAGGTTCTTCTAAGGTATACCACTCCTCGTTGATTTCCAGGGATGTGGTGTTGATAACTCGGTTTGAGATCTCAAATGGCCAACGTTGATGACTTTGGTACACGGGATCCCGGTCACGGGACCTTCTCTTCTTCGGAGGCATTACCCTTCTTGAGCTGTCCTCCGAGGTGGTCACGTTGGTCTGTTTCGGACGTGTCTCCTTGGTTCTGGGTCGTGTTGGTTTTTATTTATGTATCAAAATTTGTTTATGTGTTGAAAACCGTTTTAGTGTTCATCCCCCGACCTAAACGCATTGTTTCTCCCTTTTAAACCACCTCCGCCCTAAATATTCGATATTTACACGGGAGGCAACAAATTTTGATCTTTTGTTTAGGCGTGTAACTCCATTTTGACGTTAATCATACCGAGTCCACCAACCGTCTCAGTTTTCAATATCGGGGTCTCGTCGATACTTCGTCTCTGAACCTTTCCAGTCGTGACGTCCTTCGAAACGGTCAGAGTTCTTATTTTTGAAACATCAAGGAACCTGTCGGGGATCTGCGTGGTCCGACCCTTGACCTTCACCCCTGACCTTTCTCCGTCTCATCGACCTTCCTACCCCGAACGAAAAGCCACCGGTCTAGATTGGTCCTTTACGGTCCACCAACAAGCTCTCTATATTTGACTCCCACGTTGACCTATTCTGCGTCATCTCTCGTCCGGAGTCCGGTTAACGTAGGGTGAACCTCCGCAGGAGCTCCCATGTTCTTGAGAGTCGTCACCTCTCGGAGCGAAATCATAGACAGAAAAGGAAAGACTTCCCAGTCGTGGGGAGAAGGTGTTTTATCCCCACGAAAGAGACCCCGAAGAGAAAGAGAGACCTCCAGTCTCTGGCATCTGGTCCAGGGAGAAAAAATCCTCAGAGTCTGTCTCTTGTAAGCAGGTTCAACAAAGAGGACGAAGGCGATGAAAAAGCTCAATCTCCCGACACGTCCCGGGAGACCGAGACTCCAACCCCAACAAAAGAGTGTTCGCGGCGGGGGCGGGCGAGGGGGGTGGGGGTTAGAAGAAGTCCGAGCGCCACTGCTGGCACAAGATCAAGTTGTTACGTGGCGTGAGCCGTGTTGTGCGATGGTTTCCCGTTGAGGTACCTTTGACTTTGTAGTGTTGAGACGCTTCCATAGCGCTCTCCGCGACAACGCGGACGCCGCCTCTCTCCTCCTCGCTCCCGCCCTCGGCTCTCTCTTCACCCTCCTCGGATCCGCGAAGGATCCAGGGCCCGCCCTCTGGCGGGGAGGGTCGCCGCGGGGGCGCACTGACGCGAAATGTATTAGCTCCGGCGCGCGCAGTATTCACCGCATGAGCTCCGGTCTGGCTTAGTCTCAGGATTCTTCGAGACACAAGGCCGGGAAAGAGGAACTATCTGCAGGTTTACTTGGTCACTTGCCCGTAGATCGCGACGGCGCGGGCGGGACCAGGCGAGCGTGGGCTCCCGGGCGGACGGACGGCGTCGGGCGTCGGACGGCGGCGGTCCAACACGGAGTCTGACAGTCTATTTCGCCGCCCGGCCCGGCCGCCCCGCCACTCGCGCCGGGCCCGGCCTGTACCGCCGCGAGATGCGGACGTGGTTCACGGTGGTCGCGAAGGGGAAGCTCCGCGACAGAGTCCCCGTCGTCGACACGTTCCACGCGCCCGACCCCGCCGCCGGCCCTTGACCCTGCGAGCTCCGCGCCGGGCCTAGAGGGCCAAGACGCCCCTGCGGGCCGCCCCAGGGGACCGGTCCCGCACCGTCCGGGCGGATCGACTCCTCGGCGTGGGCGGGGCGGCCCTTTGCCGCCCCGTGCACCCCCTCTGGGTCCGGGGCAGGTCCAGGGACGCCGGCCGCACAGGCCCACGAATCGTTGGCACTCCCTAACAAGAGCCTGGGCCACTCCAGCCCCCTCCCCTGTGGACCAGGGGCCGAGCGGGACCTGGTCGCCGCGGCCTCTAAGAAGAACCCGACCGAAGAGGGTCGGGGGCGGCCGTAGACTACCCGAAGTCTGAATCCCTGGAGGATGGGGTGGACCCTGATTTGAGGTCTCAGCCCACGACGGACCCTTCTAACGGAGCTTGAGCCCGCGGAGTACCCGTGAAAAGTCAGTTAAAGTCTCAGTCTCCATCTGTCCGAAGTATTATTTCGGGGCGTTAGTTCGCGTATTTCGTTTTCCTAGAAAAAGTCGCAGATCAATAACTGGAAGCCAGGAGGGGGATTGGTCGACGACAAGTCAAAAATGGGAACTTCCAGGTTCAAGAGAAAAAGCAAATTCAACGAAGTAGAAAGAAACGGATAAATTTACTTATCCCTGCGACACGACGACGACGACGACTCAGCGAAGTCAACACAGGCTGAGACACGCTGGGGTATCTGCCGTCGGGTGGTCCGAGGGGGCAGGGACCCTAAGAGGTCCGTTCTTGTGACCTCACCCAACGGTAAAGGAAGAGGTTACTCCACTGTCAATTTTCAGTGATTCTGCTGACATCTCACTACAGCTCTATAGAGGTCTAATTAGGTCTCAAACACACAGATAATACCTATTGAGTATTAACACAACTCCGGTAGCAATAACGGAGTTTACCGGCATTTAAACTGTGAAAAAACAATTGATCCATACTCTCTAGAGTTTTGAGTTTATCAACTCACGGAAAAACCGGAATTTATGTATAAACACACATGCACACATAAACGAAAATTCCCTCAAAATACATACATTCGTTATTAAAAATACGTCATGAGACTAAAGTGTTTACTTGGACGACTTTTTAGTGTGTCACCGTCTCCGTCTTGGCCTGATCTTAAGTCCCGAAAAATAAGGAGTACAGACTCCGAATAAGTATGGAGACAAAATGTTAAATACTGATCAAGGTACATTTAAGAATGAATTGAGGGTGTAGTTACGTCCCACCACTACGGTCATAATGTCTGCTTCTTTTAATCAGGGTCTTTCAATTTCACTGAGTCAGTTCGTGTCACGAACACGAACCTTATCATGAGGGTAGAAGACGGAGGAGGACTTCTGACAAAGGTAAAGACTGACGGACAATTTCGACATAGGAGCAAAGTAAAGTCCTTACAGCCTAACGTGTGGGACAACACTTCACATGGATGACATCCTGACTTATGGTCGTCCTCTCCATTAGTTAACATAGTCTGTGTCCGCGACGGTAAAGGCCAATATTGCGTTACCTACGTTTTATGTGTAACAATAGATCAATAAGTAATTAACGAATGTTTAATGAACAAAAAGTAGAGCTAGTAAAGTATAACACCAAACCTATAAAAACTGTGATTCTTTCGTTAGGGTGTTGTCTTTTGTACTCAGAACACAAGATCATGCCAATATGTATCTCAAACTTCTTTAATATTCGAGTTTCTTCTATGAAAACCTTTACACTGTCAGGACTATTTCCCAAACAATCGGGATCAGTGAAAACTTTTTTGAGTGAACGGAAATGTGAATGGAACACACTTAGAGTAAAACTCTTCACACTTTTTATGGACCCACACTTTCCTCGTGTGTAGATACCCCCTGAAAAATTACCGTCGTCTCACCAAATCACCATATCGTTCAAGTTGAAAAAACACCTTGACATCGACATCCATTATAATGGAATTCGTCCTACCCCAGAATAAACGATCGAGTATGTGGCTGGATCTTCGGACTCAAGTCAGTCGCAGCAAAGTTAAAACCCTGATAAAGGGGACTGTAAAACAATACACATAAAAGTTTGTTTTGGGTTTTTTTGTGATCTGACATTTGTGAGTAGATGGGTGATGAATTTAAGATGTTAAATGCAAATCAAATGATACAAACGTAGACAGGTAGAGAGACAGGTAGTCAAATAACTATGTAGAATAAACACTACGTCAAATCTCAACACTTGTAATCACATGAACTGGGATTTGTGAAGTCGTACGTATAGTAATTGATCTCAAGTTAAAAACAAATAACAAAATTGTACAAAAAAATCTCCATTTTAGGCGTGTGTCACTTTACGAGTGTAGGATAAACGTAGTAAGCTACTCAAAACTTTTGTCATATGTAGACAAAATGGGGTTTGGGGTAGTTTTATATTTTGTAATGACAGTGGGGTCTCTAATATTGAGGTTGGATCAGTCAGGGGTGGGAGGAACGAAAAAAGGTTCGTTGATGACAAGACTAAAAGGAAAGATGGCATCTAATCAAAATGGACGAGTTCTTGAAGTATATTTACCTTTGTATATCTTATACGAGATCTTCGAAATATAAAATCGAGAATGTAATCCGGACACTAAGGCAAAACTTAATCAAAAACACACATCCCACTCTATACTTCAAATTGGGAATTAAGTATGGTATGTATTTTTAATTAAGTTCTACCTAATATCCAAAAAAACGTAAAAAAAGACTCCCCAGTTCTTCTAAATATATATAACTATATATACAGGGTGAGGAACTCATTAGATTCTATTTGGTTTACAAGTTGTAGTGTCGTAGTGACTACGATTAGGAGAAAGATCTCCAGAAAAAGTTACATGAAGTGAAGGACTTGACGGAAAACAAAAATTGGGTGACCTGGTAGTCCCTTCAGGGACTTGACGGAAAAAAATTACCGTCTTTTAACGGGACCCTTTATAAAACAAACTTATAGAGTAAAATTGAATTAAAAAAGATGAAACTCCATAAAGAAGACCGAAAATTGAAACATCAGTGAAACTATCCTTAACATCCCCCTTTTTTTAGTTTCATCACTTATATGACCTAAAAATACACTAAAACAAAAATCGGGAGTTTATAACAAATTTGACAAGAATTTGTAGTCCATAAACAAACATGGAAGGACACTCTTCCCAATCTGAAACAAACTTCTACTAAAGAAAAGAGGTTCCGTTAAGTAGTCAAATCCGTTCAACCTTTATGACACTGGACCTAGAAGTGACTCGATGTTCCCTTCAGGGGAGTGTTCCCTTTCCCACACAAATAAAAACAGTCACGAATCGAGGATCTCATGAACTTTATAACTTTTTTATAAATTACAAGTGTAGATAAAGAGGTGTAGACCCTAAAAGTATATGAAAACGAATGTCTCCTCTTACATCTGTCTCATTCCAGTTGTACTTATCTCAATGACTCAAATATGGGGTTTGTGTTTATGAAATAAGGAGTAGAGTTTAAAGAGTGGACCAGACTGAATTCCTCCTAATTAAAGAAAAGACTCATGTAACAAGTAGACTGTATTATAAAGAGAACTAACAGGAGAGGTATAGACTATTAAAATGAACTACTATGAACCTTTAAAGTATTAGTCTTTGTCGAGTGAGAGGTGAATTTGGTTTCGGAGAAAAATAAACTCGACTTTGATGTTTTCTTAATTTTCTCAAGTACCGGTCTATTGAGTTGGAAGTCAATTAGATTATAGGTTTGGCAAAAATGGAACCGTGAATCATTACTTTTTTAAGGAACCTCAATTCCTTCTTAGAGAAAACTCTACAAGATTCAGTTTACTGAAAAAGAGGAATGCTTCGGAACACAGAGAAAGAAGGGATTGTCATTTTGATTATGATATACGTTCTTTACACGAGTCTTGCACGTCAACATACCTTGCCATTCATCCCAAAGAGGTATGGATTGTCACTCATCAGACCAGAGAACCCTGGAATGGAAGACGCTTGACAATTATATTAATGTCAAAAAAATTAATCTTCTGGATCAATATATTTTTAAAGAGTCTTTTTACATAGATCATAAAATCGAAAGTTTCAATCGATTATGAATCATAATTACTCAAGACACAAATATCAGTGATATTGTCCAAACACTATATTAAAAGGAACTCTTCGAAGTCATTGGTCATACATTTCTCTTCCCCTTTCTACTTAGGATACCACACTCGAGAAACAAACCATTGTCAACTGAAAGTAAAACTACTTATTAAAAAAAAAAGGTCACAATTCCAAGTCGTATGACACAAGAACGTCCGTAAGAGGGTTGTACAAATATGTGACTATTACCGTTTCTCCGGAAAAGTCTCTAAACCTTCGCGAATGACCAAAGAGGTTTCTCGATCAAGACAACTTAAACAATCTCTTCAAGGTCGTATATACGATTACCCTAAAACAATAAATAAATTTTTAGTTATCCAGGACACGTATTTTTGTGAAATGTACCATACTCTTTAACCCGAAAGAAACTAGTTACATTTTCCTTTAAATATTTCAACCCTTACGTAAAAACGTAACTAATCACTTGCACATATTATCTTTAGTAACGTAATTTTTTACGGGACCATAAAATATCACATGAATGAACTGTGGAAAAAAAAAGGAGAATTTCGGGTTTGGAACAGTCATAACGTTGTATTAGCGTCGAAAATAACCGTTGTTCACAGTCGCAACGTGTTTAAGTCTCTTCTTCATGCCTGGTGGCATAAGAACACTTGTCACGTTCGTCGTCACACGTAAACTGTCCTTTCTACTATCTTTCTTCCATTCAGAGACACAAAAAGAAAAAAAGAAAGTCTCTTTAATTCTACCCGGTTGACACAATTTTTCTGTACATTGTCTCTGACTAAAGAGTCAAGGAGAGGTTTAACAATAACTGGAACTCCTTCGAAAAGTCGGAAACAAAAGAAGAGAATATTTTACACCTGGAAATATAAGATTGTAAATCGATCACAAAGTGCTCTTAGATTTAATGTCACTAGTTATAGGGAATATTCACTTTACCACTAACCGTTTTAAGATGTTTTGAGACATCCCTAACACTGAATTCGTTCCATTCACATAATGGTCAAAATGTTAGATCGAGAAGTCTACAAAGAGAGACAACTTCAATTTCTAGTGTTCTTTTACTATGTCTATTTCCAGATACACCTTACTACCATGGAACCACCTTAATTTTACCATATCTAAACCAGACAAATTTTGGGAGGTCACCGAAGGTCAACGTGAATCCTATTTAGGGTTTGAGGAAGGTAGCGGACGTTCCGGCTATGGACTGAGACAGAGTAGTGGGTAATGAGAGGGGGGAAAGGGGAACCAGGTCGACGTAACAGATGGAACTCAGGAAGTCTGCACGAGTAGAGTAAACACGACCGACCCATACGACCTATGTGTCGGAAGAGGTGTCATAGTACTGACCAAGGAGTACAGTCCAGAGAGTCGAGTCAACGGCGGAAGAGTGTCCCTGGAAATGATTGCGAGTCAGTGAGATAGTATATGAGACAAATAACAGAAGTTATCGTGCATTGTAATACTCTTTAATAGAACAAATAAACGCATGTACAAACGGATGGGAGAGACCTGATACTCGAGAAACAGGTAGAACAAAAGTACGACACAAGGGTCGTCAGACTGTGTATCATCAAGTCAAGTCAAGTCAAGTCAAGTCAGCGAGTCAGCACAGGTTGAGAAACGCTGGGGTACTTAACGTCGTGCGGTCCGGAGGGACAGGTAGTGGTTGAGGACCCCAAGTGAGTTTGAGTCGCAGGTAGCTCAACCACTATGGTAGGTCGGTAGAGTGGGAGACAACAGGGGAAGAGGAGGACGGGGGGTAGGGAGGGTGGTAGTCTCAGAAAAGGTTACTCCCTTGAGAAGTGTACTCCACCGGTTTCATGACCTCAAAGTCGAAGTCGTAGTAAGGAAGGTTTCTTGTGGGTCCTGACTAGAGGAAATCTTACCCGATCAACCTAGAGGAACGTCAGGTTCCCTGAGAGTTCTCAGAAGAGTTTGTGGTGTCAAGTTTTCGTAGTTAAGAAACCACGAGTCGAAAGAAGTGTCAGGTTGAGAGTGTAGGTATGTACTGGTGACCTTTTTGGTATCGGAACTGATCTGCCTGGAAACAACCGTTTCATTACAGAGACGAAAAATTATACGACAGAGCCAACCAATATTGAAAAGAAGGTTCCTCATTCGTAGAAAATTAAAGTACCAACGTTAGTGGTAGACGTCACTAAAACCTCGGGGGTTTTTATTTCAGACTGTGACAAAGGGTAGATAAAGGGTACTTCACTACCCTGGTCTACGGTACTAGAAGCAAAAGACTTACAACTCGAAATACGGTTGAAAAAGTGAGAGGAGAAAGTGAAAGTAGTTCTCCGAAAAATCAAGGAGAAGTGAAAGACGGTATTTCCACCACAGTGGACGTAAAGACTCCAATAACTATAAAGAGAGACGTTAGAACTAAGGTCGAACACGAAGAAGGTCGGGTCGTAAAGAGCACTACATGACACGTATATTCAATTTATTTGTCCCACTGTTATATGTCGGAACTGCACGAGGAAAAGGATAAACCTTGGTCAGACAACAAGGTACAGGTCAAGATTGACACCGAAGGACTGGACGTATATCCAAAGAGTTCTCCGTCCAGTCCACCACACCATAAGGGTAGAGAATATCTATCATCCATGAACTATTTATAACAAACTCACTTTCTCACAACATGCCTTTAAGAGTCACAGGTCTCTACGAAAAGTCTGAACCGAATCAGAGAGTTCTCGACTGAGAACATTGGGTTAAGTAATTAAATGTCACCCTCCTTCATTGAACGGTCACTGATCTCATGAAGACGGACGGTTGGTTCCCGTGAAGAAGGGACTCAGTTCTATGACCTTTTCGACTTAATCATTAGTCTTCCATTGTATATTATCAACCTCGCTCGTGTCCCAAAAGTCAGGGTGTTTACATCCAAGGTAGGATGAGGACCGAATCGACCTAGTAGTACCCGTTTCAAGAATGAGGACAATACGTAATCAAAACAGTAGAAATGTTACTCTTATTGTCACTGATGAAGTGTTCCCGTATTCCTCTAAATTAACTATATCCATACAGTATATTTTGTGAATTAAAACTCGGATCCTGTATGACATGAAGTCATTTACCATGGATATAATAATAATTAATCTAATGTAATCTTAAGTAATTCAAAGACGAAAGATCAATGTTAGGACACTAATCTCAAACGTATTAATATCCATAGTAGTTAGTGAATAAATGTTTAAATTCCTTTGATTAGAATCCCGAATTCCCACCTATTAGACCTGAGTCACCCGAACGGTCCACTGAGTCACCATCTCCTAGGTGGACGGTTAAGACCTCTGCACCCAAACAAGGGACCCAACCCTTCTAGGGGACTTCCTTCTTTACTGTTGGGTGAGGTCATAAAAAACGGACTTTGAGGGTACCTACCTCCTTGGACAGTCCGATGCATCAAATATCCCAGAGTTTCTCAACATGTGCAGACTTACTGACTGGCACGTACGTACGCATTAGACCTGAGTCTCACGGACCCAACCAGAAACAAGACAGTGAATAAACAACACACTGAAACCAGTTCAATTAGATAGTCACGGAGTCAAAGGAGTAGACATTTACTCCGACTAGTCTGCAGTAGTAACAATCCTTCCAACTCAATAGCCCACATTTACGGAAGTCTTCCTTAGACCGTGAACTATTCATGAGTCACAATAGATACTACTAAATAAATACTATCAAATTAAGAGTCTCCCATTAAAAGATAAAAATTTCAAATAAACACTTCCCTTCTAACTTTATTGTACAGGACACCAGGTCATAAACTAAAAGTACAAATTACGAGAGAAAGTCACGCCAACGAAACAAAAGTTTGGACAGAAGTTACTTTCGAGAAAGGACCGGTTCCAGAGGATCTCATAAAATTTTAGTCCGGAAATTCGGTGTAGGGTATTGGTACTTTACGTGGAGTAACTTCAAACCAAAGTTTTAAGTAAATACGTAAGTAATTGTTTATTAATGTACGAACAGCTCATAGTCTGTGACAAGACCCATAACCTTTATGTGATTACTTGATTCGTTTTCTGTGAAATAAGAGAGTCTCGAAAATAGATGTATACATTCTCTACCTACTCTTGTTTGTTCCTCAACTCACTTGTATCCAAAATCTACATTCACGATATTTCTTTGTCCCAGAGACCATCTCTCACTGACCCCTCCGGTCAAAGTCACCTCGTAAGTCCTCCTGGACGTCCCTCTAGTGTAAACTGGACTTTGACTTGAACTGCTCTTCCTTCGACGTTACCTTTAGAGACCTCCCGTTTCTAGGACCCTTCTCTCTGGTGGATACCTTTCTGGGACACCGTTCTCATTACTCGGACCCCCTGAAGGGACTGTAAGGTCACCGCTTCTGAGGCTCGAGGGTTGCGACCCCGCCCTCAGTCCCGAGTTAGGGACCAATCCCTTGATCTAGCGTGCACGGCGTTTCTTTTAGTTTCTAGGACGTACGTCGTCACTTCCAGTTTCTAGGGTGTACGGTGTTGATTCTGGGTCCCGTCGGTTTATTTATTCCTCCGTCTCACTCGTACCCTTACTCTAATATTTCCGTTCATTCCCGACGTAAATTCAGTTGCATCCGGTACCATTTTTTAAATTTAAAAATATATTCTATTAGATACTAAAATTCCACTCCTCTCAATATTAGTCTAAATGCAAATTCTTCAGGAGACCGTGGATACATCCTTACCAACTATCCCTCTTCTTGTCTCTCTAGTAAACCCACTCAGTAAAATTTTTTTATAAATAAACCAATAAGGTTCAGAATCAATGTCGTACAAAAATTAACTCTGCACGTTTGACAATCAGTACCGTACACCCTAGATCAAGGGGCTGGTCCCTAGTTTGGACCCGGGGAACGTAACCCTCACACCTCAGAATCAGTGACTTGGTGGTCGCTTCAGGGACCCACTCAGAACATCAACACTCTCTATTCTTACCGAAACGAACCCACCTTCGTCACCTCAACCTTTCTTCACCTATCTAGTCTGGGTACTCAACGATTACATTATCCAATCCTCTCACTCCCCGTTTCTCCAAAAACGCTTGTTCTAACTTTTTATGAAGTCTATTTATTACCACACCGAATGGATGGGTACAAGTTTTATCCCGTCTTCCAGGTTAAATCTCCATTCTGTTTTAATTTTTGATTTGACGGTTCTGATTTTGATTTTACGGAGTTTGACTTTAAGACATTTTATAGTCGTGTAAAGAAGCGTTCACACTCGATTATCGAGACGACGGAATGGTGAACATGATCAGGTGAAGTGTTTGAGTCAGAACGTCAGACTCACACCATGTCTCCCCGGGGTCGAAGTCTCCTGACACCTTCGGGGTAAAACGAAAGGATCGGGACACGAGACGTGGAACCACATCTCCACGAAGACGGGTTTCACTAGCTGAAAAAGACTAAGTTTGTTTCACGGTATCATCAGTGGTGGTCCCTGACCCCGGCACCTTCGATGAACGGGTAGTCAGAAAAAGACCTTTGGAAGAAAGGTAGACTCTTTTCTATAGGTCGTATGGTGAAATACTCAGTAGATATTCCATACTTTCGATTTCATGCTTAAAATACAAAATAGAAGAGGGACGACATAAAAGAAACCACTCTTGATACCTCTATAAACACAGAAACCTTTAAGAACACCCTTGAAACGAGACCACACACACTTCAACTTCTTTTGTTTTATTTTTTTATTTATATTAATCGAACAATTTTAAACCGGTACGGGGTACCGTACGTCCCAGAAACAAGGGGTTGTCACCTAACTCGAACACGGGGGACGTCACCTTCGTGTCTCAGAAGTGGTGACCTGGTTGTCCCTGTAGGGGTCAAGTCAAGTCAAGTCAGCGAGTCAGCACAGGCTGAGAAACGCTGGGGTACTTAACGTCGTGTGGTCCGGAGGGACAAGTAGTGGTAGAGAGCCTCAAGTGAGTCTGAGTGCAGGTAGCTCAGGCACTACGGTAGGTCGGTAGAGTAGGAGCCATCAGGGGAAGAGGAGGACGGGGGTTAGGGAGGGTCGTAGTCTCAAAAAAGGTTACTCAGTTGAGAAGAGTACTCCACTGGTTTCATGACCTCAAAGTCGAAATCGTAGTAAGGAAGGTTTCTTTAGGGTCCCAACTTGAGGAAGTCTTACCTGACCAACCTAGAGGAACGTCAGGTTCCCTGAGAGTTCTCAGAAGAGGTTGTGGTGTCAAGTTTTCGTAGTTAAGAAGTCGCGAGTCGGAAGAAGTGTCAGGTTGAGAGTGTAGGTATGTACTGGTGTCCTTTTTGGTATCGGAACTGATCTGCCTGGAATCAGCCGTTTCATTGCAGAGACGAAAACTTATACGA
>SJYO01016970.1:9976165-10107234 GCA_006410555.1 Capra ibex
ACAACGAAGGACTGGACGTATGTCTAAAGAGTTCTCCGTCCAGTACACCAGACCATAAGGGTAGAGAAAGTCTTAAAAGGTGTCAAATAACACTAGGTGTGTCAGTTTCCGAAACCGTATCAGTTATTTCGTTTCTTTATCTACAAAAAGACCTTGAGAGAACGAAAAAGGTACTAGGTCGCCTACAACCGTTAAACTAGAGACCAAGGAGACGGAAAAGATTTTGGTNCAAGTGCATAACGACTTCGGATCGAACTTCTTAAAACTCGTAATGAAATGATCACACACTCTACTCACGTTAACACGCCATCAAACTCGTATGAAAACGTAACGGAAAGAAACCTTAACCTTACTTTTGACTGGAAAAGGTCAGGACACCGGTGACGACTCAAAAGATTTAAACGACCGTATAACTCACGTCGTGAAAGTGTCGTAGTAGAAAGTCCTAAACTTTGTCGAGTTGACCTTAAGGTAGTGGAGGTGATCGAAACAAGCATCACTACGAAAGATTCCGGGTGAACTGAAGTGTAAGGTTCTACAGACCGAGATCTAATCACTAGTGTAGTAGTACTAATAGACCTAGCACTTCTAGAAAAAACATGTCAAAAAGACACATAAGAACGGTGGAGAAGAATTATAGAAGACGAAGACAATCCAGGCATGGTAAAGACAGGAAATAGCTCGGGTAGAAACGTACTTTACAAGGGAACCATAGAGATTAAAAGAACTTCTCTAGAGATCAGAAAGGGTAAGACAACAAAAGGAGATAAAGAAACGTAACTAGCGACTTCTTCCGAAAGAATAGAGAAGAACGATAAGAGACCTTGAGACGTAAGTCTACGAATATAGAAAGGAAAAGAGGAAACGAAAAGAGGAGAGAAGCAAAGTGTCGATAAACATTCCGGAGGGGTCTGTCGGTACAACGAAAAAACGTAAAGAAAAGGTACCCCTACCGGAACTAGGGACAGAGGACATGTTACAGTGCTTGGAGTAAGGTATCAAGTAGTCCGTGAGGTAGATAGTGTACATCCGGGAATTTAGATAAAGAGTGAAGGTGAGATATTAGTATTCCCTAAACTAAATCCAGTATGGACTTACCAGATCGTCAAAAGGGATGAAAGAAGTTAAATTCAGACTTAAACCATTATTACTCAAGTACTAGACTCGGTGTCAGTCGAGGACCAGAACAAAAACAACTGACACACCTCGAAGAGGTAGAAACCGACGTTTCTTATATTAGTCAGACTAAAGCCACAACTGGTAGACCACTACANTTATTCCTCAAGTACTAGACTCGGTGTCAGTCGAGGACCAGAACAAAAACAACTGACATATCTCGAAGAGGTAGAAACCGACGTTTCTTATATTAGTTAGACTAAAGCCACAACTGGTAGACCACTACATGTACACATCTTACAAGAGAACACAACAACCTTCTCCCACAAACGATACTGGTCACGTAAAAGAACCGTTTTGAGATAATCAGAAACGGGACGAAGTAAGGCGTAAGGTTCCGGTTTAAACGGACAATGAGGTCCACAAAGAACTGAAGGATGAAAACGTAAGGTCAGGGGATATTACTTTTTCTGTAGAAAAAACCCACAATCAAGATTTTCCAGAACATCCAGAAGTATTTTGAGAAGTTGAAGTCGAAGAAGTCACAATGACCAACCCCATACCTGAACCTATTGACACTATAACTTACCAAACGGAACCTCTGCTTGTCTCTAGTAAGACAGCAAAAACTCTAACGTAGGCTCATGACGTAAAGTCTGAGAAAACAACTGGTACTACCGATGAGGTAAAGAAGACTCCCTAAGGACGGACGTCATCATCTATATTACCAGTAGACTCAATTTAAGTGGGTAAGGTCAGGTAAAATCAAGTGACTAAGGATCTTACAACTGCAAGTGAGAACGGTAGAGAACAAACTGGTGAAGGTTAAACGGAACTAAGTACCTGGACTGTAAGGTCCAAGGATACGTTATAACGAGAAATGTCGTAGCCTGGAACGAAGATAGTGGTCAATGTAGGTGTAGACCCATAACCAAAATGAAACCGAGGTAGGGAAGTAAGAAATACCTCAATAAAGAGGTGACCAGAGGTCATCGTATAACCCGTAGATTACTGGACCCCTCAAGGAGAAAGTCATAGGATAGTAAAACGGAAAAGTATGACAAGTACCCCAAGAGTTTCGTTCTTATGACTTCACCGAACGGTAAGGGAAGAGGTCACCTATAAAATAATTCGTCAAAAATACATGGAACGTGGTACGAAATGGAGGTAATACAGTGACTTAGGAACGTGGTCGGGAGACTCCATGTATAATAATAGGAAGTAAAATATCTACTTCTTTAACTAGGGTCATCACGGGTCCACTGAATGTGTATTCCAGTGCGTCGAGCACTCACCGTCTAGGTCTGAATTGGTCCCCAAGATCGAGGATTATGGGTTCAAGAATCGAAGGCGTGATCGTGTAAGGAAGAAATAGAAACAGAGGAGTAGAAAGTCCATCTACCCTTTAACGATACGACCGATACGTGTGAAAGTATGTTTGCCCAGGAAGTCTTCTGGTTTCTCGTCTCTTTCGTGGACTCGTCGAGAAGGGCACGGTCGGTGGTCCTCTTCCTCGTCATATCAGCTGACTCACCGCCGTCGGTAATGTTGTCCATTGGGGTCCTACGGACTCTATCTTGTTCTCCAAGACCCTCCAGTCTACATTATGTGTTCGTCAGTACCTTCTATGATAAAACAGATTTAAAAGCATAAAAGAGAGATCAATGATTAGATGTCTCCCTTAGAGGAGACTACATAAAATATTAAGTATATAGTAGGTTCCCGGTCTCTCTGAAGGTATTCCGTAATCCCAAAAGACTGAACCAACACAATACAGAGCAAGAGGGGTGGCAATTCTCACCAATAGAGGGATCTTCTGGCCTGTAAGGTGTCAGACTCCTTTACGTTGAAAAGAATATGTATAAACCGATCCCCTAACTATCTATAAGATCCAAACAGGAATATTCTAGGTCAGATTTACTACAGGGAAGTAACAACAGAATTCTAAGGAAAGTCTGTTAGACAACACAACAATTCTCAAGACCGAAACCCAACTTAGGACCCAGACGGTTCAAGAGACATACCCTAGAACCCGTTCAAAAAAGTATACATTTTAATCCCTTTATAATTGAGTACCTCAACGACACTTTTATTTAGTATACCATACACTTATCACTAATCAAAATATTGGCCGTATATCCTTCGAAGTCATGTACTACCAATACGTAACAATGGTAATGGAAATACTAAAGCAAACAAGTAACAATCAATGAAAGTACCTGGTCTAAAAGACGTTCCTTACGTCTTTACTCATTTTTCTTAGTGACAAAAGATTCTCGTACGTCGGACCATCCCTTCTGTCTGGACATTAGTTTAATAACGTCCTATTAGACTCCCATAGTGTCACTTTCGTACAGTTCTATGTCCGTATTCTCCAACACCATTAATTGACGGACCCCTCCAGTTCGTTACTCTCTAGTCTCTTCTCCACCGTAACCTCGACCTAGAATCCTATCCAGTCTTAGCGGTCTATTCCTTACCCACCTCTGTAGGATCCGACTCCCTTATCGTTAACGTTTCTGTACCTCCCGTGTTCTGGTGTACCTTGAATCCTTGTCGTCTAGGAAAATAAAACGACCTCGAATACTAACCCTCGACCTTTTACCCTACCTTTCCTTAGGTCGTCTGGACCATTCATTGTACTAGAACTATAATCATTATAATTATCCTTCGGTGACTTTCCTGGACACAACCCGTCCCTGGTTTAGATGGAATTTTCTTTTCTAATTGGGTCTGATAACACTTCTTACGTGACCTCCTTTTTCTCCGACCCCCGATCAATTCTTCGAAACAACCATTCTCAGGTCTTTCTCTACAATTATCTCTGGGAGTCCATCACCGTGATTTCTAGCTTCTCCATCTAAGTCCTTCTATAAAGTCTTCCTCTTAATACCCATTTAATCCATTAGACAACTTGTTCATCTACCCGTCCTCGACCCACTTATTTCCTATTAAGAGTCCAAAGAATGACCCTACTCACTCACTTAGGAATAGACTCTCTGATAGTCTTCCCCTTTTTTCTTCAAGCCAAAACCTTTCAACTTAAACTTCACAGTTCTTGATAAATCGAGAAAAAACACCGTGGAAACTCCGATAGTCGACGAGATTCCACTTCGTCTTATAGAGAAAGCGTCGGTGACCGACGGTCTTTGAGTTATGTCACCTGTCACTTGCGTCTGAAACATGGCAGACACTCTTCAATCACCGGCACCTTCAACGACGACTACGAGGTCCATTTCTTACCTCCTTAATACACAAACTTAGTCACCACCCTTACTGTCCGTTTCCTGGTGCTTCGTCCCACAGCTGGGTACCGTCACAAGTAGATGATGACTCAATTTCTCATAAGACAATGTCCGGTTCCTTCTGACCTCTTCCTTTCTCGTTTAGACGTACCCAACGTGACACTTACGGTCAGACTCACAGGAGTTAAACCAGTAACAGTTTTTCCCTCTTCTCCTATAAGGATCTAAATGACCATTATGACCCTGAGGTGGACCCCGGGTTCTCGATCTCAGACGTTTGAAATATTAGAGACTTCATTTCTAGAACTAGTGACGGAGGACATGTTACAGTGTTTGGAGACAGGTATCAAGAAGTCCGTGAGAATAGTCTAGATTAGGGAACTTAGATAAACAGTGAAGGTGACATATTAGTATTCCCTAAAATAAATCCAGTATGGACTTACCATATCACAAAAAGGGATGAAAGAAGTTACATTCAGACTTCAAACGTCATTCCTCAAGTACTAGACTCGGTGTGTGTCAGTCGAGGACCACAATAAAAACGACTGACGTATCTCAAAAAGGTAGAAGTCGACGTTTCTTATATTAGTTAGACTAAAGCCATAACTGGTAGACCACTGTAGATACAGTAGAGAACACAACAACCTTCTCCCACAAACGATACTGGTCACGTAAGTGTGATCGTTTCATTACGAGTCTTAAGAGGTTCGCTCCGAAGTTGTCATACACTTGACTCTTAAAGGTCTACAAGTTCGACCTAAATCTTTTCCGTCTCCTTGGTCTCTAGTTTAACGGTTGCAGACAACCTAGTAGACAACTTTTTCGTTCTCTCAAGGTCTTTTTGTAGATGACAAAGTAATTGATACGGTTTTGGAAACACACCTAGTGTTGTTTGACCTTTTAAGAATCCCTCTACCCTTATGGTCTGGTGAAATGGACGGAGGACTTTTTAGACATACATCTAGTTCTTCGTTGTCAATTTTGGCATACCTGTACCTTGTTGTCTGACCAAGGTTTAACCCTTTCCTCATGTAGTTCCGACATATAACAGTGGGACGAATAAATAGAATACGTCACATGTAGTACGCTTTACGGTCCGACCTACTTCGTGTTCGACCTTAGATCTGACGACCCTCTTTATAGTTATTGGAGTCTATACGTCTACTGTGGTGGAATACCGTCTTTCACTTCTCCTTGATTTCTCGGAGGACTACTTTCACTTTCTCCTCTCACTTTTTCGACCGAATTTTGAGTCGTAAGTTTTTGTTTCTAGTACCGTAGGTCAGGGTAGTAAAGTACCGTTTATCTACCCCTTCGTCACTGTCTGATATAAAAGAACCCGAGGTTTTAGTAACGTCTACCACTGACTTCGGTACTTTAATTTTCTACGAACAAGGGACCTTCTTTTCGATACTGGTTGGATCTGTCGTATAATTTTTCGTCTCTATAATGAAACGGTTGTTTCCAGGCAGATCAGTTTCGACACCAAAAAAATCATCAGTACATATCTACACTCTCAACCTGGTATTCCTTTCGACTTACGGTTTCTTAACTACGAAAACTTGACACCACAACCTCTTCTGAAAACTCTCAGGGGACCTGATGTTCCTCTAGTTTGGTCAATTAGGCTTTTCTTTAGTCAGGACTTATAAGTAACCTTCCTGATTACGACTTCGACTTTGAGGTTATGACACCGGGGCACTACGTTTCTTGACTGAGTGACCTTTTCTGGGACTACGAGTCGTTCTAACTTCTGTCCTCCTCTTCCCCTACTGTCTCCTACTCTACCGACCTACCGTAGTGGTTGAGCTACCTGTACTCAAACTCGTCCGAGGCCCTCAACCACTACCTGTTCCTTCGGACGTCAGGTACCCTAGTGTTTCTCAGCCTGTGCTGACTCGCTGACTTGACTGACTTCTATTACAGGTGGTCATACAACACTCCTTCGGGACTTCTTTCTACTACTCTTTTGGTCCTGGTTTCGTGGGTTTTAAGTCGCAGAAAAATGAGGTGCACAAGACGTCGTGTTTACAGTCGTATAACGAGACTTCTTTGTCACATGATTCTTTTATTCCTTCTCCGACGTCTTATACGATTTGAAAACCGGTTCTCTTGTTCCCTCCGGTTTCTTTTCACGTTCCTTGTCTAACAGTTCTTGTCTTCGTTAGGAGACTCTCGAAGTTGGAGACACAGACACGGGTCAGTTTTTATTCTACAAGACCTTCATCGTTCTTTGATTCTAGACTATAATTTTTTCTAATAATAAATCATCCTCGAATCCGATATTAAGTCTTCTCCAAACTTGTACTCGGTACCATCGTATATTCTCAGCCACCATCGTCTCGATTAAAATTTTACACCTAAAGACACTGGGATGGGGTCTCAAATTAAACCATCCTAGATCCTACCTTAGGTCCTTAGACAAAATATTTGGAGAGTACTAAGAGTACCTCTACTAGTCCCCTTGTAGTAAAGGTGGGTGATATTATCAACAATTTTGGTATGAGAACTGACTATGTTGAATCCGACCTTTGACTTTTGTAATATCTTCGTGAGTTCCTACCTCACTCATAAACTTTTGGTTTAGAGATTAGTCCCAATTATTTTATATATCTCTTGAGTTGTCATATCACAAACGAGTTTTTTAACTTTTATTTTGATAGTACTAGGGTCGTTAGTGAGAATCATATATAGACTTCCTTGACTCTAGTCGTAAAGGTAAGTAAATAAGTGTCATGGATTATATACCATCGTTGGACTTGCAGGAACCTCCCTACTTACCAACTTCTTTTATACTATATTTGTAAGTGACCTTATAGGTCGGTATTTTTTTCTTCCCTTACGACGATAAACGATGTTGTGTCTATTCGGACCTTCCGTACACGATTCACTTTACTCCGTCTCTCTTTCTGTGTGTGGTGTGAAAATACACCTTAGAATTTTTGACTAAAGTATCTATATCTCTTATCTTACCACCAACGGTCCACGTTGTCCTCTCCCTTCACCCCTCCACATCCAATCTCCCATGTTTGAAGTAATCTTCATCAAGACTCAAGACTACATGTCGAGTCACTGACACACGAACCTTCAACGACTCTCATCTAGAATTCGGACAACAAGTCAACGATTCAGTATAGACTGAGACGCTAGGGTACTTGACGTCGTGCGGTCCGGAAGGACCGAGAGTGACAGAGGGCCTCAAACGGGTTCAAATACAGGTAACTCAACCACTACGATAGAGTTCGTACGAGTGATTTTATTTATTTTACCTTAAGGGAACCGTCAGGTCACCAATCCTGTGACGTGAAGGTGACATCCCCTCTGTCCAAGTCAGGGACCCACCCATTGATTCTAGGGTGTTCGGTGAACCGTGTCGGTTTTTTATTTTAGTCCATACGTTCCACTACCCACATAATTAATAGAACTAGAACCATCATTAATAAGATGTTATATATATTTTAACAGTGGAGTATGTAAAATTAATTACACGTTAATATAAACAGTCAATAATTAACCTGCACTATCCCTCTTCCGTACTAGTCACCACAGTTTATAACTTTTCTCCGGTTATTCGTTTCCAGAACTTTTAGGAGACCCGAACCGTTAAAATATAGGTAGTTTCATTTTCCCAACGTCTGCTCAAAATCTCTGATTTTGACTAGAAATCCCAACAGTACTCTGAGAATCAATGATCTTCTAAATGTCTTTGTCTCCCTTCTTCTTGACCTGAACCACAAGTCTATGTATTTCGAAGTGATGGTTGATCGACATATAGGGACCCATCCATTCAATCACAACTACTCGGAGTCAAAGACGTTTTGTCTTTATTAGGGAACATAGACGGAATGTCATAATATTCTACGCACCCCTTGTTACTTACACTTTCATGAAAAATTTAACATTCTACCTAATACGAAGACTAATTCCAAAATAACTGAACAAGAGTATCAATACTTATTTCGTCTATTATAAATTAGTGTCGATTTTTAACCCCTTCCTGATATCTTTACTCGATAGGTACGTAGATACCTCAATTCTGAACCCACTTAAAATTACTAGTTTTTATTAATCGAGAACGTATCTTATCCATGTTATAATACAACCAGGGTAAACTGTCCTGAAAGTAAAACACTACAAAATAATTAGAAACTAAAGATTTCACACACATAGAGAGAAAGAGAGAGAGAGAAAAAAGAAAAAACGGTAATTTTCAGTCTTTTGGGAAAGATGCAGAAGTTAAGTTTTACTTTAGGGTTTCTTTTTTAGGTTCAAACTCAGCTAGTGTTGGTTACCTCTATCCATTCGGTCAAGTTCACACACACGTACAAGGACAAACTTTACGTATGTGTCAAGGACTTCGCCCTTATGTAAAATCCCACACAGTACCTCGATCAAATACCAACAGTCACTTGAAGAGTCGCTATGATGTGATCGGTGAATGGACTATTTATTTGTTATGACGATAATCAAATATTTATATTAGAACAGATCTTGTATATTGACCTAAATTATCGTCAACTTAAAAGACGTCAGGTGTTTATTGAAGGAGTGTTCTTAAGTTTCTGTCCGAAAAATAACACTAGACACGGATATCGGAAGAGGTCCGTCCCGTCCTCAACCAGACGTCTCCGTTTTGTCTCTGTCTAACCTTTAAAAAGAAAAAACCGGTGTGGCGTGTCGAAAGTCTTATAATCAAGGGACTGGTCCCTAACTTGGGACCGACACCGTCACTTTCACGAGTCAGAATTGGTGACCTGGTGGTCCCTTAAGGACTGTTGAATCTTAATTTCGTCATAACGAGTCAGACACTCCCTATTAGGTACGAAGGAATCGTAATTCCCTCTATTGGGTAACGTCTACGACTTAGTCCTCCCTTCCTCTACGTAAACTTATAAAAACAAAGTAAAATTCGGAAAGACTTACGTAAAAATAAGGAGTGAAAGGGGAAAGGAAGAATCACTACGAAGGTTCGATAAAAGAGGAGTATAGGTCCTACGGGGTAGGTACAACCATATCACCCGACGAAGAGTTGTCTCAGAACCCCGGACAAGGAGGTCCGACCCGTAAGACTTCACTCTGGTGGACCGTGTGAGTAGGGATTTTAGGAATCTTAGTAGAGGTAAGACTTTTGAGAGTAAGAGGTAAGAGAGAGGGTCTGTCACCATCTATACCCTCGTCTGGTCGTATATCCGAATGACCCCGACTTAAAACAAATAAATCCCCATACGTATCGTAGATACTTCAACCGAAAAAGTAATTGAACTAAACTCTGAGACGTCTGAAAAAAACATAAAGACCATAGTAACCGGAGTTTGAAGAACTTAACTAGGAAGATCTTTACGAACTAAATCTATAAGATTAATGTATCCCCTTCCTTGGTATTTCTGGTAGAAAGACCAATCGAAATGACAATGACAAACAAGAGACTCGTCGATCAAACTGGTAAGACTTCTTTTACCTACACCGCGACTAACAGAAGAGTGTAGACGGTCCTACGTACTAGGACATTTTTGAAAAAGTCCCTGACTTGGTAAGACTTACGGGACGAAATACTTCCGGATTCGGTTCTGGGTGTCGGAAATCTGAGTAGTAAAGACGAAACACGACAACTACTACACGCGATACAAACTTACTGAGCTTTTTAGAGTAAGTATCGGAAATCAGATTGGTTGTCCGGAATTTCAAACGGAAGACAATCCAGTAAAACAAAAATTCTATGACGGTGACAAAAACGGTTGATAACGATACTGAAGTGGTTCGGTTTCTGAAATTTGACAGACAAGTCACAAAATAACGTAGACCAATGGTCGGTACTAACAAAAGGAGTTAATCCTACGACTAGGAATTGAGTCTGCGTACTAGAAAGTATTACAGGAGACCCTTTCTAGAAATTTTTATTTAAAGAGAAATTTATATGTACTATTACATATAAACTTTCGTTGGATTATTAAACTTTTAAACCTTTTATAAAGAGACGTCGGTGCTTTTAATAAAAGTATGTATACGTTCAACGTGAACTGACAACGACGTAAGGTCAGTCAAGTCAGCGAGTCAGCACAGGCTGAGAAACGTTGGGGTACTTAGCGTCGTGCGGTCCGGAGGGACAGGTAGTGGTTGAGGGCCTCAAATGGGTTTGAGTACATGTAGTTCAGCCACTACGGTAGGTCGGCAGAGTAGGAGATAGCAGGGGAAGAGGAGGACGGGGGTTAGGGAGGGTCGTAGTCTCAGAAAAAGTCACCCAGTTGAGATGCACTCCACCGGTTTCAAAACCTCAAAGTGGGAGTCGTAGTCAGGAAGGTCACTTGTGGGTCCTGACCAGAGGAAATCCTACCTGACCAACCTAGAGGAACGTCAGGTTCCCTGAGAGTTCTCAGAAGAGGTTGTGGTGTCAAGTTTTCATAGTTAAGAAACCACGAGTCGAAAGAAGTGTCAGGTTGAGAGTGTAGGTATGTACTGGTGACCTTTTTGGTATCGGAACTAATCTGCTTGGAAACAACCATTTCATTATAGAGACGAAAAATTATACGATAGGTCCAACCAGAATTGAAAGGAAGGCTCCTCATTCACAGAAAATTAAAGTACCGACGTTAGTGGTAGACGTCACTAAAACCTCGGGGGGTTTTATTTCAGACTGTGACAAAGGTGACAAAGGCGTAGATAAACGGTACTTCACTACCCTGGTCTACGGTACTAGAATCAAAAGACTTACAACTCGAAATTCGGTTGAAAAAGTGAAAAGAGAAAGTGAAAGTAGTCCTCCGAAAAACAAGGACGTAATCGTTAGAATTAGATAAAGTGAACAAATGTAAAGAAAATTTTCAAATATATGTTCCATTTAATGTAAAAAAGAAGGGAAAAATGATCCTCGAAGGGATCACCGAGTCTCCCATTTTGAAAAAGAACGTAAAGGAAGTGAACCCCTTGTAAGACTGTCCTGAACTTTTTGTAAAAAAATTAATAAAAAAAAAGAGAAAACCGACTGGTCGCTAGTTTGGGTGTAGGGGACGTTACCTTCGTACCTTAGAATTGGTGTCCTGGTGACTCCTCCAGGTTCTGCAAAAAACTTGACAGGAAATATAAAAAACCAAGATGGTCGAATGACGATGGTCGGGTAGAGGGAGGTGGGAGTACGTACGCACGAGTCAGTACATTGGGACACCTGGCGTCGGACGGTTCGAGGAGACAGGTACCTGAAAAGGTCCGTTCTTATGACCTCATCCAACGGTAAAGGAAGCGGTACTTGTCAGGAAAAAAATTATAGTACCTTTGGTTTTAAAAAAAAACGACTAATAGATAAAACTTAAGTCAGGACCTCATTTATAATGGTTAAAACAAAGAAATGATAGACAACACTGAGGGAGAGTCAAAAATTAGTGTTAGGTGAAAATTTAAATACGAAGATAAGAAACTAAAAATAGGAGAGGACAGAAGTTTTCTAACAAGAGAATTGTCAAAAGGTAACTGGTATATGATAGTATAAAGAAACACAAAAAAAAAAACCGGTGTGTGTACTGTACACCCTAGAATCAAAGGATAAGTCCCTAGTCTGGGCTCTCGGGACGTCACCTTCACGTCTTAACATTGGCGATCTGAAAGTCCTTTCAGGAGAAATAAATAAAAAATTTATAACTCCGTATAAACTAAATAAAAAAGAGAAAAAGAAATAAATAATCGGAAGGCATAGTATGTCTCTCTTGGGTAATGAAATATCTCAATTTTTTTTAAAAAAAAGAGTACCAAAATATGAATCTTTTACGGAATCAGAAAAAATCATAGGATATTTTAAGTGTCGAAGGTAGAGTTATAAAATATCAAAAAGTTTTAATATTGTTTTTAGGAAGTTAAACTTCTTTTAGGTTCAAGTAAGGATCGAAAGGAAGGGACTCTTTACGTGAAAAATTAGAAAAAACAAATAACAAACTACCCGTTACTTGTCACTCGCTGGAGGTCCGTGTGGAACACCAAATAACAAAGATTTTCTGTAAGAAAAGGAAAAGAATAGTAAAATAACACAAGAAGGAGATTTTATATGGACTTTCTAATCTGAATTAAGAAACACCGGAAACTCCTGTCTAGGTCCTGGTCACCTACTCTGACTGTCCATCTAAAACCGAGTTGGACTCTTTTCTACAAAAACCTTTGTAAGGTTTTTTGATAATTCAAAAACCTTTTCTTTTTGATAATTCAAAAACCTTTTCTGTCAAGTCAAGTCAACGAGTCAGCACAGGTTGAGAAACACTGGCGTACTTAGTGTCGTGCGGTCCGGAGGGACAGGTAGGGGTAGAGGGCCTCAAGTGAGTCTGAGTGCAGGTAGCTCAGGCACTACGGTAGGTCGGTAGAGTAGGAGCCAGTAGGGGAAGAGGAGGACGGGGGTTAGGGAGGGTCGTAGTCTCAGAAAAGGTCACTCAGTCGAGAAACGTACTCCACCGGTTTCATGACCTCGAAGTAGAAGTCGTAGTAAGGAAGGTTTCTTTAGGGTCCCAACTAGAGGAAGTCTTACCTGACGAACCTAGAGGAACGTCAGGTTCCCTGAGAGTTCTCAGAAGAGGTTGTGGTGTTAAGTTTTCGTAGTTAAGAAACCGCGAGTTGGAAGAAGTGTCAGGTTGAGAGTGTAGGTATGTACTGGTGTCCTTTTTGGTATCGGAACTGATCTGCCTGGAATCAGCCGTTTCATTGCAGAGACGAAAACTTATATGACAGATCCAACCAGTATTGAAAAGAAGGTTCCTCATTCGCAGAAAATTAAAGTACCGACGTCAGTGGTAGACGTCACTAAAACCTCGGGGGGTTTTATTTCAGACTGTGACAAAGATGACAAAGGGGTAGATAAAGGGTACTTCACTACCCTGGTCTACGGTACTAGAAACAAAAGACTTACAACTCGAAGGACCTATTTATCGTTCAAGGGACAGAAACCACCACAAATCTCTCTCTAATCTAGACTAAAAGACGGAATCATTGGATCGGTAGAAAAAAGTAAAACTAAGGGTCGCTAAGAATAAGTAGTCCTCAATGTCTCAATCTGTCATGTCAGGGATTGTGTCCTTTCTGTGTAACAGTCGTTAAATAACCATACCCTTCTCAGAAGGGAGTTCTTCGTCCATCTCAGTTTCGTTAGAACTCTTACTTCTTGTTTCGACTTTCACAGTACGAAAGACTACGTTTGATATGAGGTTTCGACGTCATCAGTTGTCAGACCCCAATCCTGGAAGGGACCACCTCGTCATAAATTTTTAGACAGAAGGTTACGTCGCCTGTACTTAAGTCAGGGACCGACTCCTTAATTCTAGGGTGTACGACGACCCGATGACTCGGGTGCGTGACGTTGATCTCTTGGATACACGGTATTACTTCTCGGACGTGAGGTGTCACTTTCTGGGGTACACGGTGTCGATCCTGGGCTGAGTCGGTTTTTGTTTTGTTCTTCTGGTCACACCACGACCGTGTCTCTGTCTGTGTCTCTGACTACCTTCCCTTATTTGTCGGGCCTTCGTTTAGGTGTAAATATACCCGTCAGTGAGATGTTGTCTCCTCCGTTCTCATATGTCACCCCTTTTCTGTCGGGGAAGTGACTTACCACAACCTTTTGGTCTGTCGATGTACGTTTTCTTAGTTTGACCTGATGAGAGAGTGTGACGACTGTTTTGAGGTTCATCCGATTTCTGCATTTACATTCTGGACACTTTCGTAATTTAAGGATCTTCTTTTGTAGCCGAGAAACTGTAACCAGAATCGTCAAAAAAAACCTATACATAGGAGTCCCATATATCAGGACAAACAAATGAAAACGAAAATGTTTCCTGATATAGTTTGAGTTTTCGGAAACGTGTTACTTCCTTTACTAGGTGTTCTACTTTTCCGTTGGGTGACTTACCCTCCTCTATAAACGTTTAATATATAGGTTATTGCCCAATTATAGGTTTTAGATGTTTTTTGAGTGTATAAAATTGTATTTTTTCTTTGTCAAGATAAAGTTTTACCCGTCTCCTGGACTTATCTGTAAAAGGGACTTCTTTTGTATGTCTACCGGATACCATTACGATTCAGTGAAGTCAGCACAGACTGAGACACGCTGGGGTATCTGCCGTCGGGTGGTCCCAGGGGGTAAGGACCCTAAGAGGTCCGCTCTTATGACCTCACCCAACGGTAAAGGAAGAGGTTACGTATTTTCACTTTTCACTTTCACTTCACTTCAACGAGTCAGTACAGGTTGAGAATCGCTGGGGTACCTGTCGTCGGATGGTCCGAGGAGGTAGGTACCCTAAAAGGTCCGTTCTCATGACCTCACCCCACGGTAACAGAAGAGGCCTACCGGATATCAGTGGACTTTTCTACGAGTTATAGCGATTAATAGTCCCTCTACGTTTAGTTTTACCGTCACTCGATGACGGAGTGTTAGTCTTACCGATAGCCTATTTACAACCGCTCCTACACCTCTGTTATCGTGGGAACCCGAGAGAACCATCCTGACATTCAACCACTTCGATGATCATACCTCCATGGAATTTTTTAATTTTTATCTTAACGGTATATTAGGTCGTTAAAGTGAAGATCAATAAATAGGTTTCTTTTGTCTTTGTGATAAACTTTTTCTATATATGTAGGGTCACAAGTGACATCGAAATCAATGTTCTCGGTTCTATTACTTTCGTTGGATTCACTGACAACTATCTGTTTACCGATTTTTTCGACACCGCACACACACACATGTGTTTGTTACTTTATAATGAGTCAGTATTTTTTGGTTTTAGAACAATAAACGTTGTTGGACCTAATTGGATCTCCTATAATACGATTCACTTTATTCAACCTCTTTCTGGTTATGACGCACTAGAGTGTATATACAGTCAGATTATATGTTTCGTTTTACTTTGTAACCACGTCTCTTGTTTGTCCATCAATGGTCTTCCAACCCCCACCCCCCTATCCGTTTTGTCCACTTCCTCTAATTCTCGATATCTGCAGGTCAATACATTAGTCATTCAGTACCCCTACATTGTATGTTGTATTTCTTATCAGTTATTATTAAAATATACCCGCCTGCAAATGATCTGAATCTCACTAACGCTATATACGTTTACAGTTTAATACATACTTTGATTGTATTATAAAATACAGTTAATATAAAGTCAAATTTTTCGTCCACCTCGTATAATCGGGTAATGAGGTAAAGTAAACAGTGAGACCAGTACCCAAATTTATCTAAGACAACCCAACTCCCTTCTGTCAGGGAGCCGTTCAAACTTTTGACCACCTCTGGCACTACCTAGGAAAATTATAAAAGAGGACGTATGGAACAAAATAATAAAATGTACAACAAAAACAATGGGTCATTAAGACGTATAAATAATCAATCGTTTCGTCACTAGGTAACAAGGAGACTGTAGGAAGAGTATACAAAACACATCTGACTCCCGTCTTATAAAAATAGTTACCTGACAGAAGGGTAAGGACGGTATCTTTGTGAATTGAACCATTGATATTCCTCCAAACAGGTCGTCAAGGGGTACAATAAACCTCAAAGATGGACACATCTTTTAACTACCAATAATCTACAACAAGTTCCACATCCTTTCTAGGTTGTCGTTCCCCCTAGACCTCATCAACGATATAACTATATCCCACAACCCTTAGTCATAACGTCAAAAGATCCTTTTTGGCCAAACACAAAATGAAATGTCCAACGGGACACTTTTCATTTCTCAAAGGAAACCCATCCAGAGATCTCTTCCCATCCTGACTTGAGAGAACCGTCACTAAAGAATTGAACATACCCAGATTCTGTGGAGACTGGTCTGATTCCTCTCGGAACCTAGGGGTAGGATCTTTGGTGGGACAACATACATATGTATTTTAACCTATATGTTAGAGTCCCCGAATGTTGAAGGGACTTTGAAAGGACCAATTCCGTGAGCTGATTTTCCTGTCTCAAGTGGACCGTGAAACTGTTTTACATCACGAGTCTCTGGTAGTGTCCCTCCTGAGACAACTTCTGGGTCCAACACTATAATAAAACGTCAAACGGTGGAAAAACAAGGAAAGGATTGATTTATAGTGTCTTAAGAACTATGACATTCACTGTCACGTGTCCGGTTAACATCATCCCCTTCAACCGAAGAAACGACAATTAAAGTAGAAGAAAAAAAAATAGTGAAAAATTTTTCTAACATGGACTCCACCTTTCGTTATCGAAGAGGGGTCGACATGGTGTCGTACCCGAAACCTCGTCTTTTGTTTCTCAGTTTTAGACATACCCCTAGAAATTTATTTTTACGTACTTTAATGTTAAATAGGTCTAAGATCCCTTTAATAGATTAGTGTTTTTTAATATTGAGAGTGGATGTTATTGATCCCTAGAAGTTACTTGGACTTTGTTTTATAGAAACCGAGAATACTCCACCGTAAATAAAATCAGGGCTTACACTCGTTTCTACCCGAAAGGTCCACCGTGATCACCATTTCTCGGGTGAACGGTCACGTCCTCTGCATCCTCTGTCCCCAAGTTAGGGACCCAACCCTTCTAGGGGACCTCCTCCCGTACCGGTGTGCGAGGCTATCAGAACGGACCTCTTAGGGGTACCTACCCTTGAACTGTCAGATGTCAGGTATCCCAGCGTCTCAGCCTGTGCTGACTTCACCGAATCGTGCGTACGTGTCGTACGAACACTCGTTTCTACGACGTCCTTACGACGTCCGACACCGAAACCAACCATATCAATAGACTACCGGTGGAACGAACAAGTCAAATCGTTTATGAGAGTCTAGCCCGCACATAACACGAACTACCGACCCCAAGTTGATCAACGAAGACGAGAACTTCAACGTCAGTTCACCGGACATTACACTGGAGTCCATCTTTTTTCAAACACGTAGGTTGACTATAAAAGGGGGAGGTAAAAAGGGGGAGTCGAAAAGGGGTCTAGACCGAGACCTGAGTGGTCCGTGACTGGTGAAACAGTAGTAACGAGTTGACTTCCTCCTTCACCGGTGAGACTTCTTCTACGACGTAGTTTTCCTAGTTTACTAAAATCTCTTTCTCTTCTTCCATGACGAATCAATCGCGAAGATTCCAGTCTCACTCCGTTCGCCCATTCTATACACCATATCCCGTGCTACGATCGACAAATTACCTACAAACAACCTATGTATGGTGACTTCGAGACTCTCTATAGGTCACCGTTCCAACCCTACAGGATCCCTCGTCGAACGACAGACGGTCCTAGCACTGTACCGTAATGACAACAGTCAGGGGAAGGCAGTTCACCAAATCTCCCAACTAAAAAGAAAGAAAGTAAACCTTCTTCGAACGTGAAGATTCCCTTCTGACTTCAAGTGATTCGAACGTCTCTACTACACATTTTGGTGTCACAGGTGGAGAACAAAGTATCACCCCGTATATCGTCTCACGATGAGAAGAGTCGCATTCGACAAGTCCCTCGAACATTAGTCTCCCACGACTCACTCGGATCTCAACCCTGTTCTCCTTCATCAATGTATCAACCTTAAAAATTACGAGAGTCCGATTCCCTTGGACTACGGAGGTAGAGATAATAACCCTACCGACACAGATCCCCTGTCATCATGAGTTTTATACATCTGGTTCAGACGGAGCAGGGGCCTGTTATAACACCATCCGGAAGGACATCAGTGATGTAGTGAAACAAAGGTAACCACTGTCGAGGGAAGGACTCACTGGATAAGAGATTCGAGCAATAATAGAAGTCACTTCAGAATAAGACCAGATTCTTAGTATAAGGGGAGAAATCCCCTTAAAAAAATACAGGAAAAAGACTAAGTAAGATAATAAAGAATGAAAGTCTAAGAATCTCTTACAGAGCAAAAATGGAATAATAAGATTATTCATTATTATTATCAATTGAAAATAACCTACGAAACCGGACGATACGTGTTTTGACCCCAAGCCAAGGATACAGTCCTTCTAGGGGACCTCTTCCCTTACCGTTGGATGAAGTCATAAGAACGGACCTCTTAGGGTACCTGTCTTCTCATGTCCCCCAACATTTCTGAGCCTGTGCTGACTTGCTGATTGTGTGGAGATAGACGAATAGGGATAAGATTCACGAAATATACATGATTGAGTAAATAGGGGTATAGTGAAACTCCATCCTTAACAATAGTAGTAAGTATCTATTGTCACGGAAGTTATAAAAAGGGGAATCCCAAGGAAGGAGATCGAGACAAAAGAGGGGCTCCGACTTACAACGAAACGTGACACAAGCCTTACGATACTACTCACGATTGTTTCTGTAAATACAATTTTGTAAAAAAATTGAATAAAAACCAACGTGACCCAGAAACCACACCACGCACCCGAAAAACAGTAAGACCACCGAAGAGAACAACGTCTCACGCAGATATCCATGACCCGAAGTTCATCAACGCCGTGTGCTCGAGTCATCAATGACGGGCACCTGAGTCTTCGATCCCACCATCCCGAATCAACGAGGTGCTGTACACATTAGAAGGGCCTAGTCCCTAGCTTGGTCACAGGGGACGCAATCGTCCGTCTAAGGGTAGATGACCCGGTGGTTCCTTCAGGACGTTACAATTTTAGAAATACACGTAAGAAACATAGACTAAGGATGGAGTAGAATATCTACTCCTTTACCTGACTTTCCCTAATTTGGTGGGTAGGTTTAGTGTGTCGACCACTTTCCGTCTTGTCTCCTTACTTGGGTTTAGAAAGACTGGGAGGGCAAGAAAGATGACTCGACGTAAAGATGAGACGGTCATTCCATCTTCAAGCACCCTTCTCTGGTCATAAGAAAAGTCAAATGATGTACTGACAGTCTACTTTCGTCTGGGTTCTTATAAAAGAAATACTTGATCTAGTCTTACCGTGTAATTTCTTTCCTAAAAACGTTTTATCTCCGTTTTACTTATGAGCAGAGATCAGGAACGTCAGTGTTCTAGAATTAAGGGAATGGATGTCGTCACTTTCGTGGCTCAAGATTGGTGACCTAGAGGTCCCTTAAGGACGTTTCAATCCCAAAATTTTCCTCGTTTTTGTTTATCATCTAACAAAGGGTATTGAAAGTCCTAGTTCTAGTGTAAGGAACCGATCTTGTGTCCGAGAAGGCGTAGTACGGAAGGATAGACACCGGAGTAGAGGGCTGTGTGACTTATTCAAGAGGTAATAGAACGTGAGACGAACACGGGTATGACAAGGGAAACGAACCTACGGGAAAAGACACGGAGTACACGATCAACGATGAACATAGAGTTTTGAATCGAGTGTGGAGTAAAGAGACTAAATTATGGAGAACAGACACGAGGAATTTATCGTATCAGTTATCTTCTTCCGAACCTCAAACTTAAGACTGAGACGATGAACGATTGGTGAAACGAATTAGGAAAGATTCGGAACTACAAGGGTAGATATTTTACCCTTCTTATTACAATGATAGGGTGTCCAATAGTATCCTAACCTATTTTATTATATTAGTTTGTCAAACGGACCTTGTCCCGTTTTTAAGTCATTTACTGTCGTCGACAATAAAAGTACCGAAGAGAGTTTGATAGTCAGTATAAACAATATTAGTAACTAAATGAACCTCAACTGTTAAACTTTCTAATAACGGATATGGCTCATGTACTTTATAGATTTTGGAAGATCGTTTACCAGTCATCGTCTGTACGATTACGTCTTAAAATATATTAAAAGTCCTTTAGTTATCTTTTTTTATCCTATGTTTCGGTGTCAAGGGACCGAAACTAAATCCATACCGAGAAATCCTCTCGGGACCCAAAGTAATTAAATCCCCTGATAAATCGAGAGACCATGGTTTTGTAAAAAGTAACGTGTCTTTAAAGAAGACCAGTGAGACGGAAAAAAAGGGGGAGTCTAGTGTCTCAACTTCCGACTAAAAGTTATGGTTCTTAGAGTCTACTCTCGGTTTTACTTGGTCTACCTCTTTTGGGTGTTTCTTCAGTGTCTTGTTAACGTCCATTGAGACAAATAAATTATACCATTGAGACCACATAAAGTCAAGTCAAGTCAGCGAGTCAGCACAGGCTGAGAAACGCTGGGGTACTTAGCGTCGTGTGGTCCGGAGGGACAAGTAGTGGTTAAGGGCCCCAAGTGAGTCTGAGTGCAGGTAGCTCAACCACTACGGTAGGTCGGTAGAGTAGGAGACAGCAGGGGAAGAGGAGGACGGGGGTTAGGGAGGGTCGTAGTCAGAAAAGGTCACTCAGTTGAGAAGTGTATTCCACCGATTTCATGACCTCGAAGTCGAAATCGTAGTAAGGAAGGTTTCTTTAGGGTCCCAACTAGAGGAAGTCTTACCTGACCAACCTAGACGAACGTCAGGTTCCCTGAGAGTTCTCAGAAGAGGTTGTGGTGTCAAGTTTTCGCAGTTAAGAAGCCACGAGTCGAAAGAAGTGTCAGGTTGAGAGTGTAGATATGTACTGATGACCTTTTTGGTATCGGAACTGATCTGCCTGGAAACAACCGTTTCATTACAGAGACGAAAACTTATACGACAGATCCAACCAGTATTGAAAGGAAGGTTCCTCATTCACAGAAAATTAAAGTACCGACGTTAGTGGCAGACGTCACTAAGACCTCGGGGTTTTTTATTTCAGACTGGGACAAAGGTGACAAACGGGTAGAACTATAAAATTCACTAGAAGAGAATCTAAAGAAAAAAGGAGTCTTTAAACTGTACAGTCAATTGTAATTTAGTGGAATATCTACTGAAAATAATAAAAGAGAACTTACACAAGATTAGAAAAATGCAGTTTTTTGTCACCTTAATTATTTTCACAAGAAACTAAAAACCTATTTGGTCTACACTAAGGTCTACAGATTTAACATTTAAGACAAATAGATCGGGTGATTCCGTGAGGTACCAAACAAACACAACGTATCTCGTAGGCAAATATTATCACCTAGGGTCCTCTACGTTCATGAGACTAATTGAAGGTCGTTTATGAAAGAAGGGAGAGTTGGTTTGGGATCTCGAAAAGATAACAAAAGACGGAGATCTTAAACAAGTGGAGAAGGACTGGAGATGTAACAAAGGGAATCGTAGACGTACTTTTTGTAGGATAGGACGATTTTGAAGGAAACGGGTGACTAAAAATAAAAAAAATTCCGGTTTTTGGCCCTCGAGGACTTCGTCCGTCGACGGAACAGGTTCTCGTTCTTCAGTCTCTTCAGTCCTCGATATTGGAGAGGTACTCTCTGGTGTCCTTGCGAGGGCCGTTGTCGTTTACCTAAGGAGCCAATCCCACCGTTGGACCGACAAGAGATCCTTAACGTTCGAAGGAATTCTTTAGAGATATAATAATGTCAATAGAAAGAAACACACTGACGCAATCCGACTTACCTTTGTGGACCAAACACGACACAATACTGACGTACGAACTTACAAACCCCAAAGTTCGAGGGGAGAGAAAGAGAGAGAATGAGAGAGTGAGGGTGAGGGGAGAGAGGTGAGATGGGGGTCGGGAAGAGAGTCATGATAACAGAGAGAAAACGATGAAAAAAAAAAAGGAAAAACACCACCAGTGACGAGTCACAATACACGTCTTACTAAAAAAAAAAACCAGGTAGTGACGTAGGACGGTATGGGTACTCGTTCGTTAAACCGTAATTAATGTATAGTGACGGTGGGAGACTTGAAACTTTTGACGGTGGAATTCTGAACCATGTTACCTTCTCTGAAAAAGAGAGGTTATTTGGAAAACGAAGTCCCATATGGGAACCCAAAAAAAGGTCCATATAATACATACTTGAAACATGATACATATCGGTCTCAAAATAAATAAAAAATTTTTTTCTTTGAAAAAGAACTATTTCCTTATTACCATCGGATCGAACAAGAAGAACATTTTCACTACGAAGAAAAAATTTTTTTTCATGATGAGAGATCGAAAATCACTTTCTTAGTCTAGAAAAGAAAGAACAATGGAACCTCAGAATTTTTGACTAACGATTCCACTTTGTTAAGTTATATATTCATACCTCAATTCACGGAAAACCTCCCAAAGAACCTTCTCGTAAATTCTTCTACGAATTCCCTCCATCGTTTCTAAACCTCTCAGACAGAAAGATTCATTCCCGTCTTTCTTTCCAACAGGTCCAACATGACCTGTGAAGGGAGAGGGAGAGGAAGGAACTAACAAAATACACTGACTAAAATTGAAGAGTGTGACGGTGGAGAAAAATTTGTTTTTTTGTGAGAATATAGTCGACAGTATGACCCGGTAACAGCCTATCGAAAAAAAATTTACTAATTTTTACCCTATTCTAAACCTGATGTCTCGTAAAACCTTCAAGCATACTCGACGAGTTCATGCCTGAGACTCACACTGACCCTCTTACTACAGGGACATACGTGCCAGAGGGGAGAAGGAGTGGGTGACGGCGGACGTGTGAGGGACGAAAATTACCTTTACACAACTTTAGTCCACGAAGAGTTTTCGTCGAACCGGGGTTGGACTTAACACAGGACAAAAGGGAAGAACTGGGTCGTCCGTGTACCTAAATGAAAAGTACACTCTCCCATCTAAACGTAAAGATCGGTATGAGAGTACAGGAGACACTACAAACACTTTCAATCTCTACACACCACACGGTACTTTGTCATTTTGGTCGATGAAACCTTAGGAAATTGCGTCCCCAGCTATGACCTCAATCTCCAATAGTATTCCCGTCTACTGTAAACATGGAGTCTGATGGTCTTCACATCGTCATTCAAATTGAATGATCCGTAAAGGGTCCTCGTTTCCGAAGATTAACCACTTGTAAGAGTGCTCACCTCGGTACGTGAATTAACCTGTCTCTGCACCTTTACTCACCGAAGGAAGTCTATTCTCCTTGTTACCTAGTACAACGAATAGTGAGACCATCCCCTACATTAAAAGAGAAGATTCGTTCCCTTACCGTCACGATTTATCAAAACATTGAAAAACTTACTCTTTTAAAATCCATTTCTGTTTGATAGTCTATTATAAAAAGTCTACGTAAATGTAACTGATACCCCTTTTCTAACACTTTTTTCAACGTCAGTACCAAAAAAAAAAAATTAAAATTTCTGAACTCTTTAAGACAATGGACTTCACTGTTACATTTTTGTATAAATCAAAATATGATTTAGAAAAAAATTCCAGAACCGTAAATTATATTTCGTTTAGGTATGTAAAAGATTGAAAGGTGCTCAAGGTTTTTCTCTTCCTTCTTTGGAGTCAGAACTTTAAAACCAAAAATTTTTAGTACTATGACAAAATGGTATTTTAACTCATCGATTGAAAACCATTGTGGAAAACAAATAAACATACAAACATTATTACCTGTAAAATTTTGTGTCCTTACAAAACCAAACATGTCTGAAACTTTTTACACACAATTATTTTTAAGTATACCTGAGTTCATATTAATAACGAAAGAAACAAAAAAGTAAATAAAGAACGACCAAGTGGTTATCTGTATAAGGTATTAGGGGAAGTTGGAAGTTTCCCTTCCTCTGCAATTTTCTGGAAGAGTTTGAGGAGGATAAGTGTTAGCTCTTCTCGAAATTTTTGGTAGAATTCAGCTGTGAAGCCATCTGGACCTGGGCTTTTGTTTGCTGGAAGATTTCTGATTACCGTTTCAATTTCCGTGCTTGTGATGGGTCTGTTAAGATTTTCTATTTCTTCCTGGTTCAGTTTTGGAAAATTGTACTTTTCTAAGAATTTGTCCATTTCTTCCACGTTGTCCATTTTATTGGCATACAACTGCTGNGTATTTCTGTGTTGTCTGTTGTGATCTCTCCATTTTCATTTCTAATTTTATTGATTTGATTTTTCTCTCTTTGCGTCTTGATGAGTCTGGCTAAGGGTTTGTCAATTTTATTTATCCTTTCAAAACCTACAGCCCAGAATACTGTACCCAGCAAGGATCTCATTCAAATACAAAGGAGAAATCAAAAGCTTTACAGACAAGCAAAAGCTGAGAGAATTCAGCACCACCAAACCAGCTCTCCAACAAATTCTAAAGGATATTCTCTAGACAGGAAACACGAAAAGGGTGTATAAACCCGAACCCAAAACAATAAAGTAAATGGTAACGGGATCACACTTATCAATAATTACCTTAAACGTAAATGGGTTGAACGCCCCAACCAAAAGACAAAGACTGGCCGAATGGATACAAAAACAAGACCCCTCTATATGCTGCTTACAAGAGACCCACCTCAAAACAAGGGACACATACAGACTGAANCATACAGACTGAAAGTGAAGGGCTGGAAAAAGATATACCACGCAAATAGAGACCAAAAGAAAGCAGGAGTGGCAATACTCATATCCGATAAAAGAGACTTTAAAACAAAGGCTGTGAAAAGAGACAAAGAAGGCCACAAATTGAATATACGTTTCATGTAGTACGTTTTACGGCGTGACCTTCTTAGTGTTTGACCTTAGTTCTAACGACCCTCTTTATAGTAGTTGGAGTCTTTGCGTCTACTATAGTGAAATTACCGTCTTTCATTTCTCCTTGATTTCTCGGAGAACTACTCCCATTTTCTCCTCTCACTTTTTCGATCGAACTTTGAGTTGTTTTTTGATTCTAGTACCGTAGATCAGGGTAGTGAAGTTCCGTTTATCTTTCCCTTTTTTGCCTTCGTTCCTATCTACAATAAAAGAACCCGAGGTTTCAGTGACGTCTACCACTGACGTCGGTGTTTTAATTCTCTGTGAACGAGGAACCCTCCTTTCGATACTGTTTGGATCTGTCGTATAATCTTTCGTCTCTGTAATGAAAGGACTGTTTACGAGTATGTCAGTCTCAATACCAAAAAGGTCATCAGTACATACCTACACTCTCAACCTGGCATTTCTTCCGACAACAACAAGTCAGCGATTGAACATACGCTGAGAAACGCTGGGGTACTTAACCTCGTGTGGTCAAAAGGGACTGGAAGTGATAAGCAATACCAGGTTATTTTCTTCCGACTCGTGGTTTCTTATCCACGAAAACTTGACACCACGACTTCTGAGAACTGTCAGGGAACCTAACGTTCCTCTAGTTTAGTCAGCTAGGAATTCCTTTAGTTGGGACTTATAAGTGACCTTCCTGACTACGACTTCGACTTTGAGGTTATGAAACTGGTAGATTACGTCTCTCCGTTAAGCAACCTTTTCTGGAACTACGACCCTTTCTGACTTCCGTTTTGTTCATCCCCTGTCGTCTCCTACTATTATGTCTTACATGAGTAAAAACAGACGAAGAAACCGGTATGTAATTCAAACCTGTTTTAGTGGGTACAACAAGTGTATCATTATTCGGTAATTAAAAGTACGAGACACTATGATGTCAAATAGGTACACTAACGACTACCTGTAAATCCAACAGAGGTCAAACCTTGGACATCTTTATTTACGACGAGACGTTGTCTTTTATTATCTTAAGATGTAGTAATTATGATGTAATTGTAAAAAATTAACTTTTTGGACATTAATGAAAAATTTTAGGTCTACGTATAGTCTTAATAGAACGCTAATAAACTTTTTATGTTTACGGGTCCATAACGAAAAAAAGAGGTTTCGAAGTCTTCACAAAGACCATTCGTTGGTGCAAATTTTTGTTGACCTGATATATTACTAAAAAACGAAAATAGGCCAACAAAGTGAAAAGGATAAAGTATAAGTCACGAGAGTGAAGTAAATCAAATACAAAAGATTAAAGAGGTGGAGAAAAAACCAAATCAAGTCAAGTCAAGTCAGCGAGTCAGCACAGGTTGAGAAACACTGGGGTACTTAACGTCGTACGGTCCGGAGGGACAGGGTAGTGGTTGAGGACCTCAAATGAGTTTGAGTACAAGTAGCTCAACTACTACGGTAAGTCGTTGGAATGGAAGACAGTAGGGGAAGAGGAGGACGGGGATTAGGGAGGGTCGTAGTCCCAGAAAAGGTTACCCAGTTGAGAAGCGTACTCCACCGGTTTCATAACTTCAAAGTCGAAGTCGTAGTCAGGAAGGTCACTTAGTCAAGTCAGTCAAGTCAGCGAGTCAATACAGGTTGAGAAACGTTGGGGTACTTAGCGTCGTGCGGTCCGGAGGGACAGGTAGTGGTAGAGGGCCTCAAGTGAGTCTGAGTGTAGGTAGCTCAGGCACTATGGTAGGGCGGTAGAGTAGGAGACAGCAGGGGAAGAGGAGGACGGGGGTTAAGGAGGGTCGTAGTCTCAGAAAAGGTTACTCAGTTGAGAAACGTAGTCCACCGGTTTCATGACCTCGAAGTCGAAATCGTAGTAAGGAAGGTTTCTTTAGGGTCCCGACTAGATGAAGTCTTATCTGACCAACCTAGAGGAACGTCAGGTTCCCTGAGAGTTCTCAGAAGAGGCTGTGGTGTCAAGTTTTCGTAGTTAAGAAACCACGAGTCGAAAGAAGTGTCAGGTTGAGAGTGTAGGTATGTACTGGTGTCCTTTTTGGTATCGGAACTGATCTGTCTGGAATCAACCGTTTCATTACAGAGACGAAAACTTATACGATAGATCCAACCAGTATTGAAAAGAAGGTTCCTCATTCGCAGAAAATTAAAGTACCGACGTCAGTGGTAGACGTCACTAAAACCTCGGGGGGTTTTATTTCAGACTGTGACAAAGATGACAAAGGGGTAGATAAAGGGTACTTCACTACCCTGACCTACGGTACTAGAAACAAAAGACTTATAACTCGAAATTCGGTTGAAAAAGTGAGAGGAGAAAGTGAAAGTAGTTCTCCGAGAAATCAAAGAGAAGTTAAAGACGGTATTACCACCACAGTAGACGTATAGACTCCACTAACTATAAAGAGGGCCGTTAGAACTAAGGTCGAACACAAAGAAGGTCGGGTCACAAAGAGTACTACATGAGACGTATCTTCAATTTATTCGTCCCACTGTTATATGTCGGAACTGCATGAGGAAAAGGATAAACCTTGGTCAGACAACAAGGTACAGGTCAAGATTGACAACGAAGGACTGGACGTATGTCTAAAGAGTTCTCCGTCCAGTCCACCAGACCATAAGGGTAGAGAAAGTCTTAAAAGGTGTCAAATAACACTTCGTAGAAAAGGTACAGGTCAAGATTGACAACGAAGGACAGGGAGAAAAAACCAATGGCAACAAGAAATAGTTCTAAAATAATTCGTATCATCTTTTTGAAAAAATACGTATATATATTATATGTATATTGATCATACATATTATACATATGTATATATTAGTACATATTATATATATATAAAATCTTTTGCACTTAAAAACGGTAAACTAAGATGAACAAACTGAATGATACTATCTTTATGATGTAAAGATTAAATATAAGTGAGTTTTGAAACTATATCAAAGTACATAAAACCGTAGATCATAATGACGATTTTCAGATCTTATAAATAATAGAATCACTAAATTTTTTTCTTTTAAACTTACTCCGAACTTTGAACTTTGAAGATTAGGTCAAGACTCTTATATTTCTTTATGATACAACAAATTTTTTTATCCTTTAATTGTACACTATGTTACCATGGGGTGATGTCATGAGAACGGACCGTTTAGGGTACCCGCCTCCTCGGACCATCCGACGTCAGGTACCCCAACGATCCTCAGTCTGTGTTGACTCGCTGAAGTGAAAGTGAAAAGTGAAAGTACGTAACCTCTCCCTTTACCGTTGGGTGAGGTTACAAGAAAGGACCTCTTAGGGTCCCTACCCCCTCGGACCACCCGACGACAGAGACCCCAACGTGTCTCAGCCTGTGCTGACTTCGCTGAATCGTCGTCGTCGTCGTGTCATAATAAACGTCCAGTCCTTCGTTGTCAATCTTGACCTGTACCTTGTTGTCTGACCAAGGTTTATCCTTTTCCTCATGCAGTTCCGACATATAACAGTGGGACGAATAAATTGAATATATGTCTCATGTAGTACTCTTTGCGACCCGACCTTCTTTGTGTTCGACCTTAGTTCTAACGGCCCTCTTTATAGTTAGTGGAGTCTATACGTCTACTGTGGTGGGAATACCGTCTTTCACTTCTCCTTGATTTTTCGGAGAACTACTTTCATTTTCTCCTCTCACTTTTTCGACCGAATTTCGAGTTGTAAGTCTTTTAATTCTAGTGCCGTAGGCTAGGGTAGTGAAGTACCGTTTATCTCCCCCTTTGTCACCGACTGAAATAAAAAGACCCGAGGTTTTAGTGACATCTACCACTAACGTCGGTACTTTAATTTTTGTGAATGAGGAACCTTCCTTTCAATACTGGTTCGATCTGTCGTATAACTTTTCGTCTCTATAATGAAACAGTTGTTTCCAGGTAGATCAGTTCCGATACCAAAAAGGTCACCAGTACATACCTACACTCAACCCGATATTTCTTTCGACTCACGGTTTCTTAACTATGAAAACTTGACACCACAACCTCTTCTGAGAATTCTCAGGGAACCTGACGTTCCTCTAGGTTGGTCAGGTAGAATTTCCTTTAGTCAGAACTTATAAGTAGCCTTCCTGACTACAACTTCGACTTTGAGGTTATGAAACCGTTGGACTACGCTTCTCGACTGAGTAAACTTTCCTGGGACTACGACCCTTTCTAACTCCCGTCCTCCTCTTCACCTACTACCTCCTACTTTACCAACGGACCGTAGTGGCTGTGTTACCTGTACCCAAACCGACTTGAGGTCCTCAAAAACTACCTGTCCCTCCGGACCGTACGACGCTAAGTACCCCAACGTTTCTCGGTCTGTGCTGACTCGCTGACTTGACTTACCATAATAATTGACTTCATAACTAAAACAAGTTTAAAGTATTTTAAAATACGATCACAGGTAATAAACAAAAGTATAGAATAAGTTCTGAGGTGTAACATAAATTAACATAACTCGTCGGAGTCGAGGTATGTTGTTTGACCATTTAAGAGGAAAGTGAAAATAAGAAACGTTTAATAAAAGATTAAAAGGCACAATACTGAATCTATGTGGGTAGTGAAATTTTACCTGTAAATTAAAGGTTTATGTACTCTAAAATTTTCATAGAAACTATAATTAAAGAATAAAGTTACGAGAGAAGAGACGTTAGTGGGAGACGTAAAAAAGTCAGAAGATTGAAATCACTCCGAAAGTTTCCGATTCAGTTTCTAGAGAGAGCCATTTACAGTATAACGTGAACTTTTAATAAAAGTTTACAGAAAACTATAACTAAAGATTGTATTAAGGTGTCACTATTTTCTTGTCTTAGATATACTAAAGTTATGGAAACTGGTACTTTAAAAACGTGGAACAAAATACAGGGATCTATACAAGGTCCCAGAGGATCAAATATTACATACTCTTGAACTTATTTTACACATAGGATAGCAACGTACTTTTAACATATTTAGAATTAATACAACTTAACCAAGTATCATGAAAAGTCCAGACGATATAGGAAGCTGAAGAGACATATAAGCAATATAATTAAAAACTCTCAAACTATAACTTCGAGGTTGGTTTTTAGAATAGATGAATTTTTTATTGATATTATATATTATCTTGATATACATTGGAACAATACATAAAAGGTTCAGAGGACATTTACACAATAATATAAAAGTATTAAATTTTGTATTTTTGTTTTATCTAGATTCTTTTTTTTTCGAAGAGACCGGAAGAAGTATTATCGAAACTTGACCTCTGTTTCATACTAGTTTTTTGTTTTCCTATTTCATACTAGGGAAGAACTACTTCGGACTCTTATCTGTTTTGGTTAGAGACTACTATTTTTAGTCTTTTACTAAAGACCCCTACTCCCCTTAACTAATCTTACCTCGTGTCGACCCTGAAGGGACCTCCAGGTCACAAATTCTTAGGTGGGCGGTTATGTTCCCTGTGTCCAAGTCAGGGACCAGAGGACCAGGTCCTTGATTTTAGGGTGTACGGGCTCCCGTTTGGGCACATGGTGTCGATGACTCGGGGGTTGGGATTGATTACTGACTTCGGGTACACGGGACCTCGGGTACGAGACGTTGTTCTTTTTGGTGGTGTGACTCTTCGTGTTCGTAGAGTTGATCTCTGTCGAGGACGAGTGTTGATCTCTTTCGGGTTTGCGTCGTTGCTTCTGGGTCACGTCGGGGAAGACGTTTTTTTCCTGGTGTCAAACTCCTTTGAAAGAAACTATTGTTACTTTTACAACAAAGAGTTAACCCCACCACCAATACACCCACATACCCGAAGGGACCACCGACCACCGAGTCTACCTTTTCTTAGACGGACGTTACGTCCTCTGTGGTCAAACTAGGGACCCAGCCCTTCTAAGGGACCTCTTCCTTTACCGTTGGGTGAGTAATAAGAACGGACCTTTCAAGGTACTTGTCTCCTCGGACCGCCCAATGTCAGGTGACCCAGTGTTTCTCAACCTGTACTGACTCGTTGATTGTGTCATACACCCATATATGTTTACAGTTTTAAGTAACTGTACTTGTACATTATAGACACATAAGATAACATACAATTAGAATTGTGTTATTTTTAATTATGTCTACTTAAGACGAATCAGTATTTTTCACGACCATACTCGAAGGATTATGAACCAAAAACCTTGTGTATACCTACGTGTGGACAACTCATATATCAATCATCTTAATGACCCAGTATCTTATACGTACTTAGTACCGAGACGTTAAATTATCGACGTACTACCACCCGTTCGTAGGTCTAGAGATCTCTTGTGGTCAAAGAAGTAGACAATGGTTCCTCGATTAGAGTGGAACTACTCAAGTTTGATACTTTTTGTCAAAAACAGTTAATCGTTTTTTCTGTATTACGACTCTTTAGAGTAAAAGATTTTCGTCACGAAAAAGTCTTTTAAACGATAAACTTTATAGTCATTCTGGCCTTGTAAGGTGAGAACGGACCTCGTAGACTCACTGAAACTGTGTCTCTTCGTCGGAGTTAAAGGTTGGGTCCACGTCTCGAAGTCTATTCCCCAAAGATCTATGTCGTAAGGTGTAAATAGAAGTGCAACAATCAAAGGTTCCTTTGTCCTAAGACTCAGGAGAACAATCGAGTCCGGGCTACTATTAGGGAAATGTGTATCGGACCATACGAAACTCCGATAGTTTTTGTGACGAAGAAAATTTACAATGGATGTCAGGAAGGAATTTTTAAGATCTTATTAAGAGAGAGAGGGACACGAACCACTCTACGGGGTATTAAGGAGATCAAACATCAGGGAAAACGTCGTGATTCAATTATTTAGACAGTCTGGTATCCACCAGAGATAGTCTACCCAAAGTGAAACCCTTAATGGTTATTGAAACATTTTACACAAGTGTAACGGACCTACCCGTAAATTCTTTACTATGAATAATAAATAATAAGTACATATTTAAGTTATATATGAGTAAACTGTAGATCATAAACGTTCTGTGTTTACATAACGATGTTCACTGTCGTGTTCTATCGGTACCGCGTCTACCTTTTGGTGAAAAATAAAATCAACCTCTTTTTGGTTGTCATTGTTGGTGGTGAAGTTTGGTCCTACTTTTGGAAATGACTTGAAGTGAAGCAACTTGTCTCAGTTTACATTTACTTTTGTAAGGGTTCCGATGAAAGATCCATTTTTCATGTTACATGTACTAAATGATACCACCACCACCACGACGACGATTTAGCGAAGTCAACACAGACTGAGACACGCTGGGGTATCTACCGTCGGGTGGTTCGAGGAGGCAGGTACCCTAAAGGGTCCGTTCTCATGACCTCACCCAACGGTAAAGGAAGGGGTTGATACCACCACGAAATCAACGATTCAGCACATGTTGAGAATAGTACCCGACATCGGTCGGTCCGAGGAGACAGATACCTTAAAGGGTCTGTTCTTATGACTAAATGAGATGATACACACGACACACGATTCAGCGAAGTCAGTACAGGTTGAAGAACACTGGGATACCTGACATCGAACGGTCCGAGGAGACAGGTACCCTAAGAGGTCCGTTTTTATGACCTCACCCAACGGTACTGCAGGAGGTCCCCTAGAAGGGGTGGGTCCCTAGTTTGACCGTAGAGAATCCAGAGGACGTAACCGTCCCCCTAAGAAATGGTGATCACGGTGGACCCTTCAGGTATGTTATGATGGTAACAACAAATCCACGATTCAACACAGGTTGAGACACTAGGGTACCTGACGTCGTGTGATCCGAAGGGACAGGAAGTGATAGAGGGCCGCAAACGAATTTGAGTACAAGTAACTCATCCATTACAGTAGGTTGGTAGAGTAGGAGACAGTGGGGGAAGAGGAGGACAGGAGTTAGAAAGGGTAGTAGTCCCAGAAAAGGTTACTCAACCGATAGTACAGTCCACCGGTTTCATAACCTCGGAGTCGAAGTCGTAGTCAGGAAGGTTACTTATAAGTCCCAACTAAAGGAAATCCTCACTGACCAAACTAGAGGAACGACAGGTTCCCTGAGACTTCTCAGAAGAGGTCGTGGTGTTGAGTTTTGGTAATTAAGAAGTCGAGTCGGAAGAAATACCGGGTTGAAAGTGTAGGTATGGACTGATGACCTTTTTGGTATCGAAACTGATATACCTAGAAACGACCGTTCTATATATTTTGATACCTGAAGGGTCAACCGTGATCACCATTTCTTGGGTAAACGGTTACGTCCTCTCTCTTCTCTGCGTCCCAACGTTTCTCAGTGTGTGTTGACTTCGTTGAATCGGTCGTTTGTATATTTTGATACCTAAAATTTTTATATATATACCAAAATTTTTGGTCTTACTCTCGGGGGTTTATAGTAGACAGGAAAAGATTTCTCTTTTTTTTACGAGAATATTTACGAGGTTGTTGTTGTTTTTTTATCTCTGTCTAAACGAATACTTTCGAGATTCCGACTTACGTCCGAGTAAGTGGGTAATTCCCGGGGGAGGGTGTGTCCTTTCTTCGAAGGAGAGAACCAGTAAGGGGTCTCTAACGTTTCGTCTGACCCCACTTCACCCCACCTCTTTTGCCTTTTTTTTTGGGTTTGGTGACGGTCAAAGGGGAGTAAATACAGATAGAACTAGAAGGGGTTTCGTTTTAGATGTGAACAGAAAGGTAAATGGTATTCGAGTGTTTTACGTCAGAAGATACCTTTGTGACTGCAGTATATAATGTTCAATGAATTCCCTTACTAAATTTTTTAAACTCTTAGATCAAGAGATTCTTTAGGACCAAACCCTATATCTACTTCTTCGATAAACCTCCCTAAATCTACCTCTTACTTAAACCATTATGCTCTTACGTAAAATTCCTGTATCGTTCTACTGTTATGCTAATCGAATCACGAACCCAAAACGTCAGTTTAGAGTCTTTTCGTTTAATTGGAGACACAGTAATTGAAAGAGTGGACTTTATCCCTTTTACTAGTACGAACAAGACAACAATGAAATGAAGTTATAAATTTTTAGCTAACAGGCAATAGATACTGAAGGGACCACCGAGTCTATCATTTCGTAGACGGATGTTACGCCCTTTCGGCCCAACCCTTCTAGGAGACCTCTTCCTTTACCGTTGGGTGAGGTCATGAGAACGGACCTTTTAGGGTGCCTACCTCCCCGCACCATCAGATGTCAGGTACCCCAGGCAATAGATCAGACTTCCATTCTTATCAATCCTGTAGCAGGGAACCGTACTTTGTCGAATACTTATTGACTGACGTCACACACACACACACACACACACACACACAGTGTGTATTATACACGAAATTTTTAGAAAAGTAATAATAATAAAATAACAAATCCGAAGGGTCCACCGCGTGACTAATTCATAGGCGGACGGTTAGGTCCTCTGTGTTCTCTGCGACCAAGATAGGGACCCACTCCTTTCTAGGGGACCTCTTCCTTTACTGTTGGGTGAGGGTATAAGGACGGACCTTTGAAGGTCTCTGTTCTCCTTGGACCGCCCGATGTCGGGTATCCAAGCGTTTCTCAGCTTGTGCTGACTCGCTGATTCGTGCGTCTGATCTTCTCCCCACCTCTCTCTTTACTTTCACTAAACATTTGGTATTTTCACGAAGTTTTTAGGAGGGTTTTGGGATCCCCTACTTTTGTCACTCCTTAGAGTCCTCAAACCAATGCCTAGACCCAAAGTTCCAACAGCTTAAGAGGTATAAACCCGGACTCAAGAGTCTTATCTGGTCCTATCCTACAATCCCGACTCTAGTAGACCATGTTAAAATACGATTAGCTTTTTAAGAACGGAAGACAGCGGCACGGGACTGTTATTTGTTGTGGCGGTGGGGTCTAAGAGAGTAGGTTCAGGGTTGCCGTACTGCAGTAGCGAGGCGGGGCGTTTGAGGTCCCGCAGCGCAGAGATTCGATGGAAAGTCGGTGGTCGAGGCCGCCGCGGACGCGTTTACGCCTCGCCCAGCTCGGCCCCGCCAGCGCTCGCGCAGCGCTCCCCCGCCCCGATCACGCGTGCGTCGAAGTAGGGCAGGGGCGGGAAAGAGAAGGGCCAAAGGGACAGTCGGACGCCCAGCCCAGACCGCCGACAAAGGCCATCCTCGCGCCACGTCCAGCTCAGCGACAGACGAGGAGCAGTACAGGATGCCAGGGAATCTGTACATGGCCTTGGGCCCCCGGAGCCCCGGGGGCGAGGCCCTGAAGTTGTCGTAGTAGGTCTGCACGTCGCCGTTGTAGGTCGCCTAGTCGGTTCGGTCACTCGGCCCCATGGCGCCGCCGACTCCCCCCGCCCCCGGCAGGACTGCTCCGACGGCCCTGCCGCCTCGGGTCGGCCCCGATGCCGGTTTCGGTGTGGACTCCGGCAGAGCCCGCGAGGCGAGACCTGTGCCACCCGACGGTAGGGGATTAGACGGTCCGGGTCCGTGGGACTCCCAGGCCGCGGAGTTGACTTCGAGCTCAAAGAAGAGTCCTCAAGACGGGAATTCCACAAAACCCCGATTCTGCCGTCAGGACTGTCGGGGTCCCACCCTCCCACACAAACGAGGTCTCGTCACTCACTCAGCTGGACTACGTCGCCAGTCGGCTCAAAAAGGACAGTAGACGAAGGGAGGTGGGTGAAGAGAAACTGGTCAAACCTAGCCCTCAACAAATGACCAAATCTGAAATGTAAGACGAGTCGAAGACCGAAGAACTTTCAGTCGACGAAAGTTAATTCGTCTCACCTCTTACGTACACAAAACCACTGAAATTATGTCAAGAAGGACATTACAAACCTTCAGTCAATGTTACTGAACATAAGTTCCCCAGTCTACTGAAGATAAAATTATTTTCTCTTAAGTGGTCTGTGAAGTCAAATGTCATAAAACAGAAAACATCGTCTTCTAAACGCACGAAAACCTAAAGTTCGACTACTCAGAAAACAAAAGGAAGGGGTAGATCAATGAGAAAACTTGTTCGTACTATGTGTCTCTTCGAGTCCCTGTACCGGTGTTAGTGTATCGTTCATTCTGTACCATCTTAACCACCACCTAAAGTCTTACAGTAACGAACAGAATTTTGACGAAGGGGTGACAATCCCAGATTTACTCTGACATCTACTTACTCAATTTAGAACACGGACTTCTAGTCGAGTCTCTGTATTTGTCCTCCAGTCGTCGTCGTCGTTGATGAACCTTCCTTACCATAGTAGTAGGAACAACAAATAATAACACAAAAACACTCGAACCGACATGGAACAATTATCCATCTTGATCAACCAGGACTTAGTGTTAACACAAGATATAAAATTTCTCTTTATGGTGAATCGAAAATTTAAATTATACATTACATCTTAAACTCTCTCCCTTTCAAAGACTACCTTCAGTAAACTCAGAACCGCGGAACCTTCACCTTTCTTCTGATACAGTAGACACTTTAGGTCTTCAAACTTTGTTTTTAAATATACTGGTGACCACCCTAACAGGACCACCAGGTCCCTTAAATTCTGAGGTACGAAGGTGACGTACCCCGTGTCCAAGTTTGGGACCAACCCCTTGATTCTAGGGTATACGACGTACCACGTCGGTTTTATATTTTTATAAAAATTTTATATACTGGTGACCAATCCTTCATATCATGAAACACAAGGTCAAAGGAAAACACCCCCTCGACATTATGTCCGATCTAGTCTTTTAAGACTAAGTTTCGGTTTTTAATACAACAACTCTGGTTTAGATTAAAATTACAGATAAACACTTTACAAGTAAGACATACGTAAATAAACTCATAGTACGTACATGATACATATTCTTGACCGTCCCTCGGAAACCGCATGTATCGTTGACTTTCCTAAACCACGATATCTTCTCTATATTATTTCAATATCCATCAGTCCTCTCTGTAGAAAAAGTACACCCTCCCTGGTCCCTTCCGTAATACCGTAAACTCAATCCAGACCGACCTTTCTACCACCTTTCCTAAACTTGAAAAATGTTATTTATCCTCTTCCCGTAAATTCCTCCCTTAATTTACTTGTTCCGTACCATCCCCTTTCGTACACGACACATATCTTTTCATCTCAACAAATTAAACCGATCGCACCACCTAAGATCTTGCATCACGTTTCAAATTCGACCCTGGGTCTATACTTCCCGAAATTCACGATTGGATTACCCAAACCTAAATTAAGACATCTTTACACATTTAGCTCAACCTTCCCTCTCTGACCTTAGTCTCTATGGTCAATCCTTGACTTTTACTTTTCTTTCTTTCTTATCCTCTCCACAGAAACCGCTATCTTAAGTATTCTAAATCGAGAACCAATCCGTAGTCCGAGTTCATTATCAACCTAAGTCGATAATTATTGTAATTGTCGATTGTAAAAACCACGTATAACACACGGTCCGCTATATTCACGAAATGTCCGTAATAGATTGAACTAAAACATTGTTGGGAAACTTCATTAATGGTCATAATAAAGAAAAATACCCAATCCTTTGTCCGATTCTTTAAACTTTGGTCTAGACAGAGAATACTGGTTGTAAATCGAAAGAATTTTAAAAATTAATTATAATGTCAAAACATCGTCAATTGTGAAATCGTCCACTCTTCACTGAAAAAAAAAAAAACTTGAGAAGCATCCTTCGATACCCCTTATGGACTCGACACCTTGAAAGAGGGGAACACCAAACAGATGGAGAGGACGATCTAACAATCACGGAAACTTCTTTACTCTGTACTGAATAAGTAGAAATATAAAGAAACAGATGGAGAGGACGATCTAACAATCACGGAAACTTCTTTACTCTGTACTGAATAAGTAGAAATATAAAGATCATGAATGGAGTCTAGATAGGTATACTATCTAAGTGAGTAAACGACAAGTTGTCTATAAGAAACTCGTGGACGATACGTGACCCCTACCTCATTGCTCGTTCTATCTGTTTTGGGACGGGACAATCACACACATATATATACACACATACTTACACACATATATGTATGTATACGTACGTATGTGTATATATTGATTACAACTCTTTATTATTCACGATACTTCCTTTTTATTTCGTCCTATTCCTCTGTGTTTCATTGGTCTCTTCCTTCACGATAAATAGAATGTAGTCTACCAGTTCCTCCCGGAGAGACTCATCTCGGGACTTACTTCACTCCCTCTCTCGGTACACTCATCGACTCCCTTCCGTAAGATCCGGCTCCTTTAACGTTCTCGTTTCTGGAGTCACGGAAGTTCTTACCGTCCCTCTGATTACACAGACCTGACGTCAATCTCTTCCTTCGTATCATCCTTTTCTCCGGGACCTCTATCGGTCCCTAGTATAATAAATCCCAGAACTACGAGTCATTTAACATATATCATCTAAACTTACTTACTCTAAAAAAGGTGGAGAAGGACGGAGTAAATGGAACACGACACACCAAGGATGGTGTAGAATACTGGGATCCGTCACACTCAACTTTAAAAGGGAAACCCTAACAAATCACTCCGAGACCCTCAACCTTTACCCATCCCACTGTAACAGAGATGGGTCAATGGTCCGACCATGGGGAAGGGGTTTGAACCGGTCACATGGATTCACATGTCAGACCTACACTGTGGTGGGAGGGGTGGAGCGGAGTCTGCATACGGGCGTAGGTATATCAGGACGTTCCTGGACAGAATAACTTTTATACTCTCTTATCGAACAAGAAAAAAGAGTTGAAAAGTCGACGTAAACACCCAAACCTTAACGACTCGGAAAGTCCGACTTTATGCCGTCCGGTGACACACCCAACAATGTCCATATCGATTCCAACTGACGGACCGTGTCTACCAACAATAGTCATACACACCCGTTGTCTTCTTTTTACGAACTGAGGCGGACAACACTTTGCTTCCCAGACCCGTCTATCTCCCGTCATTGGATTGTCCGAGGTTCAATAGAGACTTCTCTAATTTCTTGTCGTACAGACAAGAAATTACAACGATTAAATGACTATACTAAAACAAATGATTTTTTAATTTTCGTCGATTTGAAAATTTTAACTGACAACACACTTTAGGACACCCGACAAGAAAATTTTAACAAAGGGAAACGACAAATAAAGTAACGGGAGAGACACTTCAGAAGTACTAGAGTTGTAGGAAAGATCAAGTAGGGTTGTTACGATAGTCGTTATACAGATTTTAGGGAGAATGGAGGAGTTCTCGGATGTCACCGACCGACAACAACGACGTAGTCCAGAATCGTAAGGCGAAACGAAGGTGACAGAAACAGTAGAATTAGGTTTAATCGGTATAAAAGAGGATAAGCAGTGGGAAACGAGGTCCGTCCGGTAAAAAGAATTGTAGGGATTTGTAACTAAAGACCTCGTTCAAAAACAAGTAAGATAAGGAGGAAAGAAGTTAGCAAGGGATGGAGCGTTTGGTGGATTTAATATGTTTAGGAAACTCAACACGAATTTAGGACGGGGAACATTGAATCGAAAGGGAACGAAAAGTTTCTTACTTCAGTGGTCCTCGGACCCTCAATCCGAATCGTCTAGACACTGTCTCAAGAACGAGGAGAGACAACATGACAATCGGACCTCGTCAAGGGGAAAGACAGACAATGGGGTAGACATTTTACTTACGATAACCACTTTACCCAATAAACTTTCACGGATCACATCACGGACCGGCCTTATATTAACCAACTCAGGGGACGAGGTGATATCAAATCATCAATTTACTCGCCAGAGTCCTCAGTCTGACGGACCCAAACTCAGGATCCAGACGAAGATTGATCGATACATTCGTATAACGACATGAAGAGACAAAGTCAAAGGAGTAGATATTTCACCTCAATTGTCAGAAATGAAGTATCCTAGTACTCTTAATTTCCTCCTTTAAATACATTTCACGAACTTCGTCCGGACGTTGTAACAAATTCTTTACAATTGACAGTAAAACACAAAGAAAAACTTAAGCGTTCGAATCGTGAATGAAATAAGACATAAGACATTAATTAAGTACGAAAAACTGGAACAATAAGGTTGACTCTCTAGTGACAATCAAAACACTCCTATCGTCGGTACGTAACATGTCGAGAGAAAATTGATGTCCCGGACCGTGACGTCACCTATACACAATTATCAACCGTAAGTCATACATGAATTAACTAAAAATAGTAACGATTCATGTAAAAAGAACCAGAGCTCAAACTATTATTATCGATAGGGACTAACTCAAGAAAATTCACGGTCTGTGACAAGACTTAAATCGACGTATAACAGAATTACAGTCGGAGTGTCGTCGGTGTACTCCTAAGAGAACAATAAGGGTAAAAAATCCACTCCTTTGACTCCGCGTTTCCTCACCTCCGAAAATGATCCTTCACACCTTGACCCTTATTGTGTGTCCGTCAGAGTTAAGTCTCAGATACAAGAATTGGGCAACACACAAGACAGTACCCATACCATTTATCTTCTAATATGGAAACTATAAGTCACAAGTACAAGTCAAATCAAATCAAGTCGCGAAAGGATAATATCACCGATTTTTCACTCCAGTAAAAGTACTATCGAAACGTTTTTGCTACGTTTGGATTAAAAGTCTCATTCTGCGACTCTACCGAAGTAACAGTACTAAATACACGATTGTATTCGATAGTACAAGAGTAAAATACATTGATGTTAAGAAAGGAACTTATATACAAACGAACAAATGGAAATACCATCAACGAAAGTTACACAGATCTGAAACTATACCTGATTCCAAGTAAACCTCTAAGTCTAAGACGAGTTTCGACTATAGTCGATTTTCAGGTGCTGCTCACAAGTCAAATCTCGTCAAGGATCACATCTACAATCGACATTACACGTTATTTAATCAAACGAAACATCAGAATATTTTCAAAATCGGTCCTGTACGAAAATTTGTACTTTCCAGGCACTATCCTCTTCAACTCCGGATCAAAATTTTTATTGTTTTACCGAATGTGTCTTGACTTCTTGAAAAGAAATGTAAACCGGATCAGTAGACCAAAGGTCTAATACATCGTAAAGTATCTCCTATCTATGGGTCACTAAAAGTAGGTTTTATATTGTTTAGTTAGATATTCATTTTGAAAGTAAATGATCTTACGAATCTTTTCCTCAAAAGAGTAATTGATTCGACTGGTCTTTTGAGAATCTAAATTGGGTAAAACTATTTTTAATAAGGTTTTTCATAGTGAAATGAAAAATTGTAGAATTCACGTAAGTTCCCTTTTTATTCACACACACATTGACAAAGAAAAACACGAAATCCAAATTCCCTATGTCAAGAAAAGAGACAAATTGTTCTCAATAAACAAATAAAAACATCGGCCCGAGCCCGAAACAACGACGGCCCTCGAAAGGGATCAGCATCTCTCGCCCCCGACAAGAGATCAGTACCACACACCCGAAGAGGAACGCCACCGAAGAGAACATCTCGTGTCCAAGATCCGAGAGTCCGAGTTATCAACACCGTGTGTCCGACTCAACAAGGGGTAGTACACCCTAGAAAGGTCTGATCCCTAGTTTGGGTACAGGGGGCGTAACCGTCCACCGAAGAATTGGTGAGTTGGTAGTCCCTTCAGAGTTCACTATGTCAAGAACCAACACTTTGTCTACCCAATAACTCAGTGATAAAAGTTTATTTGAGACTACAACCCCCAATACCTCCCGTAATATGTTTCTTAAGATGAAGGTCATTTGTTTCTGCGATGACAGGAATAGTAAACTCAAAACCCCGTAGAACGACCTTTGTAAATCCTTTTATAGTTATAAGTCCTTAAACTTATCTTAATTACTTTCGAACCTAAGTAAGACCACGAATCGATTGTTCACTGTGAAGGGCTAAATGTATAAACTCGTTTGTTTTCTTCAGTCTTTTCTGATCCATTTTTTTCAAGAGTCGACTCAAATTTGGTTCTTGTCGACTAAAATTTAACTGAAAGGGGGGTGTCAGACATTTTAGGGGAAACGACAGATCCCGTAAATTATGTAAAACTAGTCACTAATTGTTGAACTTTAAAACTTTAGAGATAACTCAAAGATTTCTCTTACGAGATAGATTTCTGTCAGTTATTCTACTCTAGACAAAGGAACTTGACGGTATGATCATTGTAAATGGAAATACACAGTGGGACATTGGTTAATAAAAGACCTCCTCACACATACGTACACACCCATACGTTTATCTTTTACTCATCTCACACCAGGGAGGGGAGGTCTCCACATATCAGTCAGGTCAGGGTAAACATGTCTCTCCGTCTCAGAGAGAGTCGGTTTGAGACCGAACGTCTTTTTAGACGAACCAATGTGTCGTAGTAAGACCGTAATCTCGAAGAAGTAATAACAACTGAAAATAGTGACTCGTCATCACCCTCATGAACCTCCAGTAAATCAGGAATACATCAGCATTATTAACTTACTCCTTCTTTCGGGGTGGGTGTGTTTATCATTCATGACACTGTCTGTTATTCATGAGTTATACACAATCAATTTGGACTTATAGTATATATTAACCACTTTCTCTGGGTCGTTGTCCTTTACTAAATAGACCACGGCATGCATATCAATCACCAGGACAAACCGAATCTTAAATCCAGAGTAATACGGATCGAGCACAAACAAGTGTAGACGACGGAACTTTCACCGTATCGTATTTTGACTCCTTCACTTCATTTCAACGAATCAACACAGACTGAGAAACCCTGGGGTACCTGACATCGGATGGTCCGAGGAGGGTACCCTAAAAGGTCCGTTCTCATGACCTCACTCAACGGTAAAGGAAGAGGTCTCCTAGAAGGGGGGCATCCCTAGCTTGGGCCCAGAGGACGTAACATCCGTCTGCGAAATGACACACTCGGTGGTCCCTTCAGAGTTTTGACTCCGATTGACTTAATTAGTCGTTAACGAAGGACGAAGGACCCACGACCGTGAGACGACCTGAGGTCATTTATACGTCCTTGGAAGGGTTTCCACCGTCCCGGAATCCCTTCCCTCGCCCAATCTCGTTCCCGTAGTCGGATAGACCTCCTCTTTCGACAATTCAATCCCTCGACAGTCTATTCGTCCCACCCCGTTTCACGTTGTGACCGTTTACCTTCGGACGGGATTCAGTGATGTAAGACACATAAAGGAGATTCCAGGGATACGGACACTCTCAGATTGCACTGTATTTTTTTATATATCAATAACCTTAATAGGGACCTAAACTTAAGACCAAAAATACCTGAAGGAACCACCGAGTACACCATTTCGCAGACAGATGATACGCCCTCTGGTACCAAACTAGGGACTCAGCCCTTCTAAGGGGACCTCTTCCTTTACCGTTAGGTGAGCTCATGATAACGGACCTTTTGGGGTGCCTGTCTCCTCGGACCATCCGATGTCAGGTGCCCCAGCGTTTCTGTGCTGACTCGCTGAAGTGAAAGTGAAAATACTGTGACGAATTTTGGTAGCCCCCGAAGGGTAAAGTAAGTGTAACCTTCCGGAAGGAGGTCAAATGTCCCGGGATACATAAGACCGAGGGGGGCAGAGAGAGTAGAGAGAGATCAGTGTGACCGGGGGACAAAGAGGTAGTGTCGTTCACGAGAACGGAAGCCCTGAAACACGAAGTACGAGAGACGAGTTTTGAAGAGGGGGTCTATAAAAGTACCAAACTAGAAAGTGAAGGAAATCCAGAGATGAGACACAGTGGAATAGTCTCTCCAGTAGAAACTGATAGAACACATTTAATCATGGGAGAGGGATGGGACAATAAGGTTGGGAATGGACTAAAATAAAAAGAAATATCGTGAATGGTGATGGACTATGTACGAATAATAGAGAAGAAGATTTTTCCTTTCGAAGAACTCTTGTTACAGAAGATCTCGTGTATTGACATCTTATCCATAAGATTTACTTCCTAACTCAAAACCTTGTCACACTCGGAGTCACAGTCAAGTCAAGTCAAGTCAGCGAGTCATTACAGACTGAGAAACGTTGGGGTACTTAACGTCGTGCGGCCCGGAAGGACAGGTAGTGGTCGAGGGCCTCAAGTGAGTCTGAGTACAGGTAACTCAGTCACTACGGTAGGTCGGCAGAGTAGGAGACAGCAGGGGAAGAGGAGGACGGGGGTTAGGGAGGGTCGTAGTCTCAGAAAAGGTTACTCAGTCGAGAAGCGTACTCCACTGGTTTCATGACCTCGAAGTCGAAATCGTAGTAAGGAAGGTTTCTTTAGGGTCCCGACTAGAGGAAGTCTTATCTGACCAACCTAGAGGAACGTCAGGTTCCCTGAGAGTTCTCAGAAGAGGTTGTGGTGTCAAGTTTTCGTAGTCAAGAAGCCACGAGTCGGAAGAAGTGTCAGGTTGAGAGTGTAGGTGTGTACTGGTGTCCTTTTTGGCATCGGAACTGATCTACCTGGAATCAGCCGTTTCATTACAGAGACGAAAACTTATATGATAGATCCAACCAGTATTGAAAAGAGGGTTCCTCTTTCGCAGAATTGAAGTACCGACATTAGTGATAGACGTCACTAAAACCTCGGGTTTTTTCATTTCAGACTACGACAAAGGGGTAGATAAACGGTACTTCACTACCCTGGCCTACGGTACTAGAAGCAAAAGACTTACAACTCGAAATTCGGTTGAAAAAGTGAGAGGAGAAAGTGAAAGTAGTTCTCCGAAAAATCGAGGAGAAGTGAAAGAGGGTATTCCCACCACAGTAGACGTATAGACTCCACTAACTATAAAGAGGGCCGTTAGAACTAAGGTCGAACACAAAGAAGGTCGGGTCGCAAAGAGTATTACATGAGACGTATCTTCAATTTATTCGTCCCACCGTTATATGTCGGAACCGTATGAGGAAAAGGATTAACCTTGGTCAGACAACAAGGTACAGATCAAGATTGACAACGAAGGACTGGACGTATGTCTAAAGAGTTCTCCGTCCAGTCCACCAGACCATAAGGGTAGAAAAAGTCTTAAAAGGTGTCAAATAACACTAGGTGTGTCAGTTTCCAAAACCGTATCAGTTATTTCGTCTTTATCTACAAAAAGACCTTGAGAGAACGAAAAAGGTACTAGGTCGTAACAACCGTTAAACTAGAGACCAAGGAGACGGAAAAGATTTTGGTCGAACTTGTAGACCTTCAAGTGCCAAGTGTATAACGACTTCGGACCGAACCTCTCAAAACTCGTAATGAAATGATCGTACACTGTACTCACGTTAACACGTCATCAAACTGGTAAGAAACCGTAACGGAAAGAAACCCTAATCTTACTTTTGACGGGAAAAGGTCACGACACCGGTGACGACTCAAAAGGATTAAACGACCGTATAACTCACGTCGTGAAAGTGTCGTAGTAGAAAGTCCTAAACTTTATCGAGTTGACCTTAAGGTAGTGGAGGTGATCGAAACCTCCGGGTGAACTGAAGTGTAAGGTCCTATAGACCGAGATCTACTCACTAGTGTGGTAGCACTAATAGACCCAGTACTTCTAGAAAAAACATGTCAAGAAGACACATAAGAACGGTGACGAAGAATTATAGAGACGAAGACAATCCAGGTATGGTAAAGACAGGAAATAGTTCGGGTAGAAACGTATTTTACAAGGGAACCATAGAGATTAAAAGAACTTCTCTAGAGATCAGAAAGGGTAAGACAAGAAAAGGAGATAAAGAAACGTGACTAGCGACTCCTTCCGAAAGAATAGAGAAGAACGATAAGAAACCTTGAGACGTAAGTCTACGAATATAGAAAGGAAAAGAGGAAACGAACAGAGAAGAGAAGAGAAGTGTCGATAAACACATTCCGGAGGGGTCTGTCGGTAAAACGAAAAAACGTAAAGAAAAGGTACCCCTACCAGAACTAGGGACAAAGGACATGTTACAGTGCTTGGAGTAAGGTATCAAGTAGTCCGTGAGAATAGATAGTCTAGATCCGGGAATTTAGATAAAGAGTGAAGGTGACATATTAGTATTCCCTAAACTAAATGCAGTATGGACTTACCAGATCGCCAAAAGGGATGAAAGAAGTTAAATTCAGACTTAAACCATTATTACTCAAGTACTAGACTCGGTGTCAGTCGAGGACCAGAACAAAAACAACTGACACACCTCGAAGAGGTAGAAAACGACGTATCTTATATTAGTTAGACTAAAGTCACAATTGGCAGACCACTACAGGTACACATCTCACAAGAGAACACAACAACCTTCTCCCACAAACGATACTGGTCACGTAAAAGAACCGTTTTGAGATAATCAGAAACGGGACGAAGTAAGGAGTAAGGTTCCGGTTTAAACGGACAATGAGGTCCACAAAGAACTGAAGGATGAAAACGTAACGTCAGGGGATATTACTTTTCCTGTAGAAAAAACCCACAATCAAGATTTTCCAGAACATCCAGAAGTATCATTATTACGAATAGATTATTCTACTCCCCGAAGGGACCACCCTGTCTTCCATTTCTTAGAGGGACGTTATGTCCTCTGACCCTAAGTTAGGGACCCAACCCTTCTAGGGGACCTCTCCCCTTACCATTGGGTGAGGTCATAAGAACGGACCTCTTAGGGTACCTGTCTCCTTGGTGGCCCGATACCAGGCACCCCAGCGTTTCTCAACCTGTGCTGACTCGTTGATCGTGTTGTTGTCCTTCTATTACGAATAGTCCTCATTTCCTTTTCGCGAAAAGACTACAAAGAAGGTGAGAGTTATGAAGACTGTGGTCCATACACCCAAATGGTGTGCGGTCACCAGCCAAAGAGACCTGAATTCAACCCACAGGATGTCAAATTAAGTTAAGACTGTGATGGACCTCAATCGTAGTCTAAGGTGTTTAATTCCCGAATCAGGGTGTTCCGAGGAGGCTGGGGTGGGGGAAGTCTACGGTTAACATTCACATCCAAGAATAGACAGAAAGACTGGTCACTCGACATAACCTCCACAAAGGTACTCGGGGAGAGGTCCAAGTCGAGCAAAAGATCAGGTCGAGTGTATTGAGTCCTTTTGTAAGTGAATGACCAAATAATATCACTTTCTTTCACTTCAGCGAGTCAACACAGGCTGAGAAACGCCGAGACACCTGACATCGGACGGTCCGAGGAGACAGGTACCCTAAGAGGTCCGTTCTTATGACCTCACCCAACGGTAACGGAAGAGGTCCCCTAGAAGGACTGGGTCCCTAACTTGGACCCAGAGGGAGTAACGTCCGTCTGCGAAATGGGAGACTGGGTTGTCCCTGACCAAATAATATTTTCCTATATTAAATCCTCGTCGGTCTATCTTCTCTCAGGATCTTGTTCCATACATCCTTCTCGAGTTTAAAGATAAGAGAGAGACCCGTGACTGTGGGAGGGACGTAGACGCACACCAGTGGTCAGTCACGAACACACGCACACCAGTGAATCAGTATAGACTAAGAAACGCTGGGGTACCTGACACGGTCCGAGGAGACAGGTACCCTAAAGAGTCCGTTCTTATGACCTCACCCAACCGTGCGGGAGGAGGTGCCCTAGAAGGACTGAGTCCCTAGCCTGGGCACAGAGGGTTCAGAGGACGTAACCGTCCACCCAAGAAATGGTGACTTGGTGGACCCCTCAGGTGGTTGGACCTTCGAGTAGTTTAGATCAAGTTCTTAAAAATCTCAAATTAGACATGAAGGAGAGGGATGGGCGTCAAAGGGCAGAGTCTCCAACCACCCACCTTGACTTTAAAGGTTGGACGGTTAATGAACGAGAAAGACCACTGTTTAGGATGGGTGGGATTCCGACAGTCCCGAGTCAAGTCAAGTCAAGTCAGCACAGGCTGAGAAACGCTGGGGTACTTAGCGTCGTGAGGTCCGGAGGGACAGGTAGTGGTTGAGGGCCTCAAGTGAGTCTGAGTGCAGGTAGCTCAGACACTACGGTAGGTCGGTAGAGGAGACAGCAGGGGAAGAGAAGGACGGGGGTTAGGGAGGGTCGTAGTCTCAGAAAAGGTTACTCAGTTGAGAAGCGTACTCCACCGGTTTCATGACCTCGAAGTGGAAATCGTAGTAAGGAAGGTTTCTTCAGGGCCCCAACTAGAGGAAGTCTTACCTGACCAACCTAGAGGAACGTCAGGTTCCCTGAGAGTTCTCAGAAGAGGTTGTGGTGTCAAGTTTTCGTAGTTAAGAAGCCACGAGTCGGAAGAAGTGTCAGGTTGAGAGTGTAGGTATGTACTGGTGACCTTTTTGGTATCGGAACTGATCTGCCTGGAATCAACCGTTTCATTACAGAGACGAAAACTTATATGATAGATCCAACCAGTATTGAAAAGAAGGTTCCTCATTCGCAGAAAATTAAAGTACCGACGTCAGTGGTAGACGTCACTAAAACCCCGGGGGGTTTTATTTCAGACTGTGATAAAGGCGACAAAGGGATAGATAAAGGGTACTTCACTACCCTGGCCTACGGTACTAGAAGCAAAAGACTTACAACTCGAAATTCGGTTGAAAAAGCGAGAGGTGAAAGTGAAAGTAGTTCTCCCAAAAATCAAGGAGAAGTGAAAGACGGTATTCCAACCACAGTAGACGTATAGACTCGAAGTCCAGTGGAGTTATCCATTCGAGACATACGAGGTTTCCTCGGGAAATACTTATTGTTTTCTGTGAGGATAGTGAGTCCTTTAAGGTTCCGAAAATCCTTGAGAAACGGTCCTTGACTCTTGTTTCTGGTTTATACGAAAAATAATATGGTGTAGTTCATGTATCGGGTCACAGACCGTGTACCACTTGTGACATCGACGATTACAGACAGGAGAAAGAATTTAATAAACAAACCGGTCAGTCAACTATCCCAACTAAGACTAAGGGTAATCTGAATCCATTCTTCCTGTAATATGTAGAATCACTACTTTTTACCAATAAATATAGAATGTATTACGAAAAAATCGTCTTACATTAGAAAATATCACGAAATGTAAAAGGATACCTTGGTAATTCGATTTTTTTAGGGGCAAATTACCTTATCAATATAAAATCCTTTCAAACAGTTTTCCGTTGAAAAATTAGTACACTTTAGATATAAAGACAATATTTTAACCTCAATATAAAAACGAATTTTCTACCAGAAATTCTATTTTAGTACTAAACTTCACAATGTGTGTATATATAAGAACTGACACCTTTGAAAACGAAACATTGTGGGTACTACCGTGTCACTAGACCCGATGTCTACAACTGGATTTTATCTGACGGTCTATAAAGAGGTCGTTTCTGTCAAAATAAGTCTCAATGGTCTCTCAACGTCAAATCCCCGACGTTAGTCCCGTTCGGTTCACGTTCGGGGGAGGATCGTTCCTTTCCCATTTTCTTTCAACCATTATTATGTCGTTTGGGTCTCAGGTACCGAAAAGTAACCGCATCTCCTCAGAAGGACGACCCGAGACGATAGACCATCCACACTCTCGAGGGGGAACCCTAGAGGGTTGAGGTAAATTAACTCCAAAGGCAAACAATCAAAAAACGTCCTCTTTATTGAGGATCTACGACAATTCCCGATCCAACAAGTCAAAGGGAATCGACATCTCAGTGAGTCGTTAGTGGATCTTCTAAAACCGATCAATAATAAAGAATTGTCTGAATCTTCGATAATTGTGTAGACACAAAAACATTCCATTGACCAGGAATGATTCGAACGGAAAAATGATGAGAATCACTGGTTTAATTCCAGTCCCAATACTGACACTGGGGGTTTAAAACAATAAATTCTTCGTGGGATAGTATTCCTTGTTAATTAAAAATTTTAAATTTTAAGATTATTCACTTCAAGTAAAAATAACCTGTAACTTCGGAACATATATTAGACAAGGATACTATCTATGTTTAACAATGTCATTCGTGACCAAAGGAGTAGAAGAAGGGGATTCGATCAGTAAATCGTCAGACCACAAAGTGTTCACTTTGACCTCAATTTGGACTCTCCTATCCTCTCCGGGAGTGTTTCCTTTGACAGAAAACCGGTCTCCTCGGGATACGGATAACACTATATAATAGAGAACGTCAAGACCACTTTGAACTTCTATTCATACAAAGGGGACCTGTTTTTCATGGAACAATGATACAAGACATAAGGTCGAAGAACGTTATCTTCTGTCAACACTTCAACGAGTAAGTACACGCTGAGAAACGTTAGGGTACCTGATATACATCGGAGGGTCCGAGAAGGCAAGTACCTTAAAAGGTCCGTTCTCATGACCTCACCCAACGGTAAAGGAAGAGGTCCCCTAGAAGGACTGGACCCCTAGCTTGGGTCCGGAAGCCGTAACGTCCGTCTGCGAGATGGGAGACTCGGTGGTCCCTTCGGGATATCTTCTGTCACTTACGAAAATTTTACGTTCGTACGTTTGTTTGTCTTTTCAGTATGTTATTTTGAAGTCCGAGATATTTACTTACTTAGAGGGGGTAGAAGAGACGGTTGTCTTTTTCTTTTATCTTTCATCCTGTATCCTTTAGTCCCCGAGATAAGGACAACATCTTCAGTCACTCGCTGTTCCCACAAGTCTAAGGGTCGGTCAGACAAAGACTGATAGTCAAGGAGGTCTTGAGACGAAAGGATCAGGTCCCGATCCCCGAATTTGTAGATCTTAAGTTTATACTGGTAAAGATTAGAATCGTGTTATAGAACCATCTCATTAGACTTGTTTCGTTACATGATAAACAGATGTCTGTCGTATCAATTTTCTTGTATCCATAACCTCATACTACAGGGACCCTAACTTAAAAAACGGGATGAAGAAAAACACACACACGAATGTATTCTATAAATTCAAGAGTTAGATAAAGAAGTAGACGTTTTACTTGTATGTAGATGAAGTCTGACAACGATACTTTTACTTACTCTAATACATATGTTTCGAGGATTATATCATGAACCGTGTATCTTCACGAGTCGATCACCATTGAATAATAGTTACTATTTACATGCAACAGAAAGGTTTCCACAAACGACATCTTTTATTAAAACATAAGTACTTAAATTTAAAAATAACAACACTTAACTATGAACCATAGTTCCGGTAAGGTTTTCTCTGTTTGTAAAATTGGTCACGGTGACCTTTAGACCCTCTTACACCTTCAAGAAACCCTCACTGCTTATTTTGGTGGTGGAAGACGAATCACCGTATCAATGAGAGATCCTCTTTCCATCTAGAGTGTCCATCTAAATCTTCTCTTATCAAATCTTCTAGTTCTGGTCCCAGAACTAGTATCGTACGAAGGATAATCAACATGTATGAATAAGTCCTATACCCCTCTCTGGTCACTAGACTCTTAATCCCACGAACAAAAAAAAAAAAATTTAAAAATAACCTAATATTAACTAAATGTTACAACACAAAATCCACATGTCGTGTCACTTAGTCTATATATATACATATATATATACATACATACATACACATATATATATACATACACACACACATATATATACGAGAGAAAAAATCAAAGAGAAGGGAATATCTGGTAACGTCTCATAACTCATCTCAAGGGACACGATATGTTATCCAGGAATAATCCATAGATGAAATATATATCAATCATACATATATAGTCAGAGTTCAGAGGGTTAAATAGGGAAGGGGAGAGGGGTCCCACGAACACTACTTACATAAAAAGAAAAATTATTTAAAAAAAAAAGGAGGAGAAGGGTCGGCGAGTCTATTTCTTGAACTACTCGGTTGATCCTTGATTCGTCCTAAGTTCGTTCGATGTCCTTTTAGACACTCATCGAAGGATTGTTCCAACCCTAAACACTCCCGGAAAACCCCTGTGTGAATTACGAAAACGACGAACCACCGAATCCAACGTCCAGACACTTCAGTCGTGTTCTCCGTCACCCCTGTACTCCAGTATCGACCTAGATCTTCTCCTCGTTGTCTCATGTAATTACCCAACACTAGAGGGAACGGAGAGTCTCAGGAATCTGAGACGAAAAGAAGGAGGGAACCTGACGAATCGTCTTGTTAAATCCCTTCATCTCTCCCTTAGGGATGGTGAGAATTTGACGTAAGAGGGATGTACTCGAAGGAACAACCGTGTCCGGAGGACTACTAGATGTCACGAACAGATTAGACAACCTAAAGGTCGACATATATTATAATTTCTTCACATAAACCTTACTGGGCTCCTCTCTTATCACCTTATCTAAGAAAAATAATACAGGAGGAACTGAGATAGAGACGAAAATCTTCAAGATCAAAAGTAGCAATTGTGATAAAAACAAAGGACAGGATCTGTAACCCTTCACTCTCTTAGTGAATGACAATCATGAAACTCGAAAAAACTCCCTCTGCACTCCATCGACACCCATACAATCATGACAGGTACTACGAGTTCGAAGCCTAACTGAGAAAAACCCTCGAAAACAAAAAATAAAATAATAACAATAAAAAAAAACGATATGGTATACCGACCAACCTAGAATCAAGTGGTTCGTCCCTAACTTGGGCACGGGAGAAGCCACCTTCTCCCCTGGTGACTTGGTGGTCCTTTAAGGGTAAAAACAAAAAACCAAAAAACTGAGGGACAACCAAAACTGAGAGTACCAAAAATTTTAAAAAAACCAAAACGAAAAAAAAAAAAGGAAGATAGAACCTCTGGGGAAACGTCACTTTTTTATAATCATTAATCATCACACCAAAGAGACAGGAGAGAATTTTGGAAACGTCTTTACCGGTCTATCATCCTCTTTGGTACTGACTTTCCTTAGAAAAAACATAAAGGTCATGGAAAGTTAGGGTGTGTAAAAAGGGAGAAATTAAAGGAAAGGGGAGACGAGGAATGAAAAAAAAAATTGTGTCATATCCCGAAGAAACAAAACCTCCTTTCTCGGTCTTTCAGTTCGTATTTCGTATCCATCCCTCGGTTCCTATTTCGACTTTTTCGTGGTCGAAATTCGTGTTTGCACCCTCAACTAGAAGCCTCCAACAAGGGATCCCATCTTCGATACGAAGATTACGTGTAAAGTAGGTTGGGGGTCACGCACCTAAGACAGTGATCAGTCACCTGACACTGTCTGTCATTGGTACGTCTTGAACCCGTTTAGTCGTACTCTTAAAAGCCTCTCTCAAGTCGTACAATTTTGATAATCTAACTCCACACCCCCGTCGACGAAAACATAAAGATAGTCTTGACGACTCTTACGAAAAGAAAAGAGGGGTTTCTTAATTTTATGGATTAGTCGTCAAAAGTAACTCCATCCAAGAAAGATGAGCCATTACACTTCTGTTGAACTTCACTCAAATTGATCCACCATGAAAACCTTAAAACAACACTTGGACTCGTAGACCCTTGGGTAAGGAAGTCCACGGAAAAGTAAGGGACGTAGAACTCTACGAGACTCTGGTCTGACTAGGATTGTCGAGAGTTCTTCACTCTTATAGGATTTCGTGTAGAAAAGAGAGAATCCGTTGTCAATGTTGTGAGATGTTTAGTCGAACGGTTCCTTTGTTTACTTAATGACTTCCTTGACCCCAGGAACGGGGAAGGAAATAGATGAAGTCTTGTCCAACCATAAAAGACCCCAAAACTAAATAAATAAAACTTATTCTTTTTATAACCCAAAAAACCTCTCCGCCATACACTTTGTTTGAACCGGAAGTTTGACTTGGAGTTAAAGGAATAGGTATTTTACCTATGCATAGATGACACTGTTGTCTTTCTTACGTACATGGTCTAGAACGTCCCATAATCATCCATGAGTTATACCCATCGACGACACTATTAATCGTTATTATATAATTATATAATCATTTTACCCGAATTGACTTCTTCTTAGAGTCACAAATGTAAAACAACCCTAAACTAATCGTCGAAATACGAAAGACCGAACTAAGATCAAACGAACATAGGTCATAGATATTTAAAGTTCGTTTGCAGAAAAAAATGAAACGTCAGTGAAAGTACAGTGTAAAAACATCCAAAGGTCAATTCCTTTACGAGACTCTTTCTAAAGAGATGAGTTCAGCAAAAGAAGTCACTGGTAAATATAGGAAATTTCTGTGTCAAAGATAACCTTAAGTTACAAGGGAACTATACGGTACGGAAAGGAAGTGAACAAGAACTTCAGTTTACACAGGGGAGGTAACATCGAACTGAGAAATTGGATGACAAGTACCAGACGGAGTGTAGGACAGAGAAGGTCCTGTTTTTAGAAGAGATAGAATCTGATAACACTAAAATAGAACGAAATCAAAGATATGGTAAGTACCCTCGTGAATTAAATGTAACAAAAAGTAATCACTTAAAAATTTTTATTATAAAGCAGAGACTACCGATATTTCTACTTCGGATGGTAAAGGGGAAGGACCCAACAGACACTTAACATTGACAACCTTGTATTATATTAAAATCACATAATACTAGTGGTAAATTTTCTTTACTTTGTCTTATCTTTGTAGTCTCACACATTGGTACATTAATTCCCTTTATGACAATGTACTTTGAAAACAAAGTGTGTATACACATATATACTACGATCCAGTTCTACAGTGTAAAAATAAGACCTAGAGGTAAATTTTTCAATCTTTTAACAGTCAAATTGAGTAAGGACCGTTCCGCAAATTACTTCATACACAAGTCAGAAACCTAAAAACCGTAGGGGAACGTGTTTTCTTTTCTTGGTTTTGGTCCACGAAACAGTAGGACGATGTTTCACCAGTGGAATTGTATTAGTGGGAAGCTGACGGACACACGACAAACACACCCAACAAAGAGTATGACCTGGTCAAGGGGAACGGTAAGTAAGAAAGTTTAACAAGGGTTTAGTGGGGAAAGGAGAGGGTCGACAGGTGTATCCCTTATGTGTGAACATCTATCAAAATCGTCACTTTTTTTTTTTTTCCCTTAGAATTCTCAGACTACAGTTGTCTTACACGACGTCAGGTGCCCCCAGAGTCTCAGCCTGTACTGACTCGTTGACTTGTCATCGTTTCACAATTTATCTTCGTATTCGTTTTATCTTTCAAGTTAGACGAATTTTTTTTTAGATTACATAAGGTTTTAGTTTATCTTTAATAAAAACCTAATACGTAGAACAAAGGAAGGCAATAGAACCTAGTAAGTCAAGTCAAGTCAGCGAGTCAGTACAGGCCGAGAAACACTGGGGTACCTGACGTCGAACGGTCCGAAGGAACAGGTAGTAGTTGAGGGCCTCAAATGAGTTTGAGTACAGGTAACTCAGTCACTACGGTAGGTTGGTAGAATAGGAGACACCAGGGGAAGAGGACGGGAGTCAGAAGGGGTCGGAGTCCCAGAAAAGGTTACTCAGTCAAGAAGTGTAGTCCACCGGTTTCATAACCTCAACGTCGAAGTCGTAGTCAAGAAGGTTACTTATAAGTCCTGACTAAAGGAAATCCTAACTGACCAACCTAGAGGAACGTCAGGTCCCCTGAGAGTTCTCAGAAGAGGTTGTGCTATCAAGTTTTCTTAGTTAAAAAGCCACGAGTCGAAAGAAATATCAGGTTGAGAGTGTAGGTATGTACTGATGACCTTTTTGGTATCGGAACTGATCTACCTGGAAACAACCGTTTCAAACTTGGTAATTCTTGTATTTTGTTTAGGCGTCTCCATAATAGAGACCACTTTATATTTAGGACCTAAGGGAAGAAGGATAACACGACTTATAAGAAAAGGAAAAGTTGACAAAGAAATAGATTAATTGGAATCGGGACAGTGAGTAGAAAAACGATGACCTGATAGTTTGGTATGTAGCATGAAAGTGTAAAGAAAGTATGAATACGTGATAATAGTCACTAGAAGATTAACGGTTTAGGTCACCTCCAAAAAACGTAAAAATAAGTAAAGAGAAACAAAATAAACTAGGAGGACAAGTAGGACAGAAATGACTTTAAAGGAAAAAGAAGGGTACTAAAGGTATCATTTCTGTTGTTTCATCTAAAGCACAGGGGACTGAGACTACTGGGGAAAGACCGGAAAACAGAGAGAATGGGGTCCAACTCAGAGTCGCAGAAAGAGACTGAGACACAGAAAAATCTTCACCCACACGGGGCTCCACGATGGTCACTAGGAGATTAAAACAATAAAATACGAAAGAGGGGGTCCTCAGAAAAGATGAAAATACTTAAAGGACACTGAAAATACTGTACCAGGGGTTTAGAAAAAGTTAGGGAACGGGGACGTGGAGATTCATGAACCGGGTATAACGACTAAGGACGAGACTGCAGTGGAGAAACTATACGATTACTTAGGGAAGACAAAGTGGGTTTGGGGAGTGATTCGACTGACTGTCATGAATGACAGTATTTTTTTTCAAACACGGAAAACTGGATTATAAAGGTGAGTACGTTTACAAAGATTCAAGATTCCCTTTTTTTGGGTCGATACGTGAGACCTCGGTCCAAAGGACCTAAATTTAAGACGGGAACGGTAAATGATATACTAGGGTCCGTTTAACGAATTGGAGAGACACGGAGTAAAAGGTCTAGACAGTTTATCCATGAAATTATCATATCCAACTATATACCTAATTTACTCAATAATATATTTCACCAATATTGTTATACTATACACTATTCGTAACATATTTATAATCGACAATGTTATCCCGAATGAAATCGAAATAAATAAACATTATCAATTTTTATCTTGTTAGATCTTCCTTACGAATGTATTTTAAATGATCTAGTTGAATCACCTCATAATATATCGTTTCTGACTTAACACTTCTCATACAATTGTACCTTTTACAAATACTATATGAATTTTCTATTATAAAAACCTATCACTCTAACTCCTTACTACAAAAAAGGGGAGATAATAAATTACAAATACATTTTTAATTTTAGAGTCCTTACCCTATTTTTCAGGGAGTAGATTTAAACGAAAGTCACAATGGTAGAGAGAGGGTCCACACTTTACACTCAGTAGGAAACTGAAATAGGAGGAAAGGGGTGTCGGTCAGCGTATTACAAAAAATCTGAGTAAAGAAACACAAGAGTAATGACTATGGTACAGAAGGATTGGAATTTGGAACTAATAACACCAGTAGAAAAACCGAATAAAGTAAAAGCGTAAGGTAACACAAGTGGTAGCACCTGAGTAGAAAGATTCAATAGTAAAACATATGTAGTACCAGGGGAGTATCTTTAGGAGTAACGAGAAACAAGAAATCTCCAACTTAGGGTTTGAGTAATCGAACCGTAAATTTTGGACGTCGCCCACCCGAAGGAACCCCCAGGCCACAAATTCTCAGGCGGACGGTTACGTCTCCTGCGCCCAAGTCAGGGAGTAGACCCTTCTAGGACGTACGGTGTCTCGTTGATTCAGACACTCGGTGTTTATGACTCGGACTCGAGATTTCGGACACAAGGCGTTACTCTCTACAGTGACGTAACTCTTCGGAAGCGTGACGTTGTTTCTCATTGGGGGTGAGATCTCCTCCGGACACACTTCGTTGTTTCTGAACCTGTCGGTTTTTATTTAAATTTTTTATTTTATTTTGGACGACACCCCTGAAGGGACCACCAGGTCACCGGTTCTGAGGCGGGAGGGTTACGTCCCCCAGGTTCAAGTTAGGAATCCTTTGATCTAGGATGTACGGTGTTGATAATCAAGTGTAAGGTGTTGATTTTTGAGGTGTCCGGTGTCGATTTCTTGGACGTACGGACTCACGTACCCACCATTCAACGAGGGTAGTATAGATTGAGAAACACTGGGATACCTGACATCTGACGGTCCGAAGAGACAAGTACCCTAAGAGGTCCGTTCTTATGACCTCACCTAACGGGACGGGATGAGGTCCCCTAGAAGGTCTGATCCTCACCTTGGGACAGAGAATCAGAGGACGCAACCGTACGCTCAAGAAATAGTGATCGCGGTGGACCCTTCGGGACGTACGGTGTTGCTTCTAGTTTTTAGGACGCACACGGTGATTCTGGGTCATACCGGTTCATTCGTTTAGAAATTTCTTATTTATATTTTAGACGTCACCGGTCGGGGAAGGGATACAAAAATCAAAATAGAAAATCGATAAGAGTACTTTTTTTGGAAACCAAAGTCAGTTTGATAGAAAAATATTTAGGAGACGTTTAAAGACGGTGGTACGGAAACGAGTGTGTCAATGGAACGTACCGAAACGGAAAGGGGAAGAGAGATGATAAGTACGGAATGAGAAGGGAATCACAGGTGGTGGAGAACTCCGGAACTGCGGAACCTAAGAATGACTAATATGAACGGAGACATATTGGAATCATGGTTAACTGATATCGTTCACGAGAGTCATACACGAAAAACTCTGTATCATAGTCATTCGATTTATTTGTATCGGACATTGAGACATCTTATTCGAAAATCCAAGAGTTTCTAAAACTTGGAGTGATGTCACATCTCCGTTTACTAAGATACCACAAGTCCATTCGCCACTTGATTGATATCTACTTATGTCAAATTGTACAATCGTTCCTTTGTCAGAGACAAACTCAGGTCAGATTTAGGTATCCACAAATAAGACGAAAATCTAAGAGGACCCTTGATTTTAAGACTTGACACCAAGGGAGACTCTAAGGGAATGTACCATTTTCTGTGGATCAAGTGTCCAAACATTCTTACTTTCTTCCTTTTGAGACTGAACCGGATATCATAATTGGTCTCTAAACTCAATCTTTTCTCGTTCAAGTAAGTAAATTCCTTCTCGGATAAAGTATCAAGAAAAGGATCAACCCTTAAAAATCCCCCACATGAAAACGAAAATTTCCCTTAATTTTGGTTTACTAAGACCCAATTATACTTTAAAATTCAAGAACAAATTAAAGGGTCGCGGTCGTCTTTGAAGTCTTCCTTGCAGAGTACTTACTGAAGAGACGTCGGAATTTGTCAAAGGTCCGACACGTCTCTTCCCACAGACTTTTCCTCTTCCTCTCGTAACGGGCTCGTTCTCGACCTAGAGCAGAAAGACACTCAAATAAAGGTTTTCTTCCGGAGACGTTTAAAGTCCTACAAGAAAGGATTCAATTTTTTAAAAAAAAAATGGTAAACAGAAACGAATGATAGGGACGCTTATTATTTGTACCTGTAATCGACGATACTTTTACAGTCTAACCATATTGGAAACAATTTTTTCACATGTATGCCAGTTTCTGACCTTTCCTTATACGTGTTTCTAAATGTTTTTACTGTCCATCTTAGTACACATTAAAAGAAAAAAGAGAGAGTAACAGTATAACTAAAATACAATTTTCGAAAAATTTTTCTTTCCAATTTAGGCAAAGGATCTTACATCTTCCGGTCCAATAAACCTGATCGGAAGGGAAACTTTTCTTAATTGTCTATGATCTAAAATTGTTGAGTCACAGAGTTTTTATAGCTTCTCGGTACTTTTATAATTCTAGTTTCGGATTCTCTTCCACACTTGGGTATCTCTATTCGTCTCGTGGCTTTTTTTGATGAAAAGGTGACTAATGTAAATGACCCCCGTTTGCACTTAAGTCAAAACTACAGGAATACCGTACTTCAGTTTCATTACCCAGGTACGTTCTACCTATAACATTCTCTTCCACGAACGTTTAATTTGACCCGGGATTTTTTTACTTTTCATTCGGGAGGACAAGGAATCGTCTGACGATTTTTCTAACGTAATTGTGACTCCTGCCGTCCTCCCTCCCCTTTAGACACCATTTAATATGGTGTCTCATTGGAAGTCCGTCTAAACGACAGGTTTAAGTATGATGAACTTACCAGGTTTTCGGACTTCGAAAATCTTCAGGACCAGACCAACTCATGGAAGTGCGTTTGTTTTCGTTTATGTTTAGCAGAAACAAGTGTGTAGAAAATAGGATCGGGGGTTTCTTATGACCGTTTATTAAAAACGTCACATTATTTGTCGGGTCCCATGTGTTTCCTACATTACGTTGTCCTTGAAAGGATGGACTGGTCACCATCATACTCAACCTTTTTGGTGACCTTTTGTAAACCGACATTGAAGTTTTGTGGAATACTGGGTCGGTAAGATGGGGTCTCTTGAAACATACAAACATGTTTCTATATTCATGTCCTCACAAGTATCGTTGTAAGTTAGTCTTTGTAAGGTTACAGTTAATTGTTATCTTCTCTATTTATGTACCACCATGATATTATATAATATTGTCTCTTTTACTTGGTATCAATATAAATCGTAGTCCCTACCTAGACCGCATAGATTAGACTAGGTTAGTTTCGTACCTTCTTATGTTTGTAATATTAAGGTAAGTACATTTTAAGTTTTAGTCTACTTTATAATTTATAACTATACATAGTTATAAATTTTTTATGTTCTTTTACCACCGGTTTTTCAGTCCTATTACCAATGACACCTCCTCTCCCTCCACCACCAATAACCTCTTCTCGTGTCTCCATCCGAAATCCTGTGTTCGTCACAAAGTAAAGAACTAGACCCCTCTCTCACTTTTGATTATTATTAAAATTTTTGGGGTGACATAAGGAGACCCACCCATCTTAAAACTTTAAAAGTAACACAACGAAATGAAAAACTAATGACAATAATTTTTTCCCTTAAAAATTTTTATATCTAACGAGAAAATTGAAAAAAAGAATCAACAATTTAATGTTTTCATTACATAGTAATCTAACTAAAAACTTCAGTCAAACAGTGAAATCTTGGGCTATACGAAATTTCCAGATAAAAATTTTCTTTAGAAATGTTCAAGACTTTTACACAAACGAACGTACAAAAGGTAAGAAAGGGAATTGGGTGGAGAGAGGTTTAAATTCTTACAATAGTGACAATAATCACAAATAAGGAAAGAGGATGGTACAAGAAAGGTAGGATGAATCATATCAAAACTGAGACTTGGGTTTCACCTCACGTCTAACCGAAAACTGATGAAGTGTGGGTAAGGGTCAGTTCTGCCTAACGGTCTCGGGACACAGCAGAATGTCTAGGATAGTCTCGGTTTCCTACAACGAAGAAATATGACATCGATTTCCTCCAGTAACACACATACACTTATACACACACACATACACACACAGACACAGACACTGTACAAACACTTATTGTCGTCGTTATTACGGTAGATGAAAGATCCGCCTCCTCTCCGTCTCTCTCCTTGTCGAGCAGAGGAAACTGTCCATTTCCTTAACAAGATTCCATCTATCAACTCTACCCTAAAATATGAAATATGAAGGAAAATTAAAATTTTTAGTCACTCTTTTTTCCTCCTTTTTATTTCCCTGGGGACCCCAGTCAAGTCAAGTCAGCGAGTCAACACAGACTGAGACACTGGACTACCTGACGTCGTGCGGACCGAAGGGACAGGTAGTGGTTGAGGGTCTCGAACGAGTCTGAGTACAGGTAGCTCAACTACTACGGTAGGTTGGTAGAGTAGGAGACAGCAGGGGAAGAGGACGGAAGTTAGAAAGGGTCGTAGTCCCAGAAAAGGTCACTCAGTCAAGAAGTGTAGTCCACCGGTTTCATAACCTCGAAGTCGAAGTCGTAGTCAGGAAGGTCACTTATAAGTCCTGACTAAAGGAAATTCTAACTGACCAAACTAGAGGAACGTCAGGTTCCCTGAGAGTTCTCGGGACCCCATCCATTAGATATTAGGTAGTCTAATTTTTTTTAGTTTTGTCACCCGAAAAGGTACTAGAAACTTAATACTTTCCCTATTAAAGTTTCACTTATTTTTTGAAAGTTCTTTAGAGACTATAGACACACAACTCCTCTCCCAAACCGAGTTCTCCTTATTTATCTTTGGGGGTTTTGGATGTTAAATCCTCCCGACTCTAAAATGGATATTAAGCCTATAATCAAGAAGTTTCAAGGACCCAAAGACAAATGAGTAGGGATTTTACCTCCGTTGGGATCTTTTTCGTTTACTAAACATAGATGTTCTGTAGGGGAAGGAGGAGGTTTGACTTAATTGATTAAGGTATCTCTACATAACTACCATGATCAAGTCTTGTATTTCACAAAACAGTGTCCACACGTAGATAGAACGGTGGGGATATGAGAGTCACGGAGTCTCCGGACCTCACGGGAGAGTGAGTCAAAATATAGAGGTCGTGCACCTCTTCCAAGAGATTCATAACACCTCTACTGTACACTAAATACGCATGATGACCTTTCCATGTAAATTACGACTTAAAAGTTTCACGGTACAGAGTATTCAGTATACGGAAAGAAGATTTATACCATGGTCTTTTCTTCTCAACATTGTAAAGTAATCGAAAAAGTGAAACGAAAAGACAATTCTCTGTAAATTATCGGAGTTTCTTTAGAAACTTTTGGTCCTCTATACTAAGACAGTCTGATTAACCACTCCGTGACTGTCCAGTGAATTGGACGAGAAGAGATGGGTAAATCATGGACTCTACGGTTGTGTCGAACGTGAAACTCTCACAGGACCCTCTCTTACCCGGTCTCTAAAGTTTAGAGACGGGCGAAGAACAGATCGTTGAAATATCTCACATAGGGAGCTACCTTTGTCGTTCCTCAGGGTAGGGAACATTAAGACGGAGGAGAATCAAAACGGGTACTTTCGACTCTGAACCAAAAGAACCACAATGGTCAAGAAACGGAGACCTACACTTCTTACATTGGGGGTCCCTGAACATAACAATGGTCTCCTCAACCTCCGGACCATGGCAGAAACCTGTCCGAGACGACTGTCGTCTCTACTATACAGAATCCATGTGGAAACGCCCCTCCTTAGTCGGGTACACGAACAGAGGGACGTCGGTACTCCTCACCTTGGTCTACGTCTCTGTCCTCCTACTCCACCGGTAGTGGCTTGTCCTGGACCTCGAATAATTTCTCTCCCTCTGTCGTTAAGCCGTCGACCTCCACTCCCGGTCCAGTACAAAAAACAAACTGAGTCACATAGACGTTAGACCAAAAAGAGAGTCACTAATACTTTTTCCTACTTTACTCAACATGTCAAACGTATAATACACAGTCACATTAGTACCACTTAAACTGGATGAGAATACTGGTATAGTCCTAAGGCACCATGGAGTCGACCATTTCTTAGGTGAACGTTACATCCTCTGGGACCAAACTAAGGACCCAACCCTTCTAGGTGACCTCTTCCCTATCCGATGGGTAACGTCATGTGAACCCGAAGTGACTACCGAGTCGACCATTTCTTAGGTAGACGTTATGCCCTCTGGATCCAAGTTAGGGACCCAACCCTTCTAGGGGACCTCTTCCCTTGCCGATGGGTAAGATCATAAGACCGGACCTCTTAGTCCGATGTTTCTCCTAAGTCCCAGTGTTTCTCAACCTGTACTGACTCGTTGAAAGTATGAAGTGATCCTACCATGACCAGTACCACGGACTCCTATGGACCTGGGGGAGAAGTCAGTGGTATAAAATATCCCAGAGGTACTCTTATGGGTACCTCTTGTCTTGTTCCGGTTGTTTATAAAATAATTCTGGAACAGGGGTTTGGAGTTACGGTCAGAGATCCAAGCCACCCCGAGATGCCTCTCGGGAAACGAATCAGACTTATTGGGTCTCATTTCTGTCCGGTTTTTCAAACGAGGTAAAAACACGTAGACTTTCAGGTTAGTGTTTAACACCCATAGGGTAGACACTCAGTCTCTTTGTCCTTGTTAAAAACTCCACTCCCAACTCTCTCTTCAGAGTTCCGGAAAGAATGGACTCAAAGGTGAAATTAAAAAACGTACTACTGGAATTCATTTTATAGGAATTTGGACTCATGAAAAGAGGTACCTCTACCTTCTGACGGTAGAACCCCCGTCACCCCCCTCCTCCCAACATCTTTCCTCTTTGAAACTAGAGGAGGAACTGGAAGTAGATACCGTCAGCAAGACATGGGACTGACATGAAAATCTTAGTGAACCTCTCCAAAAAAAAAAAATTACGGGGTGGAGAAGAATAGGTGGGTGGTTAATGATCAAACTTGACGTACACTAAAAGAATAAAAAAACATCCAATTTTTACCTGCTTGTAGGTGTCCTTCGGGACCCACTCCCGTAAAAAATAGAATGTTTGAAGGGTCCACTAATGTTTCACGTCAGTTCCAACTCTGTGTGACGAGATCTCGGGAGACAAAAAAAAAAGAACTATGAAAAAAAATTAAATAAAAAAAATAACTTCCTATTAACGAAATGTCTTAAAACAACAACGGGAGACAAAAAAACTACTTTGTCAAGTAGGAACACGAGCATGAATCAGTACAGACTGAGAAACACTGGGGTACCTGTCATCGGACGGTCTGAGGAGACAGGTTCCCTTAGAGGTTCGTTCTTATGACCTCACCCGACGGTAAAGGATGAGACACCCTAGAAGGGTTGGGTCCCTAACTTGTGTATGGAGGACACAGAGGACCTAATGTCTACCTAAGAAATGACCGACTCGGTAGTCCCTTTCGGGCTTCAAACTGAAGTTTCTACAGTACACAAAAGAAAAAGTAGATAACGATGATTAGTAGATTAACTAAGAGATTGTACTCTTTAGGGTAGGTCGGTTCTCATCTTACTCTACACACCTCGACTTCTCTCCTCACAGTACCCGTGAAGTGCAAGTTGTCTTAGTTCCAGATTAAGGAATCGACAACGTGAAAGCACAGGTCAGTAAAGGACGTAGATTGTACGTTTGGGACGAGATTGTCACGTCGTTGTGTGAGGCCACACGAAGAGAAGACGAGGGTGAGATAGGAAGGGTGTGAGACCAGTGGTTTATACACAAAAAAGGGGGGTGTAGTTCGTTAAGACGGTGTAGTAGTTCTATGCGATGTCACGTTGAATCAAGATTATGACAGAAGGACCTCAATCGGAGTCTAGGGTGTCCAACTTCCAAGTCAGGGTGTTCTGACTGGGGGCAAAGACGCTGAAGTCCACGGTCAGCGTTTAGGTCCAACAGTGGACACGAAGACTGGTTGTCCAACCTTTAACCTTCAAGAGTACTAGGGGAGGAACCCAAACTAATTAATCGACCTCGTCGAGTGTCTTGAGTTCTTTTGTCAAATGAGTAATCCAATGACCAAATAATATTCTCCTATGTCGAGTCCTTCTCGGTCTGCCTTCTCTACGTATCCCGTTTCATATACCGGTCCCCATGTACCGAAGGTACCCCGAAGAGGTCACCACGTCACCGTTTCTTAGGCGGACGTCACGTCCTCTAAGTCCTCTGTACCCAAGATAGGGACCCAGTCCTTCTAGGGGACCTCCTCCTGTACCGTTGGGTGAGGTCATAAGAACGGACCTCTTAGGGTACGTGTCTCCTCGGACTACCCGATATCAGGTATCCCAACGTTTCTCAGTCTGTACTGACTTTACTAACTCGTACGTGTGCACGTACCGAAGGTACGGGAGAGGTCCGGATGATGTGAGGGGTATAGAGGTACACAAGTGATTGGTTCTTCGAGAGACTTGAAGACCAATGTACTCGTACTAATTAATTTATTAACCGGAAACCACTAACTAGATTGGAACTCGGGAGGTGGGGAGGGGTCTCCAACCTTAACCCCGACTTTCAAGGTTAGTTCATTTGTGGTCCAACCAAGGGGACCGTTGATCGGGGGTAGGAATCCCCAAAAATGTTTTCGGTTCGATAATTGTATGAGTCCTCACCAACTTTCCCAAACAAAACTTAATTTTTCCTGTAGAAATAGAGAAAATAGTGAATCTTCTTTTAAAATCCTCGAGAGACGAGGCTAACTCTGTTTCAGTTTATGTATAAAGAATAATACTTAGTATTATAGTGTAGGTACAATATCGGTTTGACCCGACAAACAAGAAATTGATTCAATGGAAAGATACATATACCGAAGAATTCAGGACGGAGAAGACGGTATCAGAAGGAAGAGACGAACTCCATTTACGATATGGTGAATAATCAGTAAATGGTATATTATGGGAAAGAAAATTCACGACGTGAGTTATTACAGTCGTTTAAACCTTTTGAGTCGTCACCGGTGTCCTGACCTTTTCCAGTCAAAAGTAAGGTTAGGGTTTCTTTCTGTTACGGTTTCTTACCAGTTTGATGACGTGTTAACGTGAGTAGAGTGTAAGATCATTTCATTACGAGTTTTGAGAGGTTCGGTCCGAAGTCGTTATGCACTTGGCACTTGAAGGACTACAAGTTAGACCAAAATCTTTTCCGTCTCCTTGGTCTCTAGTTTAACGGTTGTAGGAGACCTAGTAACTTTTTCGTTCTCTCAAGGTCTTTTTGTAGATAAAGACGAAATAACGCCTCTTCCGTCACCATGGGGTGAGGTCATGAGAACAGACCTTTTAGGGTACCTGCCTCCTCGGACCATCCGACGTCAGGTACCCCAGCGATTCTCAGTCTGTGCTGACTCGTTGAAGTGAAAGTGAAAAGTGAAAGTACGTAACCTCTTCCTTTACCGTTGGATGAGGTCACAAGAACGGACCTCTTAGGGTCCCTGTCCCCTCGGACCACCCGACGACAGAGACCCCAACGTGTCTCAGCCTGTACTGACTTCACTGAATCGTCGTCGTCGTCGTCGTCGACAAAATAACTGATACGGTTTCGGAAACTGACACACCTAGTGTTATTTGACATCTTTTAAGACTTTCTCTGCCCTTATGGTCTGGTGGACTGGCCGTAGAACTCTTTGGACATACGTCCAGTCCTTCGTTGTCAATCCTGACCTGTACCTTGTTGTCTGACCAAGGTTTATCCTTTTCCTCATGTAGTTCCGACATATAACAGTGGTACGAATAAATTGATGATACGTCTCATGTAGTACTCTTTACGACCCGACCTTCTTCGTGTTTGACCTTAGTTCTAACGGCCCTCTTTATAGTTATTGGACTCTATACGTCTACTGTAGTGGGAATACCGTCTTTCACTTCTCTTTGATTTTTCGGAGAACTATTTTCACTTTCTCCTCTCACTTTTTCAACCGAATTTCGAGTTGTAAGTCTTTTGCTTCTAGTACCGTAGGCCAGGGTAGTGAAGTACCCTTTATCTACCCCTTTGTCACCTTTGTCACAGTCTGAAATAAAAACCCCCGAGGTTTTAGTGACGTCTACCACTGACGTCGGTACTTTAATTTTCTGCGAATGAGGAACCTTCTTTTCAATACTGGTTGGATCTGTCGTATAAGTTTTCGTCTCTGTAATGAAATGGCTGATTCCAGGTAGATCAGTTCCGATACTAAAAAGGTCATCAGTACATACCTACACTCTCAACCTGACACTTCTTCCGACTCGTGGCTTCTTAACTACACAAACTTGACACCACAACCTCTTCTGAGAACTCTCAGGGAACCTGACGTTCCTCTAGGTTGGTCAGGTAAGACTTCCTCTAGTCGGGACCCTAAAGAAACCTTCCTTACTACGATTTCGACTTCGAGGTCATGAAACCAGTGGAGTACACTTCTCAACTGAGTAACCTTTTCTGAGACTACGACCCTCCCTAACCCCCGTCCCCCTCTTCCCCTGTTGTCTCCTACTCTACCGACCTACCGTAGTGTCTGAGCTACCTGCACTCAGACTCACTTGAGGCCCTCTACCACTACCTGTCCCTCCGGACCGCACGACGCTAAGTACCCCAGCGTTTCTCAGCCTGTGCTGACTCGTTGACTTGATTTGACTTGACTTGACTTCTTGAAAAATAGATCATGAAGACTTTTACGATACTCTACCCATGACAGTAACAGGTGTAAAATCATCCCTCCAGGTTTCTTCAAGAATTAAATCCCAACTTGTTCTGACACCTCCCAATTGTCAGGAGACATTGACTATCAGTCCGAGGTTCTCTGACACGAAGATTAATGGATGGTCGTATCATGAGACGTATGTCTTCAATGAATCATTCACAATTATTAATTGAAATAAAAGTAAAAGACAAATATCTCTTTCGTACTAAATATTCGAAATTTTTGTGTACACAATACAATCATCGGTCTTGAAATCCATTCATCTCCTTTACTTAGAAGATTGTACAATGAATTATAACCAATTAAAAAAACACACACACAAGGAATCCGACTATAAAACCTACAGTTAGTCTATAAATTTCTAAACCGGTACTACTAGGTACTGGTTCCACTATAGTAACCATACATAATAACTATGGAAATTGTATTTCCACTCACCTATCAAAAACATACGTTTCTTCAGTCATTCGACACAGAATCCTTAGATCCTTATGGTAAATTTTTAGTGATTTAAGTAAAAGAATCGTTAAAAGAATGGAACAGTTTACACCTTTAATTTTACTCCGAAGGTACTTATCGGGTAAGTGAACGGCATCGGAGTACAATTCAGAAACCAACAAATCCCTTTATCGACAGTCGAAGAGTCAAAAATAGAGGTCTTTGAACGTGTTGATACCCTAAGCTTTGGGAAAAATTTTTTTTCAAAAATAAACCTTTATTAAAGTTCAAGTGTTTTTCAACGTTTTTACTTTTATTGTTCCTTGAGGAAATATTCGAAATGAATCTAAATGAAGAACAATTGTAAGATGGGGTAAACGAAAAATAAACGTGAGAAAAATAAATGGACTAAAAAAAGACTTGACAAACACCTACTAAACGTATGAAGTATTGGGAGATGGAGATTTATTAAGAAGTCACAAATAAAGGTTTCTTCTCCCGACAAGAGAATACCCCGACCATCGAAAACTAGAGTACCGACCTATCAACCTCACTACCACCACTTGTCCTGGGAATCGTAGTCTTACGAGAAGTCAAACGTCAGAACTTTGTAGGCTGACACCATTTTGTAGGAGACGGGAAGAGAAAACGTCTGTCGTATCTTCGGTTACACCTTTCGAGTCTCCACGTACATCTTTCTCGGTGACTGGTCGATGTCGCTCGACGAATGATAGTCCATTTTCGTCCATGTTTTCTTTCAGTGAGACGACATCTGAGATCCCCGGTAGTCTCAGTGACTGTGTACCTCTTGTCGACGTCGGCAGACAAACCAGAATTCGACCTCCGTCCGTCAGCATTAACGGTAGGGTCGGGGTAAAAATCATAAAAGGAAACGTCTCTCTAGATGTTTTTTCCGTAGTTTGAAACTTATTTGACTGTATTTTCGGAGAATCGATGTTTCGATAGGGGTATTCGATCGTACTACGGATTAAACCCCATTCCGATTAAAAGATTGGATTTGTCTACTTTAAACAAAGTCAATCCTATCATTATCCATGTTTCATCCTGACACGGCTATTAAATACAACTGACAACGGTGTCTTTTACCTGTCTCCGAGTCGAACCTGACGACAAATATATACTTAATCAACCGAATAGTATACTCCCAATAAAACGACACTTGTTTATCCCCAATTAACAAGAGGAAAGACATTTCACCATAAAAAGATGTATAATAAACTTTGAGACTAAAATGCTTGAAATAGGTCCAGAAGTGGAGTCAAATGTGTACAACACTTGCTCCAGGAAGAGTAAAGAGGAGTTGGACCACAACGTACCCAAAAATCTTTGTTTATCGTAAATCAGTAAATGGTACAAGGATTCTATTAACATGAAGGGGACCCTGACAAGAATTTCTTTAACATAATTGTCATCAAAGGAAAATTTTTCACTCACTACTGAAATTATAGGTTGTCATTTCTTGTCAGTTCATTTAATAGATGTAGGTGAAGTACAATGAAATACACCCTTAATTTTCTCTACAAATACTTCTCAAATATTATAGTGTTTAAAATAAGATTTTATAACTCACTCTTTTGGCAGTCTGTACTATGTCATACCAGGGTTAAAACAGTCTATTTACACGGACCTATTTTCTAGTCTTCCTTTATGTTAATTTTACAGTCGACAAAATAGACACCCACTAATAAAAGAGAAGACGAACAGACATAAAAAATGTCACTTGTATTTTAAAATATTATCCATATTTTGGAAATAAGTTTATATGTACATGTTTATTGAATAAAATACCGTTTATTGTGGAACGTTGTATTTGTCAAGGAAACGTTTTGACATAAACCCTCGTAACTTACTCCTGAACGTGACGACAGATCGTGACCATGGAACTCTAAAAACTCTTCCGCAGACGTATTAGTATGTGTCAGATTAAAACGTAATGGTCCTCCGGCTGACTACTTCGTGAGGACCTCAAAATATTTGTAAAAAATGAACAAAGTACTCACAGAAGAAATGTATAAAGAGAGGAGTCTTTTTTAGAGCGTTCTTCTAGACATAGGACCACGAACAGGACAGTCACTAATAACATTAGAACCCTAAATAAAACACCGATCAATTATTTACTTCACTAACGGAGGTCGGAAGAGGGCGACTCGACAAAAGTTCCCGTTCACGAATAACCTCAGAACGGTCTTGTTTGACTAGTATGCTTCTCTCTTATGTGGTCTTACAGAACATTATTAAATCAATCTTTGATTGATGATTGATCAGGAACCTTAATCACTGGATACCTCTGTCATAAATAGTTAAACACATATGTAAAATAACTAAAGAGTTTAATTCTTAATTAAATACACCTAAAAGAAAAGAGAACATAAGACTAACGAGTAGTAGGGTTCACAAATGAATTTTAAGGTAAGATCTATAAGAACAAAGCCATCCGATTGTGATGTCAGAACATTATAACAGAAAAATACATATATGTTCTAAATGGAAAAATGATCGTTGACTCTATCTTAATGAAAACCAGTGGGTCGTGTAACCTCAAACAGTCTTTGACATATTATTCGGTCGTTAAAAATAATAAATTGTAAAATTAAACTTAAAGATTCTTCGGACAAGGGATATACGAAACTTTTTAAAACCGTTACATAAATTGATCTCTCATTTTTTAACGTGTACACTAGGTCTAATTTACTCTTCATTACTAGACTCGACCGGTCGATAACCCTTTATACACAATTAGACCCAAATTTCAAATAATGAACAATCACAGTAACTGACGTCAAGTAGGTATATATACGATTTGGTAGAACAGGTGAAAAACTTCTCCAATTAACTTAGTTGTAACGCTACGAGACACCGCAAGGAGAGGGTGGACAGACATATCTTACCCTCTTAATCTGTTTCGTACGAAAACCTTTCGTTTGTCCTTAACAAACCTTACTAAATTAGAAGACAACAACAACGAGTCAACACCAAGATGTAAGGACCATTTACTACTGACAACGGCAGTTTTCCGACGGGGGATGGGATTATTCCAAACGACCCGTAAACCACCGTCCCTTTAAAATTTTCGATCTGACTTCAACCAAATTTTAAATCTTAAATCAGGACACTTGACCGTTCTTTTGTTTCTTTTCCATGAAAAAAACATTTATTATAACCAAACCTTATCACTACAATCTTAATAGGATTAAATACTTGTTCTCCAATTAGAGAGGTACGTATCAAAATCTGGTTTTTTTTACAAAGTTATTTTCTAACGACAGAACATTATATTTACAACAGGTGAGGGGAAAAAGTGTCCAGATCCCTTCAATGTCCCCTTCATTAAAAAAATCCAAGAGTTATTTACACTTAACCCGGTTGTTAAAGTCAAGTAGGAAATCACTTAATCTCCTAAACCGATCCATATAAATATAAATGAAGAAGGTAAGGAAAATTACAAGGAATTAGAAGAAAAGGATTTTATTACACTTGTCGTCCCTTTGTTCTCGATTTATGAATTCAAAGAAACGTGAGAACGTAGTAAAGTGGGAGTATTATGTTTATTTGTAAAATTTTGGAAGATAATATTCAAAGATACGCAATTGTAGGATTACGTCATCTATAGTCTACTACACGATAGGTCTCTTTTTGACTCTGGACGTTCTTTTGACCTCTAGTCCACTCCTAACCAAACCCCCACCTTCTCCGGGAAAGGAACTTCTTGTCTTATCTCGACAACCCCACAGTGTCTCCGGGTCCGTCGTCGAAGTCTCCATTAAGTAACCAAGATGTTAGTGACGGGGAAGTCGAGATTTAATATGAACCTGGACTTATGTAGTAAATATTATGAGGTCCGTTCCTTTTTTTCCGAACTAACATTTTTTGTTTTGTTTTGTGAAAGGTCAAACCCAATTTACTTCGGTGGTATCAAGACAAGATAATATGATATATTAGGGTACCACCACACCATTATCATTAGTACCCGGCGTTTATACTGGAACCGGATCTTAACGTTACCGGATCTTGAACATCATCAATGGTTCTCCAAGACGATTTACCCGGATTGTTTGGACAAGTGTCTTAGTAGGAATAGACACGAAACGGGTGGAACTCCCGTGGTACCAAATCCCGTCACTATACGAATTGATACAGAAGTGTAATCTTTGTTTTTTTATGACTATAGAACCATGGGGATGGTGTTCTAAGATTAAAGCAATCACCCCCAATATCGAACCTATATCCCTGAAAATTTCGAGGTCTATTAAGAGTCCACATTGGTACCAACTTTTGGTGACCAAACCTCCAGTTTTTGATCTGAGCCCATGTCTTCCGGACCTCTTAGAATTGAGAGAGTAAATGAGTGATATCCATAAACTTGTTCAATGAATTGGGTATCCGGGGTTCACAGGAGTCAACGAGAGAATATCGAAATTTAAGAGACTAATATTCCTAGTGTTCCCAAATCAGACTTGTATGTTTAAGACAAACAGAGAAATAAGGAAAGGAAACGAGAAAGAGGGAAAGAGGAAAGAAATACCTTTCAAAGAGAAGTTCACTTAATTTTGACATCATGACATCATATCCCATCTCATCTTCACAGTACGCCCGATGAAGGAGACACTTATAAGCTCTTGTCCTTGAACAATCGACGATCTAGACACGAGGGACTTGTCCAAAACAAAACAATTCCTCACCTCTATGTGAGGGAACATGGTGATCGTTTTTACAGTTTTACTTTAATACGAAGTCAGTCATGTTTAATTTTGTGGAACTCGGAAGAGGGAAGTCAAAAACAAAAAAACACACAAAAAACACACAAAAAAAAAGGGGGAAGAAGACAAGTCTCCGTCAAGAGTCAGTACCCTCACTTTGAATGAAAACCAGTGATTTACGTCTGGTCTTGAGTTGAGTCACAATCTTGAGTTAAGATAGTACAAAGATCCTCACCCTTAGTGGACGAAGGAGGGACGAAAAGATTCGTACAAATCCCATAGGGATCCAAAGTTTCTTAAAAAGTCATAACGAAAGGTCGTGATACTTAATGTTGATGAAGTCTTAGAGGTGGAACGGTCCCTTATCGAACTTTCTAAAACTAAGATTGGGAAAGACGAAAATTCCAGTTGACTCCTCAAGTAAACTTAGGAATAGGTTTTACTTTAAACTAACTGTTTTATCATGAATTAAAAATTCTCTATTTGAACTTTACTATCTTAAAAATTACACCCTGAGACTAACTCCTGGTTAAAAAATGTCAGGTACTTCTTTACTCTTTTTATTACAATCACCCGAAAAAAATTTCACGGTAGAAACTCGATTCCGAAGGAGTGAAAAATTTTTCTAATACTTTTACTTTTCCACCACTACAATCCAGTGTCAGAAGTAAATTTTAGAGGAATCAACCGTTTTATTTTCAACTACGGTGACATCATAAAAGAAAAAGGGGATCAGGTACTGTAGAGATTACAGACTTAGTGAGTAGATCTGATCGGGGTAGCGAAATGTCGACTTCTTCGACTCCGGTTCCTACCACCAGACGACATCCTTAAATTTCCGAACACCTTCACGAGAGTAACCAGTAAACACCCCACTATAATTTCGGGAATGATGTTTGTTAAGTGATACGATTTGTAAAATGTAAATAGTAGAATATCGGTCTTTTGGTAACTTCTCTACATAAAAAGAACAGGAGAAAAATACCTAATCCTTTGACTCCGTATCATTCACTGGACCGGTTCCCGTGTGTCAAATCCTCGTCACCTCGGTCCGAAACTAGAGTTCGTGTGTCTGAAGTTTTGGTATGGAAATCTGGATACGTGACAGAGGCAAGTAGTGATTATGTTTGACAGGAAGGTGGTGGAGAAAGTATTTCGAAATTGTTAGGTCTCATTACCGTTAAAGATAAGTGAAAAGTACTTGTAGAAAAGAAAAGAAGTCAAGTCAAGTCAGCGAGTCAATACAGGCTGAGAAACACTGGGGTACTTAGCGTCGTGCGGTCCGGAGGGAGTGTAGGTATGTACTGGTGTCCTTTTTGATCTGATCTACCTGGAATCGTGGAACAGTCAAAAAACAAGTGGTGGGCCGATTTACTTCAAAGGACTACATAGATGGTAGACATATGTTTGTAAACAAAAAGTCACAGAGGTAGACTAGTAAGTATAGTTTCTACAAGATTCCTTCAAAAAAATTATAGTCATATAAGGAATACAGAAATCTAAGATAAGATTTCTTCAGAGTTTCAGATTCTTTGATTAGAAAAAACTCTATGGTTTTGGGTAACCGTCGATCAGGTCGTCAGAAATGTAAAGTTTTCCAAGTGGAAGATCTGACGACAGGAGATCAAACGTATAGACATGACTGTAGTAACCATGGGTTTGTTTCTCGTAAAACGAAATTTTCCGGATCCATTCATACGGTAATGTAATGTAGTCGTCAGTCACACTTATAATCGACACGACTTTTGTCCCCTTTACCGGTTCCTTATTACTTAATATTCCCATTCTTATATAAAAGCCAAAGAACCCACATATAAGTCGTAATATTCCCTAATTTATTACCTGGTGGGTACCTTCGACTCTTTAGCTTTCTGTTTCGACTGTACAATAATTCCAGTGACTGTCGATCTTTACGGAAGTTATGGTGGAGTACGGACTTTTCCCGTATCCTGGAGTTTCCGGGTGTGTTAGAGAGGTCTATTTTCATGGAAGAGAAAAGACAATATGAGTTTTGTGAACTCTGCTAAATTAAGAAAAATTCTTAGTTCAGGAACACGAGTTTCCTCCTTCGATATCGGTCAAAAGGACTTTGGCTCAAATCTTGATAACCGGATCAGATAGAAACCTTAGTGTCCCGACCTTTTCCCCCCATATAATTGGGCAAGTAAACTATTCACTGGACTCTCTTAAGGGATCGTCAGGTCACCAATCCTGAACCACGAAAGTGACGACACCGGGGTCCAAGTTAGGGACCACTCCTTTGATTCTAGGAATTTCGGTGTGTACGTCGTTTTTTTTTTTTTTTTTTTAGACTGGTCAATTGTAGGAACGACCTACTCAAATAATACGAAAACTTCTGGTCACCTTTTACACTAAGAGGATTGTCAACTATTAAAATTTAAGATTCAATTATACGATGTCAATTTAGAACTACGGACCTCTACAGTGGGTCCCGTTTTAGAAAAATTGTCCATCTACAATCTAAATTTTAGATTTCCTGGTCACCATCCCTTAGTCCTGTTCTTGAGGTGGTATCTTTCTCTCTTAGACAACACGTTACGGAGAAATATCCACTTGTCATTAAAACGTAAACCAAAGGAATTTTCTTTTTTTGTCCAACCTATTAGGAGAGTACAAAAGATGTTTTGACTCTTTCACAACCCAAAGTCAACGTACGATTATTATTTATACTAGTATAGTTGTAGTTTCACACTCTCTCTCACTACTAATTTCTCGTACCCGAAACCGGAGTATGTCTAAATCCAAACTTAGGGTGAGCAAGATCGCACTCCGACCCGTTGAGTCAGAGAGACTCGGAGGGGAGTCCCTAGATATTATGGATAAAGTTTCTCTCAAAATTCCTAATTTACTCTACTAGGTATATTTGATGTAAGAACGGGTTTATTCGTGAGTCATCTGTATTCGGTCATGAGAACGGACCTTTTAGGGTACCTACCTCCTCGGACCACCCGATGTCAGGTACCTCAGTGATTTTCAACCTTTGCTGACTCGCTGAAGTGAAAGTGAAAAGTGAAAGTACGACCATTGGGTGAGGTCACAAGAACGGACCTCCTAGGGTCCCTGCCCCCTCGGACCACCCGACGGCAGATACCCCAGCGTGTCTCAGCCTGTGCTGACTTCGCTGAATCGTCGTCGTCGTCGTCTGTATTCGGTAATGTTGGTCTTCGGGACGACTACTAGAAAGTGGGTCGACAACCTGTTTTCGTCTGGACTTAGGACAGAAGCAATATGTTAGATCAGTGATACTGGTTTTAAAATTTTAGGTTTCTCCGGAGGTGAACTAATTTATTGGAAAAAGTCCGTACGTAAAACTACTAGACCTTCGGACGGTAGACCAACCTAGGCAGGGACCGAGGACAAACAGATCTCAAATATGCTGGGGCTTTCCATCGAAGAGTCCTGGCAATCTCCTCTGTGTTGTCTGACCACAAAAAGGTTAGGGATTCGGGATATGGGAGATCGAATAGAGGTAGAACCCTCAGTTTTCCGACTGCCACGCTCGGGTCTCGTTCCCACCGTAGTGTTCTGAAATCTCGGACCCGCGCAGAAACGTTTTTCTTGCGTATCCCTTTGGCTGGGGTAAAAGGAGTCTGTTGACGGCCGGCTCTTTTCGAGACCGGAGGGCTCTTCCAGTTGGGAGAGTTTGGGACTTTTTGTGGGGATTTGCCCTTGGGTCAGAGGTGGCGATGATGTCGCGGGACACGCACGCACGCACGCACGCACCCTCACACACACGCGCGCGCGTCTGCGTGTCCAGCGACCCTTCGGCGGAGAGGGGGAGACCCAGAAGGTCAAAGGGTCGCACGAAGCCCGGGCGGTTTACCCTCCCCCTCTGCGTTCTACCGCCGTCGGCGCTTGAGGCCGAGGTCGGATGGCGACAAGCTGACGGGCTGGACCACTCACCGCCCCGCTGGTCGCGACCTCACCGGACCGGACGCGACCGGACACGGCCGGCCCGCCGACTAAAGAGCGTCGCTCGGCTTGCCGGGTTTGTAGAACCCTGACTGACTCCCTCTTCACAGGCAGCCCGGCCCGCCGCACACCTCCTTGGACCTCGAGCCTCGGGCCCGGGTCTTTGGCTCCTTTGGGTCTCAACCCCCGAGACTCCGCGACCGAATCCGTCGGGGAGCCCGTCAGTCGGCCGACGGCCCCGCGAAGCCCCGGAACCAGAGCTTGAATGGGGTTGAGGACTGACTCACGGAGGACGGACTCGCGGACCACGAGAACACCTCGGGCCATGGACGGGGGCGAGAGACAGGGCTCGCGCGCGCTCGATCGAAGGACCGGGGCTAGGGGGAGTCTCGGAGCGTAGGGCGCCAACAATGACGTCGGACCACGCCGGGAACGGACAGAGCGACTGACCCTCGAGGGACTCCCGTCCTTGCCGAGACTGGATGAGGACACGAGAAACGGTGGTCGCGCTTCAGCCCGTGGTCTCCCGTAGGAACGAACAATCCTACTTGAGGATTGGACGGAAGCGTTCAAGAACCCTTATTACCTTATTAAAATCAGAAACTCACCTCATGTGCTACTTAATATACTTAACGGACCGTTCCGCTGGGTAGGCTCAATCTCGATAAAGACGAGTAGTGTCACACAACACACACACACAAGCGGCAATATAACTTGGGAAGTTCCCGTTCCCGACGGATTACAAAGAGATCTCAGTGTCAAGGATCCGGACTCGGTCTGTGTCTCATCCTCAAGTCTTTCGTATAAGACCTACATTGAACCGAAAGGGACCAAAGGTCTGTTTTACCCGAAAACAGGTTACGTGGCAGGAGGGTCGTTGGTGGTATCTCCTCAACCCAGTCCGAACACTCTACTGATCAACATAGAAGTTCAATCTACATTTACCTACGTAAACACAAACACACACACACGTGCGCGCGCACGCATCTACAACCCTGAGACCATTAACAAGAAGTCTGCTCGTTTCTGTCCTTCGTTCACTTACACGTCGATAACAGACCCAGAGAGACGTGAAGACGTGGTGTATCAACGAGGTCAGACGTTTAACACAGGTAAAGTCAAGGAACGGCGTAACTAAAGTCTTATAAATGAATACAGAAGATTGATATTCAAATCACCCGGTCCTATCATTTAAATATCAATCTTCTCTGACATATTCTAGTGAATGGTAAAGGAATTGAAGACCACACGTGGTCTGTAACACAATCCACGAAACTGTAAATACACAGAGGGAACCTACCATACTAATATCCTCATATCTCTTTTCAAGGAAATATGTACGGTAACATCTTACTGGACAAGTTTTAATTGTTTATAGAGAACATAAATAACCATGGACCAAAGTACCGTATGAAAACCTAACGGGAGTGACGGATTTAATGTATAGACCAAACTGGAGTCTTGAGTCCTGTTACGGGAGACAAAGAAGACACTACTCCGATGGAACTAGTCGGGGTCTGTGGTTGACTAAATAAGATGGAAACATAACATTAATAACCATCACCGTTTAGAATCTGAGTTTGAGGTTCACTGGTCTGTTGAGGCTGATATCATGAACGTAAGAGACAGGACGAAAGAGAGATTCCATCTATTAAGTCACAATTTTATGTCCAAAGAAACCACGACGAGATTTATGTCTAGGGGACTTTATACAAAATCTCGTCAACTTAGTGACCCCTCCATTCACAGTTTACGTCTTTCCTCGATATTATCATTTCATCTACTGTAAAGACGAACTTGTACTTGATTAATATCCGACCATTCTCTCGACGTCACAACTTACCCTATTACTAACATTTACCGTAAATGTTTGAGTAGGACTTTTATAAAAAAGTGACAATGAAAAGTCCCGTCCATTCGGGGGAGGACCAAATGTAGACCTACAACAGTTTCCTCTGTTCGATTAACTCCATACCTTTATGTGTAGAAGGGAAAAAAGGGGTGGTGTGATTTCTAAGAACGGTCACTGAGTGAAAAGGTGGGGGAGAGGACACGAAACAAAAGGTCGTTACGATGAAAACAAGTAGGACTAAAAAAAAAAGATAATTTTCGTGTATCACTATTTTGTGTACGGCCACACATAGAGATGTCTATGAGTCAAAAAGAACACTGAAAAGAATGGAAGGTTTACTTCCCAAAATTATCTAACACCCGGACATCCGGAGTCACTTTGACCTACGGGATATTGAACCACTTAAGGAAGAGAGACTCATACACCTCAACACACCTTCTACGTTCTAGACATTAGTAACTTCTTCTTTCACTTACTATATCTAACTTAAGTCGAAAATTCAACGAAAATACTGTAAGTTCGATTTTGGGAAGTATCTTCTAGTATTTGATTCTGTCTACAAGTTTTTTCTCTTACCTTTACCACTACTTTAAGTAAGTGAGTAAATTTTGTAAATGACTCACGAATAATACACGGTCAGAAACACAAACCGTATCCCTTATGTCGTCATTTTTTTTTGCTTGTACCAAGGACAGAAGTTTCCTTAGTAGACCACCCTTTCTGTCTTGGTTTGTTTTTAAATGTACTAATATCAGCTTCATTTATCATATTTCTTGTTCACATCGTCTTAAGATCGAAAAGAGGTTCAAAGATCTTACTTTTGACGTATCTTGACGTTCTCTTGTGCTTAAAACAAATCGAGAATCCAACACACCTAAAAAATTTTAAGAAAACATGGTAAATAAATGGTTCTTTACCCCTAATTCGGGTGACACCGGTAGCTCAACACTCAGAGGTACAGAAGTTGGTTGAAATCCAAACAAACGAGTCTACTGTAAATTTAAGTTCCGGGATAATAACTCACGTCAATAAAAAGAAACCACATATATCATTTTTGTAACGTGGGGCATTACTTTTGACAGACACTTTAGAGGACTTCCTACAAGATATTTATGTAACAAAAGTGAAAGTCCTACAACATCACTATGTACATAAAACATTTTGTAATTCCGTCTTCAAAACTACTTAAGTAGTTCGGGAATCGGTCAGTCAATCTTGGTGAAACAGTACCCAAGAAGACAGAATTTCCAATGTTTTATAGTCCTAATAAGTTCCCTTATTAAATCGATTTTACAGAAAAAAAAGAAATTGATATTTGACAGGATGTATATATTTTACAACGACTTATCTGTATATCTTTAGATAAAAAGATTGGTCTTAAATTATTTAGAAGTTAAACGTTGTCCCTCTTTTTCTATTCCTCGGATCGAAATTTCTGTTATAGTATTAAGAAAACTCTTTATTATATATAAAACTTTCGTGAGAATTGAACAGTTTGTAGGAAGACTAATGACCAAAGGTAATTGACCACTATGACAGAAAGTCACGAGAATCCACAACGGTGTTTCCACAGTATTTGACCACTACAACAGAAAGTCACGAGACTCAACGGTGTTTCCACAGTACAATGTTAGGTATCCGTAGTGACACAGCAAAGACTCTCTTTATCCGAGGTCTAGACGAATTCCTAAATCCGTCGTGAACTATGATTGGCTCGATAGATACAGGTTCGGAATACAGTCTCCGGACACTACACAACACTATCGACCCAAATTCTTCACGTTATAATTTTGTTTTCGGTACTCAGAAAATTCGGGCCCCACATTTCTATGTGAGACTCAATATTGAGTCTCCGTGTTGACCTATTACCATAATCGGCATCGATTAATTCGTTAACACCAAATCACTGATGACTTCCCGGTCACGTAATAAAGTAAGTGCACATGTCTTCTTCGTTTAACAGATTCTTAAGTGAGTAAAAGAACGAAGACCCCGTATGACAAAAAAGGAGATGTAAAAGTGTGAAGATATTAACTCTATGGAAATTAACACTTACACGTATAAATTGAACCTCCGGAAAAGAGAAAGAAGAAGAGATTTGTGGATTTCGAGACCATAACTGTGGAACACCACCACCAATCAGTGATTCAACACAGGTTGAGAAAACACTGGGGTACCTAACATCCGGTGGTCCGAGGTCACAGGAACCGTAAAGTGTCCGTTCTTATGACCTCACCCAACGGTAAAGGAAGAGATCGTTAGAAGGGTTGGGTCCCTAGTCTGAACTTTCTTATGACCTCACCCAACGGTAAAGGAAGAGATCGTTAGAAGGGTTGGGTCCCTAGTCTGAACACAGAGGACGTAACCATCCACCTAAGAAATGGCGACTCGGTGGTCCCTTCGGACCTTAGTATCTTTCCACTAGTTAAAACATAATCTTGGGTTCTCGAGACCACCAGAATACTGAACAAAATTCAGGTCGGATACTCGAGACACCAATCGTTTAAATTCAAACACTTCTGTAGTACATACACGTATATCTTTGTTTACCTTTTACGTAGATACTCTAAGTTGAACGTATCTATAACGGATCTCTTTTATTGTACTACTGTAAAATCCCGAGAGAGTTAAGATTTCGTTATAGAATAAAAATTGGGTGCAGAATTATAAACCCAGACTCGTCCGTACCCTGTCAACACCGTAACTCGACAGTCTGACAACAACTTAGAACTCCGGGGGATCGCGATCCCCAGACCCTGTTCGAGAGGGTCGTCGTTCACCCGAGACGACCTGTCAAAGGGTTTCCACTGGGGGTAGGGAAACTCGGAATTTCATATTCGACCGTTCATTGACCCATTCACAAATTTTTTTTTAATTCTCACACTGGATATGATGAACAAGTGAGGAATTTACAAACGGTATACCATCTAAAAAACTACGTCCTTCTCACTTCTTTTATATATCACCAATATTTTCGAATCTGAGACACTTTAGTCTGGACTTAAAGATTAGGTCAAATATTTATAGACCGTCACACTTGAACGTATATAATTAATTAAAGAAATACGGAGTGACAAGGATAGATATTTTTATCCTTATTATCATGGATGAATCGAGTGTCTCACCGACATTTCTACTCTACTGTATCGTATTTTGAGTATCGTGTCACACACGTGAATTCATGAGTCGTCAACAATTGACAATGGTCATACACTCCATGTAAAGACCAAAACATTCTTGTGACTTCGTGTCCCCTCTCATCATCGGGTGACACTCAAGTCACTGTATCGGTCCTTGCTTTTTATTCGGAGAACTTAGGATCGGACCATGTTAGGATTAAACTGACATGAAGGAATGAGTCGAAACACGACAGAAGAAAGTCCCTAAAATCTTCCTCGTATCACACTTTACACTTGATCTCGAATCACTCTGTAAGACAAATTTCTTTTTTTTTGCCTTGAGGGACCCTAAGGTCACCAATCCCTAGCCGCGAAAGTGACGATTCCCGTACCCCAGTCAGTGACTAGACCCTTGATTCTAGGATATTCGGTGCACCACGTCTATTTTTATTTTTGACATTTCCTTGTTGTATTACATATACTTACTCCCAATAAGAAGTTTCCGAGTTTAACATCTGGAATTCTTGCCTTACTTCACAATCGTTTTTAAATTGGATCCCAGGAAGTAGACACTGTCGGGTCAGGTGTTGGTTATACACCGTTTTAGAAATGACTAGTTCCTAATTTTCTTTTTCTGTCCCATCACTCAAAAAGTATTTCTATTTAAGTTGAGTTTCTCACCGGAAAATAGGAACAGGAGGGACGAAAAAACAATTTTACTGGAAAGAAAATATTTTACTAACCACTGTTAAAATTTTCTTTCAAGAAAAAACCGTTTTACTTTCAATTGCCACGAAGTAGTCGGGGACGTTAAAAATTTTATTGTCAAACGACGAGACGTTTTAGAAGAAAAGATGATAATATAACTCTGTAATATATCAAGATAAAAAAGGTCAAGGTGTCCTCACCAATCTTTGTAAAACCTCAAGAAGAGTCTTAATAAAGTCTGGGTACCGTGACAACAACTCTTATAATCGGAACGTTCAATAAGTATGGACTCAAATTTAGGGTGTAGACGATGAATTGGTCGGACTGACGGAACTTACTGATCTAAGTAGAGAGACTTAAGCAAAAGATTACAAATTATTGTTTCCACTATCCGAAGGGACCACCGAGTCTGTCATTTCTTAGACGGACGTTACGTCCTCTGGGGTCAAGCTAGGGACCCAGTCCTTCTAAGGGACCTCGTCCATTACCGTTGGGTAAGGTCATAAGAACGGACCTTTTAAGGTACCTGTCTCCTCGGACCGCCCAATGTCAGGTACCCCAACGTTTCTCAACCTATGCTGACTCGTTGATTGTAAAAGTGAAAGTTATTATTTCCACTATGAATCAAGTGTCTGGACAAAACTCCTAATCTGCTCTATTACGAATTTTACGGATCGTTTTTTATCGGGAAGTTATTTACACTTAAAGATGTAAGAGAAAGGAGTTTGGACCTTTTAGAAAGGGGACACTCCAGTATGGTATAAACCTGTTTCGTTCATGAGTAAATCTCAATTGAGACTCATTACGAAAAAACACCGGTTTTACTTTACCCTGGTATTTCAATCCAGATCTCCGAGTATGCCACTACAGATTGCATTAAGACTAAAGTTCCCCGAAGGTTTTTATAAAACCCCGAGACCGTCGTACTAATCTTATATCCATTCACAAATATGGAGGGAAGGAAACGTTTGGTCAACTATCAGAAGTAAACTTATACATAAAAAGACTTTTCTCCAGAATAAGGAAATATCCGTACGGAATACAAAAATAAACGACGAGTTGGAGTTCAATTCACTTTAGAATTTAAATGTTACTTTTCTTCTGTCGGAGAGAACGTCCGGTAAATGTAGATTATCCTAATCCCTTTCAAGAAAAGTATAGCCGTGAGTTGTAAACTGGTGATATAAACCCCTAATTTTAACGGTAGGGGTTTTTTACAATCATTTAAAAAGACTCCAGAGATAGAACTTCTTATTATCCTTTATATATATGTATATGTATATATATATAAATGAAACTGTTCCTTAAAATGCAATTATGCGAGATGAAAATAACCTTGTTAAAAACAATTTGGGACAACTTTGGTCGATATTCATCATAAAATATAAATAAATCTTTGACTAATAGCTACTCTTCTTCATAATGAATAAACCCGCTTTGGGACTAAACACACTGAAGTGTTATCTGGTGGTCAGAACGAGAGCCCAGGTACGACGGAACCAGATGGTGTTCGTAGACTTCTCTCAAAAGGACTATCTAGAGTTGTCATCATTCATTGAGCATAGGGTAGGGTAAAATGTGTAAGGGAAAACCCGTCACACCTCTACGAGAAACCCAAGAAGTCTAAACTTTAACACAAAATAACGAGTAGTTCCTTCAAATACAAACCAAAAACTTAGTCAGGAAGAGGTAAGGACACAATAAAGGATAAAATGACTTTATTAATTACTCACCTCTCTCTTCTAAAATCCCCAACGAAAGGACTTCTCTCATCATCCATATATCTCTCTTGTTTTTTTGTGGACCCTTGATCCCTTACACAAATATCCGGGGACTCTCTAACACTAGGTCAAATTCGTCTTCGAAACCAATCGAGGTAATTACATCGTCTCAACACCCATGTCCTGTAATTTTTTTTAGGAATAAAACTCGTTCAAGTAAAAAATATTATCCAAGAAATAGAGTCGATGTAAAACGAAACTGATGATGACGATGATTATAGTTAAAATTAAGACACTCGTGTGAGACTGATATTCTAAAAGTTCAAACAGTCTCTATTAGAGTCTTTACGTTAACTTTGAACTGATGTACCCCGGAACTTCAAACAAGCAAAAGTGGACACATATTAATTAACGTCGTACCTTGCATTTCCTAGAGGAAGGACCCAACTAGCACAAAATGAGGAAAAAAGGGGGAGACGTATGTGTACGTGTGCAATAGGGTCATACCAATATACCACCAAAACCTCTCGGAACAGAGTATTCATGAATGAACGTTTAAATAGAGCAGAAAAGAGAGGTAAAGTATTATACGTCTTACATCTGTACCTTTTCATAGGTCTGAGACGTCATCCTAAAAACCGGATGGAACGGTAACCATAATGTGCACAAAGTCGGTCGGAGTAAAGAATAAGACCCCTTTGGGGTTCATATTGACGATGGGTAGGTCGTCAAGGACATAAGGAATCCGAACCCCGACCTCTCTAGTCTGGAGTCGTCAAGGACAGGAGGAGGAACGCCCCGTACCGAAAACGGCCCAACCTCGGAAAGGACGACCTGGGTCTTACCTCAGTCAGACTATCGACTCCATGAACAATACACCCCATTGTCGTCCAGACTTCTACACATTCTTTAGGTGACATCACTAAGTCCTAAGTCACTTCCTCAAAGGAAAAGTCACACTGAGTACTGTTCCCTACGTTTCATCTGGGTAAAGACAAAATTTTTCGTTTTGACTACACGACCGTCTTCGAAGAGAAGACGTTAAGTCCAAACAAAAAATAAACAAAAAAAGAAAAGGAGAGAATGTAAAGACTAAACCAATAAGGGTCGTGTGCCGTGAAAGAACCCAGTGTAAGCTAACCTCGGTGTGTTCGGAGTCGTTTAAGGGTAGCTGAGGTGCCAGAGTAAACCACGTAGGTGTTCCCGTATGTGAGATGCACTCTTCGGAGTCTGTAACGGTAGTCGACACTTTCCTCTACTCTTCTACCCACCTCTCCTACTACTTGAGTTCCCGAATGACCCGGAAGGTCTCCTCCTTTGTCTTGAACTACATTAAGATAACAGATACAGTAACAATACAGAACCTCTGAGACCAAAAACGTCATCGACAAGACACATCGAACTTTACGGTTAATGAATCGTCGACCTCCAAAAGAACTTATCTCACCATTCGGAAACGGTGAAACCGTCACACCACACCGGGAACCTTTAGACGTGACACACCCAAACCAACATATATTGGTCCCGACTGATCGGTGATCTGGGAATACCGACAGAACACGTGGAAACGACGTACAATCTTCGGTTCCGACCCTCAATGGAAAGAATTCTCGAGATGGTAGGTCACGTCATCGGTGGTCGGTGTAAGGTTCACGAGTCATCAGTGTACCTCGATCACTGACTGGTTTGATTTATCGAGACTATCTTTCGTAAAGATAGTAGGTCTTTCAAACAAACTTGTCGTGACCGAATGTCTCTAACCGCGAAAGTAAGTAAATACATCGAAAAAAACTATGACAGGTTAGTCGGGTTCTTAGAAGACTCATCTTGATCTGACGAAAACGAGACCTGGACCGACGGGACTTAAAATGTTCTAAATTGAAATTACACAATTCCAAAAGGAACAGATCTCAACTGGGGTCATCAAACACTACATCGAAAACAGAAGTGGACGGACAATGACATAACCACACTGACCAGATAGGTCCATCTAGTTTACCGTCGGACAGGAATTGGTGGGTGTATGTAAATGAGAAGAACATATGTCTCAGTCAAAGGGTCTAGCATCCTTCTTTTTTCGTGTCATCTTTAGAATGTTGAGTCTTCAATCAACCAACATTTATTCATCGGAGTATCGGTCCCCGGACCAACCGTCAGGGAGAACGGGTAAGAAGAGGTCTGACGAAGGTACGGAGGAGGACAGTAGAGATCCAGAACAAGAGTTCTGTAAACCCTACAGAGTTTGACGTCGCGTCTAACCTTATTCAGGTTCCCTAACTTTTCTCCGTCCGTCGTCACGACTCCGGTTCAATTAGTGACTCTACCTACCTATCAATACTTATCTTTGCCCCGGTCTGTCCCTACCCCTCACTGTTTTATAATTACGGTTTATAAGACACGTGACCGTCGTAGGATTGATCAAAATTTCCTCTCTCGGTGACCCTTTCTTTGACAGACAAAAAGAAAGAGTAGACAAAACAATGAAATTTGTCAAGAACTTAAAGAAGGGTCAGCGTAAGCAAATTAAGAGTCGTACTTCTGTACTATTGGAAGAAGTTTTTTGGGGATTTGGAGTTGAGTTCCCAAAAACGTGTCTACTGAACAAAAGTCGAGTTCCAGGAAGTCGGGGAAAACTTATAGTGACGGAGTGACCAGTGACTTCTACAAGGTGTGGGACAGTTTACTCGGAACGACCACAATCGATAAATCCCTGTCATTAGAAAAGACCTACGTTCCTCTTGAAGTAGACACACTTCTCCAGTTCCAATCGAGGATTAGGGAAGGACGAGAAACCATTATAAGAGGAAGTTTAAGGACACATGAGTAAGGACAGAAAGGACACACTTGAGACCGGGTCTTGGACTGTCTTAAGTTGTGACGGGTGTTGTTCGCCTAAAGGTGAGAGTGGTAACTCCTCCCCTTAGACCTGTAAGTCTCTGGTTTCTCCTTCTCCTTCTTGAGTGCCCACTGGAAATCACTCCTACTACTCTAGTAGTTGGGTCCACTCCACAGGAGGATCAAAAAAGACTACTTTTCCAATACTAGGATCTCTCATCAAATGTGTTGGAAATCCAGTCAACAAAGAGTTGTTCCAAATCTTATTGTTCACGATATAAGTTCCCTCTATAAAAACATGTGATGTCCGTATGAAACCTCTATAACACCCAAACCAAGTTCTTAAAGTCATTTCGTTCAGTGTGTGTAAAAAACCAAAGGGTCATGTGCGCTTTCAATGCAAATGTGATGCGACATCAGAGAATTCACACACCATCGCAGTACAGATTTTTCTGTTACATGTATGGAATTAATTTTTTATGAAATAATGATTTTTTGTGGTCGGTACTAGACTTGGAAGTCGTTCAACATTAGAAAAATGTTATCACTGTCGTTCCTAGTGACCAGTATATGGTGACATCCCTTCAGTGAGTCAGCACAGACTGAGAAGCGCTGGGGTACCTGACGTCGGATGGTCCGAGGAGGCAGGTACCCTAAAAGGTCCGTTCTCATGACCTCACCCCACGGTAACGGAAGAGGCTGATATTGTTGACATTGTTATTACCTTTTCAAACTTTGTACACTCTTAATGGTTTTACATTGTGTCTCGATCCTTCACTCATTTACGACAACCCTTTTAACGTGACTTTATGAATGAGTTACGTCTCAACGGTGTTTGGAAGTTTAAATGACTTTATTTTTTGAGTCACAGACACTTCATGTTATTTTGTTCGATACGGAAAAGTAACTACCTCACGGGACTTGTGAGTTCGTAATAGGTCAACGTCACACTTTCTTCATCGATCTCCTTCCCGGGTATGTTAAGTCATATGACTCGTACCGACATCAAGAGGAAACGACTACGTCATACAGACATAGTATCACCTCAAATTCATATCCAATCTCGTCTGTGACAAAAGAAGTACCCCTAGACACATACTGACCATTGAATTTTAACCTGTTGAAAGACGGTGATGATTGACGTAACTTCAGAACGGAGAAATTCCGAGATTCAATCAATTCAGCGAGTCAGCACAGGTTGAGAAACGCTGGGGTACCTGACGTCGGAGGGTCCGAGGATGCAGGTACCCCAAAAGGTCCGTTCTTATGACCTCACCCAACGGTAAAGGAAGAGGTCCCCTAGAAGGGTTGGGTCCCTAACTTGGGTCCAGAGGACATAATCTCCGTCTGCGAAATTGGAGACTCGGTGGTCCCTTCGGATAAATTCCGAGATTGAAGATGATTTTATGATTTACACAAAACATCAGAATTCCCTCTTCCTCTGAGGGTCGATACCTGTCACCAGGAACTTACGACCCTTTACGCGTACTTCCTCTCGTCTAACCCCCCTCCGTGGGACTCTTATCTACAAACGTTCCGACTGGAAGCCCTCCTTCCTCACCCGCTTTGGTCTCGGACACTCATCGTTCATAAACCGAGCCGTAATTTTCGTTGTTGTCTAGGAATATAAATCTTCTTTTTAATTTTCTTAAGGACACTTTCTCTAACTTCGTAAGTAAGATCACTGAAAACAAGTGAAAGACTACTACACACTTCACCTTACTTAATGAACAGTTTCATCACTTACAGGTTCCCTTTACAAGTCAGTCCTCGACTTACTGATTAGATCTTTCAAATAAAGACCTACGGTCTATTCTCAAAGATCCCCAACCTGTATCTTTAGACATCTTAGAATAAACATGACTACTTGTCGGATGTCATACCCTTACTGACTTGATCTATTAAGTAATTCAGAGGGAAGTTCTGGATCCCAGATTATACAAGACAAAAAAGAGAACTTTTAATAACACCTTGAAGAGACCACCAGGTCACCAATGCTGAGACGAGGATTACGTCCCCGGTACCCAAGTCATAGACCAGTCCCTTGATTCTAGGGTGTACGGTGTACCCCGTCGATTTTTCTTTTTCTTCTTTTAATAACAGGACCTTGAAATACTTCCGTCATACAAGTCCCTCTCATACCGTCTCACAAATTCTCGCACCTGAGACTAGTCTCCCGAACCCATACTTTAAGTGTAGAGACGAACCATCGAGACACTGGGAGACCAGTTCACTGAATAGTCTGAATACCGGGGTATCCTAACTACCTCTCTAATTTACTAATTCACTTTTATGGAGGCTATACACGAGCCGTGAGTCAAGTCAAGTCAGTGAGTCAGTACAGACTGAGAAACGCTAGGGTACCTGACGTCGTGTGGTCTGAAAGGACAGGTAGTGGTTGAGGGTCTCGAACGGGTTTGAATCCAGGTAGCTCAACTACTACGGTAGGTTGGTAGAGTAGGAGACAACGGGGGAAGAGGAGGACGGAAGTTAGAAAGGGTCGTAGTCCTAGAAAAGGTTACTCAGTCAAGAAGTGTAGTCCACCGACTCCATAACCTTGAAGTTGAAGTCGTAGTTACTAATAAGTCTTGACTAGAGGAAATCCTACCTGACCAAACTAGAACGTCAGGTTCCCTGAGAGTTCTCAGAAGAGGTTGTGGTGTCAAGTTTTCGTAGTTAAGAAACCGTGAGTCGAAAGAAATATGAGATTGAGAGTGTAGGTATGTACTGATGACCTTTTTGGTATCGAAACTGAAAATAACCATTTCATTTACAGAGACGAAAAATTATACGACAGATCCAAACAGTATCGAAAAGAAGGTTCCTCGTTCAAAGAAAATTAAAGTACCGACGTCAGCGGTAGACGTCACTAAAAACCTCGGATTCTTTTATTTCAGACAGTGACAAAGGTAACAAAGGGGTAGATAAACGGTACTTCACTACCCTGAGCTACGGTACTGGAAGGAAAAAACTTACATCTCAAAATTTAGGTCGAAAAAGTGAGAGAAGAAAGTGAAAGTAGTTCTCCGACAAATCAAGGAGAAACGAAAGACGGTATTCCACCATAGACGTATACACTCCAATGACTATAAAGAGGGTCGTTAGAACTAAGGTCAAACACGAAGTAGGCCCGTGAGTCATCGAGAACTACTCACAATCGGTCATAGGGTCAGTAGTAGACGGTCGGGACAGTGTGAATGGACACGTCTGAAAGGATATGGTCTTCATCTGGACCGTTCCTTGAAGAACCATCTAGAAGGTCCTCGTCTCTAAAGGACGTCACCCATCTGAGGGAGAAGTCCTCAGTTTACCGAGCTCTTACTCCTTTCCCACTCCCCTGGCTTGTGACACGTCGGTCGTGTTCTGTCCCAGAGGAGCTACCGGAGCAGGAGTGAAGGTGTCCGGACAACACAAGCACCCCGTGTATGGGACATCGGTGCGGAGAGCCCGAGGTCAACGAGAACGCGAAGTAAATCGAAAGGACTTCCCGACTAACCTTGTCCCGAGGACACCATTACTCTCTTTTATTCCCACGGACAAAAATCTCTGGAACAGAGGAAGGACTACTCGGACCGATGGAAAAGGAGAAAGAAAAAGGCATATCTTCGACAAGTAAACAAGCAAGTAACTTGTTGTTAACAAACATATGCATTAAGGCCCTATATAAGAAATCTCCGTAGGATTATACACTTTTCGGTCTGAATTTATTTGGTCCCCGAGAAGTTAATTTATTCCTTATGAAATATAGGGTTTCCCTAAGTGCCCTCACAAAGAAATTTATCGTTTGTGGAAGTAATGTAATTTTATTCCACATGTTACAGACGAGCCCTTTGTTGAGGAAAGGATGGTGACATAATTCCATTTTCCCGGTCCCTCAACCAAAAAGATCATTACTATCATTCAGACACGAACGGACAGAGGGGTGTGAAACAGAAGTCACTCCTTTGACAAGTAAGATCCAGTAGGTTGGGTCAGAGGGGAGACACGAGGTTCTACTGATGAAAGTATGAAGGGAACTTCGTGGAGGTAACATAACACTGGGTAGACCGAAATATCGACACTCGGAATCCTGGTACAGAACAAGAAATAAAGGTACGGAAGACAGGTTATTTACTCTCTGACTAACGTTCCTACAATGAACTAGAATCACGAAAGAAGACCGTCTCACTTACTTACTTCGATCTTCGAAACATCCCACGTCATCACACACACATTCGACACTTTTCGAGAGGGTGGAACGGACCCGTCCCGGAAGTCTAGAAAATCACTCAGAAGAAACATGTCCGTACGTAACCTCTATAATACCCAAGGTAAGGTCTGGTGAAGTTATTTCGTTTACAGTTTCGTTCAGTGCGTCTAAACAAACCAAACGGTCACGTATATATTAAATGTAAATGTTCACATGTCATCGTAATACAGATTTTTTATCGTAATATAGATTTTTTTTGGGCACAGGAACAAAGAAATGTCACGAAATTAATTTATGAAATAACGATTTTTTACGTTTGATAGTAGACTGTTACGTGCCAACGGTGGTTGGAAGCTAAACAAAAACAAAACAAAACAAAAAAAATTTTTGGGACGTTATAGACGTTTCGTGTTATTTCACTTTGTGTCATTTCGCTCCATACGGACATAAGTCACGTTTTCCGTTTCAATTCGATCTTCGGGACCCACACCTAGGACTAAAACAAAAAGCGAATACTTGTCCACAATCGTCTCATGCACCACACACTGGAGAATTCCACAGGGAGAAAATAATGATTGTACTCTAACTACTACAGATGAAAAAAAATTAGAGGGGAGTTTTCTCCCTTCATACACCTTACCCTTTCATCAGATCTCGGGTCCGACGACTCGAAATATAGGACCGAAGAGAGATCGTTCCACTGACCCGGACAGAAAAAGGAGGAGGTTCGGACTCAAACAAAAGAGTAGATAATGTACAAATGAGATCACCATGAATCGAGTATCCCAACAACACTCCTAACTTGTGTCTGGGTCGTTTGTGAACTTCACAATCGACATAAAATGACAAAATTATACTCAATAACACTACTGACAAGTGTGACTCGGTACACTGTAATTAGGAGGGTCAACTAATGACTTAATTGGGACGAGAGCACAGAAAAACGTCTCCTACACCTAGGGAGTCAACCAGCGAAAGCCTTGTACCACGTCTGACGTCACCAGGGCCAGTTCCATCCTTCGTACAAACCTTACAATGTATTAGACCCAATTTTTGGGTGAGAAGGTATACATCCGAATTAAAATTTTGTGTAAGAAACGAGGAAAGAACAAAAAGTATGACACCCTTATGAAAATGGACTGGACACACAACCCTAGGACCTCACGGGATCTCTTTGACGTCCACTGCTCGGTCGAATTACGACGTACATTTAATACTACACTACGTTCAGACTTTTAAATGGAGAGTCGTCCCATCCCACGTCTCTCTGGGTACAAAGAAATCGGAAGGGAAGAATTGAGTCTCATTCGACAATCCGTTTCTCCTCCGTATTAACGGAAGACGTACCGTGGAGACCGAAAACGGTACCGAAACAAAACACTTGTTCTTACTGTGTCTATCCTTTCGGTCGGGTGTAACCCAATCCAAATTTCTATCGAGATAACTTCTTGGTTCTTCACCTTCGATGTCTCTACAAGACTCACGAGTACCTCTTGATGGACTGTCGTTCCCGAGGTTTTCCCTTGTTCACCGGGGACCTTCGTCTAGGGACAACCGTCTCCACAAATTTACCACTAACCTTCTACGACCAGTCTCGACGATCTCTCTCAGCCCAAAAAAGGATTAGAAGTCTTATATAATCTAGTTCTTTACACAGTTCAAAGACCAATCAGAAACAAAGTCTTTCTAGAAAGCAACTTGAAATCAGGTTACACTTTTTGATGTTCTACTTTAAAAAAGTATGTTGAGGTATCTTAAACACAGTGTAAAGGGGAACTCGTGGAAAGAGAAGAAAGAAGAAGGAAACCTTAAAAGACGACAGACAAAGGGGGTTCTTTTATTTTTAATCTTATGAACGTTGGTAGATAATTAGTGGAAACAAAGGATTTTCCCGTAAAATTGTAGTTTTTGTCTCTCTCTCCGTACTAGAATCCCATTTCTTATCAGGGAATTTGACCTATTCAGACAGAAATACTTTTCAAGTGTGTGACCGGAGTAAAAAGAACCAAACCGTATCCTACTACTCGTGACACACACCTCGTCACAAACCCTCGGTGCACAATCTCCTGGTGACATTCCGGAGAAGTCCGGGACTCTAAACTCCTATCACTCTACCCAACAAACCCTTTGTTTGCTAAATCTCCAAGTCCCCGGAAGGGGTCGAAAAGATCCTGACGTCATCTCCTTGGATTGTCGTGAGAAGACAGAGTGAAGACAGAGGAGACATTTGGTGTCTTCTTCGCCCACCTCCCGGGACCGAGGGACCCGGACCTCCTTAGCCCCTCGTCCGCGTACGTCTTGAAACGGAAGTCACCTCCTGAGATGCCCCCGGACGGGGGGTGCGTGTCACTTCGACCGAGGGTCGGCGTGCCGTAGGTACCCTGTCGCGAGTAACCACCGAACGGGTACGGTATGGGCTTGGAGCGAGGACTACACCTGAACTGGGGACAACACGGCAGTCGTCACTTGTACTTGGGACGTGGTTTGGGACGGCAGATATTGGGACTTCGACAGTTGCTTGGGTTCTTCTTCTTTATGCGTTTTCTCCGCACCGGCCCGTTCTTCGGGTGTGGAAGGAATGACTAAACTATAAAAACCAGTACCTCCTCCCACCCTAACCCACCCTTATCCCACCTTCCCACGACCCCCCTCGATTACTTAATCCCTCTTTTTGAAAAGTACACACGTCATAGCAGAAAGTCTTACAGAGGACCCCAGGATTGGTACATTATAATTTTGCCCCCCACTCCAACTTTATAGGGTCTTTCTGGACAGAAGTCTTGTGAAAGTAACACCTCTTTACAAAGTATATAGGAAAATTTATCTAACGGGACCGAAAAGGGGTCCGAAAGGAAAAGAGGAAAAAAAAAAGAGGGAGAAAGATCCCAGTAAAAATAAATTCCAGTGTATGGGGTCCCTCTTTGAGATCCGGGAGTCCAACTTAGGTCTCGACACCCCCACTGTCTTCGGGGCGGTCGGAGCACCCAGGTCATCGGATTAAACATGGATGATAGGGACCTTCAGGTCCATCGTCTCCTCAACGGCGTCTAAGGTCCAACGAATTGTCCTCCCAAATTTTAAGAGGTCAATTCTAAATTTGTGTTTTCACAAAAGGACCCAGTCACCAAAACTCCAGGTCGTCAAACCGAAAAGAGAAAACAGGAAAGACAAGCTTACTCTTGTAAAAATAAAAAGAAGTAGACTGGTCACGGTATCTGTGTCCAACTATCAAAATTTGAATGTCATAACAAACTTGAGATGGACAAAAAGAACACTTTAGACTCATGAACGCCTTCAAAGAGTGAACTAAAGTCCCATGACAGGAGATGAGAGATTTCATAATGAAAGGAAAAACTCACACAATACTTCCGTTAAAAATTTCCTATACTGGTCAATCTCGTTAAGACTAATTTTTCCTTTTCTAAAAATGAAACTTCATTGCCTACAGAGATTCTCCTGTAAAAATCTACTACCAAGCCTCCGAGAAAGGGGGTGAGGTGGGTCTCGAGGTTCTGATCTTCTGGACCGATTGTTTGTATCCTCTGCTTCCATCCTGTGTAACTATTCTCGAAACATGTCTCTAAACATGTAAACACATTATCCGGAAAAGTGCGAAATACACATCGAAAAATGGACATTGGAAATAATGTAACATTTAATTTACATTGAAAACAGTAAACCCACGTCAAACACTAAGTCAACGGTAGTGGATGAAGGTGACGGTACTCCCTTATAAACAGTCTCCATGTCGACAGTCCGAACCCTCCACTGCGACACAGGGGTAAAATAATGGTGTTTATTTCTACGGGGAACTGCTTAACCTTTAAGATTAATCTCTAAGGTCAGGGGACTACTTCGGAGTGACTCGTTTCACCCAATTCTGTCTCTCTGCCCACGGGAACAGGGTCACATTGGTGGTGGCAGACCGACGTCGACGCACGTAAACTCGATGTCGAGTCTTTCGTGTCCTCACTCTCGTTCGCTTCAACTCCTGCAAATCTCCCCTAGAGTCGACCTCAAACTCGACCCACCTACACAGAACGTACGATCCTGTGACACGTCCTTCGCGCGAAACACGTACCACTCTGTTGCGTGCACTGACCGATTTTACGGTTGCTCCGAGGTTTAGGGAATCCCGCTCTCACACCTGAGTGTCGTCCTCGTCGGACCATTTTCCTTGTCTCTAGATATTTTAGTGTCGATCTGCCTTCAAATTGAAGAGACGACCGAAGGCATTGCTACTGACAGGAGTAGAATACTCCTGTGGAAGGACAGCAGTATCGTTTCCAATGATAATCACGACCAAGTTTTAGTAAGCAACTCATGGACGGATGACAGTTCGTTGGTAGACGTCGTAAATAAATTAAAATTATCGGGATTCCTTATGACAAAAATAGGGATAAAATGTCTACTCCTTTGTCCGAGTCTCTATTTGAAGGAATACTAAAAGTACATCACTTCAGTCCTAACCTTGACCTAAGACTGAGGTCTCGGACTCGTGTCCAATTGTGCCGGAGGCCCTACTCCATTCCCCTCCTCACATGCTCGGCATCAACCGAACGGTAGTCCGAGACATCTAACCTCGATCTACAAACCTTTAACTTTCTTTTCAAAAAGGGTTTGACCTGTTGAATTTTCCTAAATCTACATAAAATCCATTATTTTAGGAAGACCATTCTCTAATACGGTACACAATAAACCAAAGTCTTAAACTCAACGTCTCATTTTGAAGTTAAACACAGAGTTTCCGAGTCATCCCTTATAGGTTCGGACGTTTCGAGAAAGAAAAGTTTCCAGGCAAACTGAAACCACCTTCGACCTTACCGACTTAAACCACGAATGTGTCGTTTATCTCCGTGTCATACCTTTGGACCGTAGGGACCGTGGGTCTAAAGACTAAATAAGGTTGGGACAAAATCACGGGGAGATTCCCCTTATCACGTCCTTCCCCGAATCGACGGAGAACGGGGATTGTGTCGAGATCGGTTACTGACCCCTCCATTTGGGGAGGACAAGTGGTCCTAACCGTCTACCAGAGGTAACCAGGTCACTCGTGTCGCGACCCCTCTCTACGTCTCTACTCTTCGCTGACAACCAAGGGGTCGCAAGACACGGGGATTACCCGGGAGACGACTCTTTCCTCCCCTACTGAGGACAAATGGAGGGGTCCTACCCTCTCCCACCACTTGGGGTACCTCTTCCTGGAAAACCGTCTTTTGTTGTCCAACTAGTGTCGAGTTCTCGTTGACCATTGACGAACGGATTTTATACGAACAGCAATAGTTGAGTCTTAAAAATCTCAGTCTTCCCAAACACTCTAGGACCGACCTAGGGAGTAAAACGAACACTCGCTTGCTACCGTCACCCCTGAAGTCGATTGTACCTAACTTGTGCACACTCAACCCGCATGCCTTCCCGTGATGGGGACGGGTGATCTCCGGACGGAAGATCTCCCTTTGTCCGTGTGAATTGCCACGACGACGAGGTTACGACTTCCGAAGTCGACTCCCTATCTACCCTACTCCTGTCGTCTCTACTCGCTCTGACCCCACAGTCCCTCCGGAGATCCCTCTACTGTAAACGGGACTCGTAACTAGTTCAGCCCTAAACGACGTACCTCCTCACACTCGACATCAAGAGGTCCCTCTCCTTGGTCACTCTCTACGTACCTTCTACCTACTCCCCTACTGATGAGCCGTCCTCCCTCCTTAGTCCTTCTGTCTCCGGTCCCGGATACGACACTCGAAACGACCCCTTAAACTTCCATATTCCTTCGGTCACTTCCTGTATACACACTTCTGTATTTATACCCCTTTTAGATCTCTGTATGTGTAGTGTGTCTGTGCATGGGAGGGGTGGGTCTCACCCCTCCAAAGTCCGTCCCGTCACTAACTACCCTAAGACCACAGTCTTTTATTGTCCACTTACTCCGTCAAGGACGGGAGCCCACTCAGAGTTTCGTCCCCTCTGTCCACAAAACCAAGAGAGGTGTGCCAAATCGGTTAGATCTCCAATTCAGGTTTACAACTCTCTTACCCCTCAAGAGAGACTCTCACTCCCCCGCGATTCTCCACTCCCAGCACCTTTCGGGGCCTGGAGACTGTAAAGGTCTACCTCCACCCCCGTGAGGTCCGTCCCCGTCGACATCCTTATTTCCCCCAGTCCCACATAATTTCGGGGACGGGACACTAACACCTCCACCATTCTTCCGGACTCACGAGTGGATGGCTTAAACGTACCATAGACGACGGCACCTTACTCTAACGACCTTCTTAACCTACACGTACATCAGATGGAGACCCGCCCCCCGTCTCCTCGTCAAGGTCTCAGTCGGTCGTCCACCCCGGGACGAGGGTAAGAGCCTCGACGACATCCTTGGCCACACTTCTACATCCTACCAGGCGGCCCCGCCCTCTACTCTCCCCTCTTCCTTTTGTTTAGACCGAGGAACAGTCCGTGGGGCTACCATGAAAACACACAAAATATTGGGGATTTAAGAGGGTCTTCTGGGTTCTCCTCCAACCACCACAAGAGGGGAAATATCGACCCTTGAACTCCGAGTGTCTCTCACGAGTCGAACTGTTCACTTAAAGAGTCGTCAAGTTTGGACCGGGACTACGAATCCCGACACTTGTCGTGTTCCATCGAAGACTGAGTCCAACTCCGGGGACGGACACGGACCCCAGACACCCTCTGACCCAACTTAAAACTAGGGAAAGACCAAAAAGAGAAGGAGTCAAAGGATGGGAAGACAGAGGTAGAGACCAGGGGAAACCCCAGACACCTCGAAGTTCACGACAGAGGTGTGGACCCGGTCCGTCCCACAGATTTCCCCGGGGACGTCTGTGATAATGATGTGAGCACCGGACCCCCGTTCTAATGACTGTCCTTCACGTCGACTCTACACCTCCCTCCGAAAGGTGTCTCTCGGAGATGACTACTTCAGAGGGTCGGTCGGCCGGACGGAGTCGGGGCGTCGGGCGGAGAGAGGAGTAATGGTACCAGAAGGAGGTGTCGGTCCGGTGGTGGACGTGGACCTCGGACAGAAGGGAGGGGGAGGCCAATACGGGAGAGGTCGACTGTGGCAGTTCTGCCAAAGAGGAGGTCTGAAAGGGGTCGTCACAAGTTTACGTGGCAGTGACGAAAGTTTCTCTTTGTTTCGCTTTTTGGAAGAACTAAGGTGAAAGAGTGGTCGCTGAAGGACAAAGAGACGAGGTGAAAAGTCATGTTGAAGACCTTCTTAACAGAGCAGAACACAGAAGTGGGAGGGTGAGTGTGCGTTTAGGTGAAGTCAGTCCGAAAACAGGATTGTGAGAATAGTTTTGGTACGGACGACTACTGAGGTCAGGACCACAAGTGACGAGACGAGTCTCGTAAGGGTTCCGGGGAATAAAGGACGTCACAATTCTCGGTGACACATGTAACGAGACGTCGGGGAGGGTAACGGAGAGACAGGGCGACGGAGAGAGGGGGAACGAGGGAACCGGTGTCGGTGTGGTCCCTGACCGACCGGGAATTTCCGTGTGAGGGTAGGACGGGAACATCGACCTTGTGAAGGGGGTCTACCGAGGGAGGGAGTAACGGAAGTTCAACTTGTTCTCCTGTCGTCCGGGACCGGAGGTCACCGACCGGACCGAGGGTGTCGACCCGGAACCATAAGAGGAGGACGTGTATTTCAAAGTGTCTTGTAGTCACAGGTCTGTTCTGGCGAGACACTGGTACTACCCAGTTCTGTTAGTACAGACTTGTGTCTTTTTTACACTTACAATAGGTTTGATGTTTTTCCTTATTAATGGAATTTACAGTTACCTGACTTACGAGGTTAGTTTCTTGTCTCACCGTCTGTCCTACTTTTTTGTTCTCGGATCCTTATACGATGGATGTCCTCTGGGTGGAATCCCGTTTCCTGGGTGTGTCTAGTTTTCACTCCCCTACCTTTTCCTATAAAGTACGTTTGTTTACTTTCGACTTCAACGTTATGAGTTCAGTCTGTTTTGTCTGAAACTTCGTTTCCGACAATTTCCTTTCTATTCCTTCCTGCCACATATTACCATTTTCCTAGTTATGTTCTTTTCCTAAAATATGAGTAGTTGTATGTCCGTGGATTATGCCTTCGTGGGTTTATAGATTTTGTTTATGATTCTGTATTTCCAACTTTGACTACCCTTTTGTCACTCTCATCCTATGAAATTGTGGAGTGTAGTTACCTGTCTAGAAGACCTGTCTTTCTCCGCTGTTTCTAGTTATTCCGCTGTCTCTAGGATTTACTCTGTTATCTTGCCAATCTGAATTAACTATAAAAGTCTTGTAACGTAGGTTTGGTGATTTTCCTGGTCGGTAGAGACATCACCCAACTGAGCACTGGGGTTTTCCATGCAGGTGAACCTTGAGTCTTACACTGGAATAAACCTTATTCTCGAAAACGTCTACATTAATATCATTCGTAGAACTATACGTTAGTAGAATCTATTCTCACCCGGGATCCAGGTCACTATTTACAGGAACATTCTCTGTCCCTTTCTGTAGCTCTGTGTCCCCTTTGAACACTTCTCGCAGACCTTCGGGTCCTTGTGCTCCCCGACGGTAGTCGGTGGTCTTCATTCCTCACTCCGTACTTTGTCTCGGAGGTCTTCTTGGTTGGGACGGTTGTAGAACTGTCGTTTGAAGACCGGAGACCTTGGCACTCTCATTTAAAGACAATTCGGTGGTTCAAACACCATTAGACAATGCCGGTAGGGGGATGTCAAGTATTCCTTTTGAACACAGTACGATTATTGTCGCCATCGGACGCAGACCAGAAGGGAGGAGTAATTCCAAGTAATTCTAGGGGTCAGTATCTTAACGGGGACGAGAACTGTCGTAGGTTAGGTATCCTTTCAGGACCAAGGACCTCGGGAGGATTTAGTAGATTGGGTTCAGGTTTAGGATCTCATTCCGGAAAGATTCCGAGAGACTCACTGGGGTGCCAGGGGTACGAGGGGTACCTCCCGCGACAGGGAGTGATACTCAGTCTTTGGGTTCCACTATTAAAAGGACAGAAGGACCACCAGAAACCGACCTCCAACGACTGTTTCAGAAGTGGGTTTCCAATGGTAGAGGTCACTCCTGACGTCAGCGGGGTGGGGGGAAGACGGAGGGCGAAGGGAACGAGGTAAAAGACGTACCGTGGGTAACGGAAGTGGGTGTGACCTAGTTAACGAATAAGTGAGACATAACAAATACCAGACAGAGTGGGTAGGGGTTGGGGTAAACTTACACTCGAGATGATCCCCGTACCTACCACCAACGTTAACAAAGACCTACATAAACTTCACCGACCCTGTCCCTAATCGAGTAGATCACTTTCGCTTCAGCGAGTCAGCACAGGCTCAGAAACGCTGGGGTACCTGACATCGGATAGTCAGAGGAGGTAGGTACCCTAAAAGGTCCGTTCTCACGACCTCACCTAACGGTAAAGGAAGAGGTCCCCTAGAAGGGCTGGGTCCTTGACTTAGGCCCAGAGGGTGTAACGTCCGTCTGCGAAATGGCAGACTCGGTGGTCCCTTCGGATTTGTTCGTCATTTATAAACAACTTACTTTCTTGGTAACGATCCTCTCCGTGAGGATTGGTTGAACCAGTAGTCCTTCCGAAGGGATCTTTACCTCACACTTCCGATCCTAGACTACCCCCTTATCTCCACTAGGACGTACTTTTACCACTCCTCGAAAGGGTCGTCCACGTTTTCCGGACCCCTTCGTTGTCCCATAAAGTCCTAATTACCTCATGTTCGCGAAGGTTCACCGACTTCCCCCTCAAGACCTTTCCCTCCCGTTCTCTACTCTAACGTCTCAACAGTCCCGGGTCTGCTCGACCCAGTAACCCTCGAGTGTGAAGTGGGGTTCCCAGTACCCCTATCAATGAGGTGTCGTCCACCTTAGAAGGACTTGGTCCCTAGTTTGGGTACAGGAGACTTAACCGTCCGCCTAAGAATTAGACCTGGTGGTCTCTTCAGGTCTTCCGTCGTAAATTTCCCGTCTACCGTCCTGCCACGACTCCCTCTCCACTCCGACCTCCGTCACCGTCTCTGACTTCTGGTCACCGTTCTGACTTCCGCGGACCCAACTCCACCGTCGACGTCTCTCCTCCGCCTCAGGACCCTCTTTCTTCTGGGGACCGGACCCGTGGACCGGAAAGTCTCCACGGTAAGTGACGCCTCCCCTCGCACCTCCTTGCCCAAAGTCCTTCCGCGACTCACACTCCTGGAAGTCCCCTTGTAGTCCCCTCTGCAGTTCACCCGACATGCATATGGACCTCGAATTCCAGTCTGACCTCTAAGTCCGAGTTTTCTGCCGACGTCACCCTTACTTCGGAACCACCTCAAAAGACTTCTGAAGACGGACTCCTCGGCATCGGGGCCCCCGAGTGTCGTCCGTCCCACAGTCCTTTCCACCTTCCTCTGGGTGGTGGGGAAAAGGTGAGAGAGACCCCAGAGATCCAGAGTGAAACGAGGGACCTCGGGGGACCGGGTGTACGGACCTTAGTGAACGATCCTATCTTCTTAGGAGAGGATTATTAAGTGACGGGGACCGAACAAATCTTCCTTCACCTTCTCCGAGACACACGTGTGTGCGAGACCTTGGTTTTGGGGTGGACCCCCACCTCTACCGTCGGGCCAGGAGGGACCCTGAGTTCGGGAGTAATAAGACCCTTTCAAGTCTTCACCCCGGTGTAGTCCCCAGTTGGTCTCCGTCAGACCCGTGTTGCCGTGGTAGTCGTCGAGGGTCTGTCGTCCCGACCCTCCGTTCAGACCGTGTCCGACCATGTGAGGGAAGGGTGAGGTTGCCGGGGTCGGGGGACGGGGACTCTGAGACTGATCTCGACCTCCGTTGGGACAAGTCTACCCCTCCGAATTGGGTCCGAGAGACCCGAGATGGGACGAAGGAAGACGGAGGGGGACGGCAGACGGTTGGTCGCTCTGCCGAAGGGAGGAAGGAGGAACCTCGTGGTCGTAGACGTCGGGGGACTCACAGGGGGGCACGGATGGTTCGGTACAGGGTGTGGAGGAGACCCTTGAATTTTATGTCAAGTGTCGTGTAGTGAGAAGTAAGGTTACAGGGAGTTCGTCCCTGAACAGGGGTTTCGAAATCCTAGTCTTCGGTTCGAGGCCCCGGAGGGTACGACGGTGAACTGTGAAAAAAAATAACAGTCAAGGAGTCACGCGTAGGAGGAAGCACGGGAGGGTGAAGCAAAGGGTGAGTGGGAACCGAGCGTAGTGAAGGAGACTTACTGGAAGGAACCAGGGTTCCAACGACGTCCTTCCAGTCGAACTTATTTGGAGTGAGAGACCCAAAAAAGGTGGTCCCAAAGACCTTCCCTCTCAGACCCAGACACCACAACTGGTATCAAAGGGTCATTTGGGTGTCACCCGGTCGGTTATCCCTACCGTAACTTGACTTTACATAGTACTTCGTGAAGGTGAAGAGAGGAGGGCTCTAGGAACCCAGGACGGGGTGATCTAGCCCAGTCGTCCCCAACAATGAGAGGTAGGGTCGTTGTTCGCCGTCGACTCAGGTCTCTGACGGGGGCGGGTGGGGTGGGGGGACGAGGTTACGACGGGTCTCCCAGAGTCGGGACTTGGGACACTGGACCGTCCCACAACCCTCCTCTGTAGTCGTTGACTTCAGCTCAAAGTAGTTTCAAGGGCCAGGGAATCCCCTTCATTCCCATTGCTCTATCTCAAAGACACCCTTTCGAGATCTCCCGGAGACTCTTTCCCTTGAACGGGCCCCACAGGACGGACCTCGTCGCTCGTCGTCTCCCCGACGACCTAGGACCCTGGGACTAAGGCAGGGAAGGATCGTCGTCTGGAACCCGCGTGACAAATGGAAAGGGGACGTTTTATCCCTCGTGGTCTATTGGGGCAGAACCCACACCACTCGACTCGCTTCGGTACGTGGTTCTCGGAAAACGTACCGCGGACCACGCACCCTTCGGTTCAAGAAGGGTCCGGAAGGGTAGTGGAAGGACGAACACTTTTAAGTTTACACACGGTGCAGGACCGATTCCTACCGACCCGGTCTGGGTCTTCTCCCCTGTCTCCTGTAGTCCCGTCTGTACGACTGATCCCCGACACCCTGTCCCGGGACCCCGACTCCTTCTGGTCTTTCAGGATTGTCCTCCTTCGTCCCTCTGGACACCGGAGGAAGTTGTGGAACAGTAACGTCGACCCCTTTGACTCCGACTCTCCACCGTCCTCAACGACAGCCTCACAACGGACCTCGGTTCCAACCATGACGTCAAGAGGACTTGGATGGTGTGACTTACATCCGAAACTCCCGTGTACGAAATCTGTGTCTGTTAACAAATCGAGTTCTAGTGTTCCTTCCTGAAAGGACCACCAGGTCACCGATTCCTAGGTAGACGATTACGTCCTCTGTGCCCAAACTAGGGACCAGACACTTCTCAGGTGCGCGGCGTCTCGTTGATTCGGGCAAACAGGTGCCGACGACTTCGGGTACATGGGGTCTCGGACACGAGTGGTTCTCTTCGGTGGTGTTACTCTTCGGACGTGTGGTGTCGGCCGAGTGACCGTGATCTCTTTCGGGTGTGTCTCGTCGTTTCTGGGTCGTGCTGGGGTTTATTTCGTTTCCAGTGTTCTTTCCAACACTGTTCGGTCCCTGCGTCCCGACGGTTGAGGGACCCTGGGAAGAGAGATGGGGTTCCTCCAGTCCCTCACTCCCATCTAGGGTGCAAGGTCGTAGAAGGGTAGTAGATGAGTTGTTTGTGGTCCAAGACACTTTTATCCTCTTTCTCTGTGTCGGTCGAGAGTCCCTCATGTGTCGGTTGATCCCTTCTCTACGATTCTTTAGTGTTCATTTATAATCTCATACTGACATTTGTCCCGACACCTCTTCCCCAAGTACCTTGACACGTCCCCACATCGATTCCTCCTACGAGGTAGACACCCTAGTCCTTCCAGAAAACTCCTACACTACGAATTCGACTTTGAGTCCTACTTTTTCCAGTAACACTCTATTATTAATATATAGCTATGACTATAGGTGGGGACCGAGGACCGTGTCTCAAGGATATTCGAACATTAAAGGACTGACTTCACTTGTGATCCTCGTCGAAAGTAAAATAACATCAGTGAACACCCCGACCCCCCGACCCTAGGACCGACCCCCGACCAGTGGTCCTTCTGGTTGGTACTAATATTCGAACCTTAAAAGTGTGTGTGTGTGTGTGTGTGTGTGTGTGTGTGTGTGTGGGGGGTACGGTTGAAGAGGTCCCCTCTCCCGAACTTTACCTCCAATCAGTAACTAATACAGGTGTATTTCTAGGGGTCTCGTACCCAAAACCCCTCGAAGATCTGGTCGGTTGTGTAGGGACAACACCCTCCTACCGTGTAGGGTCACGGTGTCCCGTCTCCGAGGACACGAGCTCTGGAAAGGTCTGGAGTGTGACACACAGAGAAGTAGGCCGACAAGTAGACATAGGAAACAACATTGGAAATTATTTGATGATTTCCATTCATTCACGAAGGAACTCAAGACACTCGGTGAGATTGTTTACCCAGCTTGGGATCCTCCCCCAGTAACCTTCACGACTACATATCTACCGACCAGTCTGATCGGAGACTTCACACACCTCTCCCCGTCAGAATACTCCGACTCGGGAATTGGACATCTTAGACTAATATAGAGACCCCACTATCACAGTCTTACGTCAACTTAAGATCCCGTGTTAAGATCCACCGTAGTGTCTCTTAACGAACCGTACTCCCTTTAAGGGACCCTTCTATCCCGAAAAGGGTTGTGCCAATCGGTCCGTTCTCCCACCTCACATAAGGTCCGTCTCCCTTACCGTATACGTTTCAGGACACCATCCTCCTTCATGAGGTTCAAACAGAAAAGGTCTATCACCCAACTTCCGTAGAAGAAGGAAAAAAGAAGAACTTTTAGTAGGACCGGGGACTGTGTGTGTGTGTGTGTGTGTGTGTGTGTGTGTGTGTGAGTGTGTGTGACTCCTCTTGTTCTTTATTCTTGAGGTAGAAGATTCTTCTATAAAGACTGGAGTTTGATTTTATAACGTCTTTTGTTGGTTTATGAGATCTAAGGTCATACCAATTTATTACCAATAATTTGAAAAAAAAAAGAGATCGAGATCTTGAACCGGAGGAGTTGGGAAGAGAAAGAGTGACGTAATTGATTGTTTTAAGGTCACGGACCGGGATTCTTACTTTTAGAGTTGAAGATATTTTTGTTCGGAGTCTTTCTACCCCTCCTGGACAGAAAAGAGGGGACTTCGACATCTTTGTCTTTATAAATGATATGAGGTAGTATTTTTACTTAAATTTATAGTCTGTACTATCTCCACTTTCGTTCTTTAAAATACTCGTACAGGTTGAACAAAAGGACAGGTTACAGAATCTTTCTAACTTCCATCCTCCTCTTCCCCTCCTGTCTCCTACTCTGCCAACCTACCGTAGTGACTGAGCTACCTGTACTCAAACTCGTTCGAGTCCCTCGACCACTACCTGTCCCTTCGGACCGCACGACGTCAAGTGCCCCAACGTTTTTCAGCCTGTGCTGACTCGCTGACTTGACTTGACATCTCTGACACCCCGACACGTACTCTTTGCACAATCGAGACAATTACGTGCAGTCAGGACCCTTCCCAAGGTCTGTCGGTCCGAAGTCTAACAAGTTGTAAGACACGTTCATCTAAAATTTAAAGTCTGAATTCTGACCCTACCGTTGACCGATGAAATTTGACTAGTAAACTCGGTCCTATTAGTGACTTTCCCTCGCCCTACCATACCAGGAACGGGGTGGTCGAGGAGACGGACGGAAAACAGACACCTTTAGAATCAGTTTCTTATTCAAATCCGAGGTCCGCCACGGTACCCCTACCGTTCTCGGTCTCGACTTCGGACTCGAACGACACCCTACCACCGCCCTCAGTTCTGGACCTGAGTCCCTAGGCGACGGACGTGGAGGTACGGTGGGAGTCGGACACCGTGTCGGGAGGTGGTCGTCCTACCTACCACGTAGACCCCTGAATCGGAGAGCCCAGTTACGGGACTGGTGACCCCGAGAAAAGCACCCCGACCCACGTCCTCACTACCGCGAGTCAGTGGTAACTCGTACTGACGACGAGTAGGTCCACCCAGTACTCTGTTCCGGGAGGTGGTGACCCTGGTTGCACGACCCCTCCTTCCAGGAGATGGAACGTACAGTTCGTGTAGTACGTTCCCCTGCCTTTCTGTCCCGACGAAGATCGGACTCGGGGATCCGACTGCAGGTTGCGGGAGAGGTGCCACTGGGTCCCGTCGTCCTTCTTCCATGGTCTCCTCTAGGTCGTCCAAAGGTTGTTCCTACTGTACTTCTGCAGAGACTTCTTCCACGACTTCCTCTGGAGGATGTGCTACCACTACGGTACCCACCAGCGCGTAGGACCGGGAGGGGGACGTTCAGTAGAGTCGCACGACGCACCAGGTCAAACACCCTACCCTCCGGTTCAGGTCGCCGCACAACTGGAGGTAACCCTTCTAAAAGTTTCTTCTCCCGGACGACCCTAAGAAATACCCGAATTCGGGGGTGGTGGACCCTCTAAAAGAACACCCCGACATTGGACGACCGGGTGAAGTAGTCACGGATGGACCACCTACCGTCGTACTCACTACGGGGCCGCCCCGACCCCGTGTTGGTCTTAGATCCAAGGGTCAAGTCGGTCCGTGACCGGTAGGCCCGACTGTGGTTTAAGCACTACCCCTAACGCTACTCGGACGACTGGAGGAGGAAGGACGACCGACCACTAAAGAACCGGTACTTCCTGACACCCGACCCGAGGGAGGAATCGGGGGTCACAAGTTTAGAACCTAGGTGGGGACCTTCATGGACTCACACGTCCCGGTCGAGAAGGCTCCGCGGTCGGGCGAAAAGGTGGCCCACAGTAGTCCTCGCACCAAACAGGACCTCATTCGACTTAGTGGTTTTTTTTTGTTTTGGTGCGACAGAGTCGGACCGGTGTCGCCCACTCCGGACTAGTAGAACCCCGTGGACAGTCTGCTGGTGGGGTCGTAGTGGATTCCCACGAGATCGTGCCGCTCCGTAGTCAAAGGTATAAAGGGTACGTAGACAGGTCTTCGTCCCTGACCTACCCCCACTCCGACGCAGGTCACCTGACCCGTGAGAATCTGGACCCCTTCCACCCCACCTCGACCCCTTGCCCCCGGCTTAGGGGAGTGAGACGTCTAAAGGGCTCAGAGGGAGTACGTGCCCCGGTCTCTGTCCGAACACCTCCGGGTGCAACGTGCCCGTCTCCGAGTACTCAAGTTCAGGGTGGGGGTTGAGTGTGGGAAGTTCAGTGGGGGACGAGTGTAGCGCGTCGAGTCGACCCTCGAAGTGCGAGAACGAAACATTTATCCTACACTAGGGGAAAGTGGTCCGACGGCGGTACAGGTCCGATCCTCGGATAGAAACGAAAAGAGTTGTGATGAACAGATTCATCTGTCGTGTAAGATGTACCCTTTAGTATACTGACGAGTCTTACATAAGGGGGGGAGCGAGAGTGGGTTGGGACCAGTTCAGTTTCCGAGGAGTCAAATTACGACTGCGGAGTACACGTCCTATACCAATAGACACGTTAGCACTTGCGAGTCTACAATCCGTCTAGTTACAGAGATCAGCATAGGTCAAATTTCATGGACTATTTTAGACTGGGAAAGAGGTCGTTTATTTACGTAACCACCACTCAACCCCTTTTTTTTCGTTTTTAAGTTAGTCTCTTTACTCTTGTACACTTTTTGTTTCCTCTGGTTTATCACTATCACATCAGTAATTCGTATCGGTTCTCAGAAATCAAGGAAGAGTCACCAATATGCATTAGAAGACTCAGTATAGGACACTCGCCAGAATATCTATGACTTTGGGGTCCACCTCTTCAATTGACGTACTACCAGTCTTACACGGGTGAGATGGGTGGTGTACTCGACGGTGTCAAGGCTCTTACCGGAGTCTCTTTCCCTTTGTTTGGTCGGGACCTTGACTTCTAATTGACAGGGATTTTGTTAGTTCTACTGTGACCGGTCTGGTGACTACTGGTTGTACTTCTACTGACAGTCTCGACTGACACGACAAAGACGTACGTCGGGGAAGGAAGACAAATATTTCATGAGAACGGACCTTTTAGGGTACCTACCTCCTCGGGCCGTCCGATGTCAGGTACCCCGACGTCTTTCAGCCTGTGCTGACTTACTGAAGTAAATATGAAGACAGATATTTGGAGAACGACGGTCAGCACTCCTCAGTCGGAAACTTGTCTGAAGACGGGGAGTGGGGGCGGGGGTCAACGGTCGTAGACTTTATTTCGTTTGAAAGGAAAGGCGGTTGAGCCGAACAAATAACCGAAAGCTCGTCGTTCGTCGGTCTAGGGCGTGAGAAAGCCATTGTACTATTAACGGTACAATATTGACATACTGACAACCGTATTAACTGTGGTAGAACCCGGGTAAGTCGAAGAGGACAGGAAGGAAGGTGACTGGGATCGGTCCTTACATGCCACACCGTTTAGTGAAGAGACAGTAGTTCCCGAAACGTCATTATCTACAACAAATTATTAACAATCCAAGTACACCAAGAAGCGAGACAATCAGAGGTTTGTCACTACTTCTGGAAACGACTGATAAGGACCATGGGTACTCTGATCGATGGGTGAATATTTGGAACTGAACCCAAATATTTACCCATTGAAAATCTTTTTCAAGGACAAAGGTTCGTAGATGGGGTGTGGGATCCAATTGGTATTTCGACAGGGGTCACCCGGGAGTCGTCACTTAGACGTCGACGTTTACAAAGATAAAGTAACAGACTGGGGTGGGACACTCCTTCTTTGGGATCTTATTTGACTAGGCGGCTAATATACTTCACCGGACGGAACAAAAAAAACTAGAGTCCTATGGACTAAGAGTCCCTGAAGGGACCTCCGGGTCACCAATCCTGAGCTGTGAAAGTTACGGTATCGGGACCCAAATTGAGAACCAGTCCCTTGATTCTAAGACGTTCGGAACTCCGTCCCGGTTTTTTTTTTTTTTCTCTTCTACGAAGAGTCAAACCAAAAACAATGGAGGACATCCGTTGTTGACCGTTTGGTCGATCCTCTGACTTTTACTGTGTCTTCACCCGTTTCCGTATCACATCCCCGACCCCACGCCCTCGGACAACAACCACCCCTTAGGGTCCGACCGTTCGACGACGGTGCGTCCCACTGGACCTCTCCAAGCACCTTACGAAGGTCCGGTCACTCATTCGTGTCCCACGGTCCTTTTACGCTCTCCCGAATGATCCTCATAATTGGGTTCGTCACCCTTTCGTTTTCACCTTTTTTCTTTCACTCGATCGATAGTCGATAGCGTACCGGAAATAACACACGGGACTCCTAATCGTGTCTTATCCGTGACGTCGAGTCGTCCCATGCTCTCTGCTGTCTTCTCCACGTCCGAGATCTCTCCCTGCATGTCTGTGGAGTAACAAGGCGGTGGAGTCTGCAAAACGGTTTCTTTTATGTTCTTTTCGTGTGTCTTCACTCTCTCTCTCGACCTTGGGGTTCTCCACCCTAAGAACCCTGCTTGTGAGTAGTCTTCTACTCCTGTATTAATATATCCTTCTTCTGGGCTGTTACTGGAGACTAGGTTTGATTTTGGGTCCGCCCCCAACGGACCACCAGAGGACGAATCCTAAGTCGTAAAAGTGACCCAAGTTAGGGACCAACCCCTTTACTCTGGGGTGTTCGACACTGCACACCGACTTTTTATTTCTGACGAAGTACCGTTTATCTTCCCCCTTTTTACCTTTGTCACCGTTTAAAATAAAAAGACCCGAGGTTTTAGTAACGTCTACCACTGACGTCGGTACTTTAATTTTCGAAAGGAACCTTCCTTTCGATACCGTTTGGATCTTTCGCGTAAATTTTCGTCTCTGTAGTAAAACGGACGTTTCCAGGTAGATCAGTTTCGATACCAAAAAGGTCATCAGTACATACCGACACTCTCAACCCGGTAGTTCTTCTGACTGGTGACTTCTTGACTACGAAAGCTTGACACCACGACCTCTTCTGAGAACTCTCAGGAAACCTGACGTTCCTCTAGTTTGGTCAGTTAGGATTTTCTTTAGTCGGGACTTACTAGGACTTCGACTTCGAGGTTATGAAACCGGTGGACTACACTTCTTGACTGTGTAACCTTTTCTGGGACTACGACCCTTCCTAACTCCCGTCCTCCTCTTTCCCCGTTGACTCCTACTTTACAAACCTACCGTAATGACTGAGTTACCTGTACTCAAACTCGTTTGAGGTCTCCTATCACTTCCTGCTGTTCGGACCGCACGACGTCAGGTGACGTAGTGCCTCTCAGCCTGTACTGACTCACTTGTCGTCGTCGTCACGTCCGACGGGAGACCCTTGCAAACACACGTCGACCCGATCCTCTTTCGGTCCCAACGGAACGGTTGACCTAACTTCCCCATGGACGTCCATATGTGGACCGAACCGGTTTACTTCCCCTGCACATTGGAAGTGGAAATTCTACCCAGAGATGCCTTCTGTCTGTCCTTTATCACTCCCTCAACCCTTACTTTACACGGTAGATACGAGGATTAAAGGTTCAATAGATATCGTTCACACTTCTTAACATAGGACGTCAAGCGAGGTCCTTGAACCATGACCTGGTATCAAAGTCCAAACCGGGGCACCAATTAGTTGTGTAAGTCTACCACCGTCGACACTGTCGACTAGACTCACTTAGACTTTTCCAGACTGTATTCCCTTCATCCACCCTTCTATTTCGGTTTCTCTTTTTTTTTTTTGTTTTTTTGTTTTTTGGTTTTTCACTCCGTTGATTCTTTCCCCGGGTTGATCTTAAAGAACGTTTGTCAATACTGTTATAGATCATAGTATTCATTCGTCCTGAGATACCCCGAAAGGGTCCTGTCTTGGGGTCGTACATGAAGGGGGCGGAGAACAAACATCTTTTTGAAATCGGTGGATACGAAAGGGTTGAAGGTTTCCTATTTAAATGAGTCCTTTCAACTCTTTTACGTCCTTGTTTCCTTTTCTCAGTTCGTTCTGTTTTACTATTAGCAAATAGGCATTTTGTTTCAGTTCCCGGAAATCGAGAAGGAGATCCCGATCTCTATTATAGGACTCGGGACAGAAAACTCGACAAAACGTCTATGACTTTCGGGTTTTCCACCTTCAAGACATACAACGGGTATTCGTGCATCTGGGGTCTAGTCAACCTTGGTCTTTCAACTACAATTGACAGTTAATGGAATGGTGGTTGGTTAGTCTTCTTACAGGTGCGTGACTAGTGTGTGGAGTTTTGGGAGAGGGGAGTGGGACAGAAACTTTTGGAAAGGAATTATCGGCAACCCCTCAAACCCAGAAGACTCGTAGTCGACGGGACCTAAAGAACGAACCGCGGGACGGCATTTGTGATGTGAACGGAAATGGTGTAGGACCACAGTTTTCTGACCGAAATGACGGGAACCCGTTCACCTGGGTTCAAACCAAGTCATTGACATAATCGACCCTGAGAGATTCCTCTTATACCTATTTGTGGGATTAAGTCAGGAAAAGTGGGATATTCTTCGTAATGGGTTTATTTTGATCAAATAAGGGGATTATCGTACTCATTTTCCCCTTCTTCGTGTGCGGACACAGGGTAACGACACCCTTCTACTTCTTGTCCCTACCCATGGGGCTGTAGATCTGTAACCACACCCCAGTTCGAACGAGTAACCACGTTCACCTCCGGGGGACAACTTGACAAAGAAATAGGGCGTAGTTATTTGTCTGATAAGACCGAAATCGACTATGACCGCAACTCACATGGGACTAAGTACCCTTAGGTAGGTTCAAGGTTTCCCTTTATACTTGGTAACTACCTGTACTTCCGGTTTGTCATGTCCACTTTATTTACGTGAACATAAATGTCTAGTCTTCCGACGGAGGGACAGGGAAAGACCAAAGATAAGGCGGGTATGGGCTATTCCACGTACACCCACAGGATGTCCTGGACCCGGAACGTTCGTGGTACCCACTCAAGGCAAATGTCTACGGTCGTTAGTCCGATTTCCTCTGGGACATTGTGACGGACAGGAAACCTCTCACCACCGTTATTTGTTATAACGGATAGACCCCCTGTCCTTCTTGTCCGATGGTACTTCCTTAATCTCTTCCATCCCCAATATTCCCCGAAGGGTCCACCTCATCACCATTTCTTAGGAGGACTGTCTCTACGTTCAAACTAGGAACCCAACCCTTCTAGGGGACCTCATCCTTTACCGTTGGACGAGGTTGTAAGAGCGGACCCTTTAGGGTACCTGTCTCCTCGGACCTCTCGATGTCAGGTACCCCGGTGCTTTCTCAACCTGTACTGACTTCACTGAATCGTACGGACAACGTCCTTCCCCCTGGGGATGGTCCCGGGTTTTGACCCGAGAACAGATTGTGAGCCTTTACTAAACAGGTTCCTCTGTGTCCGACTGTTTCGTTCTCTGAAATAACCCTTTCCCGCGGGCTCACCTCTCGTCATCCCATTCCCTTGGGTCCTCTTCTCGAGACGGAGTACCGAGTGTCGAACGTCAGAGTCTAAAATACCACTACCCTAATCAAAGGCCCAACAGAAATCGGTTAGTAAGACTGAGTTTCAGGAAGGACCACCACGTGCGGAACAAGTTGGTTCTACCTACGGTCGCTCTTCCTAAGACCCTCTACCACCACAGAGGAGAACTGGAAAGGGCTTGAGAAGGCCAACCACCACCGAATAATCCAGGCACAAGGAATGGTCCTGGAGGACAGTATTTTGTGGAGTACGTTTACCAATGATACCACGGACCGGTCCCACCCACCACAGTCAGTCGTACAAAGGGGATTGTGCGGACGTGTGTCCCAAAGATTCTGACCATGTTTCGGGTAAGTTATCGGGGTACACCGACCTACTTTTCGGTTTGTCGTGGACCATGTACTGTCATCCGATGTCTCTGAAATTGTTCGAGTGTGGAGTATAGACATACTCTTAAGGTTTGTGTCAGTCTCAGAACCTATGCTAGAGCAGAGAGTTCTGTGTCATAACACAGAACTTAAAAAGATTACGGAAAGAGTCGAATGGGAATCTGCCCCTCAGGACCCTGGTTACACGGAAGGGTACCCTTCCCTCTGTTACCTGAAAATGACAGAACTGAGGACCAATAGTCGTGTCAGGATGATATACCCTACCACCGGGTCCTGACAGAGGGAGAAAACAAGAGACAATAATGTGACTACTATAGTACTATTGGACACTACTGAACGACAGAAAGGGTTCGGTGACGTAGAAAAGTCCTTGTCAATTTTAGAACTTCTACTCTCCATTTGCGACTGTTCATTTCCGTTTCCGGTCCTGTCAACCAGTTCAAGAACCCACAAGAGACCAGACCACTCTGGCTTCCCTACGGACTCTGACAGAAACTATTTTTTTGATGTCCGTATAGGTGTAGGACGTTACATTCTCAATGGTCGGAAATATCCCGACTCCCCCATGGCCATCGAAAAAAAAGGAGGTAGGGGTGAACGGGTCTATAATTCTGGAACATACGAAATCATTTTTTCGCTGTTAGACCCTGACCTTATAGGGTGTTCTCGGAAAACTTTTCTGGTTTACCCAACAGTTTGTACAGGTTCCTGTCTCGCACAATTACGACTTGTGTTCCTCACTTAACCTATATTCACACATAGACCTTCCCAAAATCACCCTTTACAAACTGTCGTTGTTTTACCCTTTTCTCGGGGGGACCCTAAGACCAGAGTCAATGTCTTTCCCCGTCTCTTGACCAGAGTCAAGTCGAGTCAAGTCAGCGAGTCAGCATAGGCTGGGAAACACTGGGGTACTTAACGTCGTGCGGTCCGAACGGACGACGACGACGACGCCGACGACGACGACGACGACGACGACGAATCAACGAAGTCTGAACAGGTTGAGACACGTTGGGGTATCCGAACGGATAGAGAGCGGTTGAGGGTCTCGAACGAGTTTGAGTACAGGCAACACAGTCACTACGGAGCCACTACGGGTCGTTTGACCAGATCAGGATATCTCTTTGTTAGGTACCGTCACAATTGATTTTCTATATCAGTGTCGGACTTTCACCTCTCAGTAAAATAAACCACCCTTACAAATCCTGAGACTTGGGCCCTCTATCGTAGAGTCATCGAGACTCTTTTGACGAGGTTCCTCCACCCCCCGACCCGCCACCCCTCCGTCCGATATATGTTAAAACGTTGTTTCCCTCGTCCGTCAGACTTGCTGTTTCTAGTCCATAGTGCAATTTCTTAATTAGTCCATAGTGCAATTTATTAAACCACAAGACACATGTCTTTCTACGTTCAGACCCGAGTGACTTAGGTAAGGAATGAGGAAGTATACGTGGAGTCGAGAGGCCCCGGTTAGGACAAAGGAAAAAGTGAATTTCCTTACCGTCTACCGACGAAGAACACAAGGGGGTCGAGGGGTCGGTAGTGACATCCCTCACCGTCGTAGACGACCTACCGTCTTTAACGACTACCGACACAGTAAAGAATGACTATACCGCTGGGGTACCTAACATCGGACGGTCCGAGGAGACAGGAACCTTAAGAGGTCCGGTCTTACGACCTCACCCATCGGTAAGACAAGAGGTCCCCTAGAAGGGTTGGGTCCCTAGCTTGGACCCAGAGGACGTAACGCCCACCTAAGAAATGGTTGACGCGGTGGTCCCTTCGGGGCTATACCGTCCTCCATAAAAGTTAAGTATCGTCAAAGGGATCGAAATGTTGTTTGGCTCGTAGACTGGCGGTTGAATGGGAAGTCGAATGACCGAGGAGACCGACACCCGGCTACCTAACTCCTAGACGAAAGTTTCGGATTCACACGGATACGTGTCGACTCATGAAATGTGTTCACGTAAGTATGGCAGTTGTCTCTTCGTGGAAAATATGGCTAGGGGAGAGAGTCCACAAGGCCAAAGTAATCCGGGTCACAAGAACGGACCTCTTAGGGTCCCTGCCGCCTCGGACCACCCGACGGCAGATGCCCCAGCGTGTCTCAACCTGTGTTGACTTCGCTGAATCGTCGTCGTCGTCGTCGTCACCGGTGGTCTCGGCGAGACGACGAGGAGACACCGCGGGAGACATTTCGCGTCCTTACTCTTCCAAACCTTGCGGGGGACGAGCACGTACCGTGTACCTTCCGTCGACATCCCCGTTGGGTGGAGGCATGACCTGTTGAGCAAACCTAAGCAAACCTAAGACTGCAGTAGACCAAGTCCTGTCCTGATCTGTTTCGTCGGCCACCCGTCTTGAGTTTCACCACTGATGAGCGGTCAGGTTACGGGGAGTTGGAACGTTAATCCGTCGTACCTCTCCGAACTGTTACACCTGCAGAGTCACCGTAGCTCCATTGACCTTTTGTAAGTTATTTGGAGACGTCCCTAACTTAATACCCGACGATAAACCTGACGGACGTCCGTTGGCCCAAGGTTACACGGGTACACCGAGTAAAGTCGGGTAAGTTGGAAGTGAGACGGACCGTCAGTCCATCGATCACGTAATTGGTCTAGTTCTCGGGATAATAATCTTCTTAATATCTGGGGGAGACTACACCGTCTTACCGAGGTGACTTCCTTTTTTCCGAGACAAACAGGAGTTTATAGACCTAAGGGTTCCACATCTAGTAAACTCCACGACTGGGAACTCTGTGGGGTCGTCCACTGAGTCTACGAGACTGGTAGACCAAAGGTCTACCGCTCACCTAATGTATCCCAAAACCACTTACAGCCTTCCCATAGGCACACGAAATTTGGACATGGGTGTGTCGATCACCTCCTAGTCACCTCTGGAAACGGTCATTCTCGGTTAGTCCGGTAATGTTAGTTTCCTGACAGTTTTAACCTTCAATTCGTTGTTACCGGGTATAACTACCACTAGTTCCTTGAGTAAAGTCACCTGTACTTTATGTTCTCACCCGTCTTCGGACTCCTTCAAAAACCTGAAAAGTGAAAGAAATGTTAGGGTGATGTTGACCTGACCAATTGACCTAAAAAATTTTTCATAAATAAATAAACCGACGTGACTCAGAATCAGCACTATATACCCTAGATCGACGACGTACACCCTAGATCAAGGGACTGGTCCCTACCTTGGGTCCGGGGACGTAGCACTCACGTCTCAGAATCGGTGACCTTGTCGTCCCTTCAGGGATAGAACGAGCACGAGTCAACATGGGCTGAGAAACACTGGGGGACCTGACATCGGGCGGTCCGAGGAGACAGGTACCCTAAAGGGTCCTTTCTTATGACCTCACCCAACGGGGATTGACCTACAATTTTCGGTGGAATTGTCCGCATAAAAGCTGTCGTGTCACGTTCCAACTAGGGGAACCTAGACTGTTAGGCGTACACTTGTCGAACCTGTTGGTCCCGTGACTCTTTCGTCCATGTTTTCCCTCCAGAAACGGACCGGTGACCCTCCTTCCAGAACAAAAACAAACAAACGAAACGTCGACGGCGACCCGAAGGGTGGACTACAATGAATCAAGTGACCATAAATTAAACCAGAGTGGCGGACCCACTGAAAATAGGGTTCGGGAACCCACTACCCTGAACAGAACCATAACGGAAGTGAGACTCTAAAATATACCCTTACCCGGGGTGTATCTGGGTCTAGTAGAGAAGACTTTTTATCGGGTCCTCAACTTCACCCCAATGGGTACGTCCAAGGGTGACTCCAGGGACATATTAAAGTCAAATGGATGACTTCTGTAATTTCCTGTTTTGTACACCGTAGTACCGTGGTACCACTTTTTACGGCTTTCGTCCCCACGATTATTTCGGTCACCTCTAGTCTACCGATGTCCCAAGGAACGCTCGCTCCTGGACGACATAGAAGGAGGGAATACCGTAGACAAAGTGGTGGACCACGAACGGAGCACTAGAAGGACTGAGGACGATGATATCCTTTACAGAGGGAAAGGACCGGGGGGTGTTTGTGCGCTTCAGGTGTCATCAAAACGGACGACCCAGACGTTGGACGACGAGAGGTCTCGGGTCTCCTTCAACACCTGTCACGTAGACACGTAGGCTTAGATTACCCCTATTACTGAACCCAACTACTGGGGTTTAGGAGAACCACTAGACTAAGGATAACTACTTTCAAAATACAAACTAATATCACTCGTAGTTTCTTAACTACGAAAACGTGACAATGTCGACTCGTATATATGACTCCTAGTCCAGATCAGGTCCAACTGAACAGACGGTAGAACCTGGGTAAATTAAGATTAGTCAAATGTAACACAGGAGTCCGATTCAGTAAGAAAGTTTCCGGCACAAGACGGGGGAAAGGAGGATAAAGTCTACCCCCGATGACTGGAGTCATCAGGTACAAGTCGAGGGTTGATAGGGTTTGGTAGGGTATACGATTCGATACCCTTAGATTCTTAGTAAACTGGGCAAAACGTGGTCCCTTTGATTGTATAAAAAATCTCAGTGATAACATCAAATCAACGAGTCAGCACAGACTGAGAAACTCTGGGGTACCTGACGTCGTGCGGTCCGAAAGGACAGGTAGTAGTAGAGGGTCTCTAACGAGTTACAGTACAGGTAACTCAGTCACTACAGTAGGTTGGTAGAGTAGGAGACACCAGGGGAAGAGGACAGAAGTTAGAAAGGGTCGTAGTCCCAGAAAAGGTTACTCAGGCAAGAAGTGTAGTCCACCGGTTTCATAACCTCGAAGTCGAAGTCCTAGTCAGGAAGGTTACTTATAAGTCCTGACTTAAGGAAATCTAACTGAACAAACTAGAGGAACGTCAGGTTCTAGGAGACGTCTTCCTTTACCGTTGGGTGAGGTCATAAGAACGGACTTTTTGAGGTACCTGTCTTCTCGGACCGTCGGATATCAGTACCCCAGTGTTTCTTAGTTTGTACTGACTCGCTGACCGGTGTTTGCCGGTCTCCATGGGACTATCAAGGTTCTGGTCGACAGTTTCTAGTTTTCACCCTCCGCCGGGTTAAGGACCTTTAAAGATGGGGAAGGGGTTTTATGAGCCTTATTGGGAGGATGAATAATCGGATACTTTAATGAGTCGGGTTTTTAGAAAACTTAAAATCCACGACCTCTTCTGAGAACACTCAGGGAACCTGTCGTTCCTCTAGTTTGGTCAGTTAGGATCTCCTTTAGTTAGGACTTGCAATTAACCTTCCTGACTAGGACTTCGATTTCGAGGTTATCAAATCGATGGACTACACTTCTTTGTTAAGTAATCTCTTCTGGGACTACGACCCTTTCTAACTCCCGGCCTCCCCTTCTCTCTCTGTTTCCTACTCTACCAACCTACCGTAGTGACTGAGTTACCTGTACTAAAACTCATTCGAGACCCTCTACCACTTCCTGTCCCTTCGGACCGTACGACATCAGGTACTCCACCCAACGTTTCTCAGTCTGTACTGAATCGCTGGCTTGTTGTTGTTTTTCGATCGGTGTGGTGTAAAACTCCGGTTTGAACGGAAGACGTTACCGGGTGTGAGACTCCTTACACAAAGGGGGTTCCGGAGAGAACGGGAGACTCAACCGGACGTGAGACACACACCTCACACAAAGAGAGATTTATTTAGGTGAGAATGGATAATGAAGAAGAAAGTGACTTAAGAAAGACGTTACTCTGTGGTCCTTGGACTCGAAGTAATCCAGGACTCTCGTCCAGATACTAGAGTCAACGTTCTGACACCCAAAACCGACCCAAACTCAGGACCGTGTACCAGAGTTCAGGATCACTCTTCACTTATCAAAGTGTACACGAATCTTTCCTGGTTGGTACAAGCTTGTTTAGTGTCCGTATAATATCTACCGAAGGATTACTTCAGACGGTCCACTGGGTGTCCGTACTTTATGACTTATCTATCCTTTTCTTCGTCGAAGGATGTCCCCCGGGGAAATACTGTGGGTGTGTTCCCTAGACCCATATACCTCGGATGCACACGGAATAGACGGGATACCCTCCTACTCCATTACGTGGAACCCCAAAGGAAGGGAAAGCCCGGTGCACATATATGTGTACAAGAATGACCTTCAAGGGGTGCTAAAGGATGATACTTCAGGTCCACCGTGCAGGTAGGATCATACAGTACGACCCTTACCGGTTTAGATAAAAGGAAGGGGTTATGTGTCCACACTTCCGGTAAGACCATTAGGTCCGTATTCGTGTCAAGGGGTGTAGTCGAAACTTACTGGGGGAGGTTTCGTAGAGAAATAATTTGGTCCTTTGACAAACTTTCTCTTCCCCCCACTATGTTTGATATGTCAAAATCCGTCGACCCGTCCCCCCTTGAACACGGAAATGGCCCGTCCTTACGACAGGTAAATATATTAAAGTAGAATTAGGTTGTATTGACTAAGTGACAGAGCATGTTTTTGTCAGTAATTAGTTTCAAGGGAAACGACTACGAAAATGAGTGACCGAATGAAGAGAGGACTTATTTACCCCTTGGGATACAGGAATCATACAAAAATATAAATCATCCTTAGGAAACAGGAACGACGGTTACTCTTTGCTTTCGGTGGAAGGTTCTAGACAGGGATCACACCCACGACACCTTGTTACTACCTATTCCGACCTACCGGTACTTCTGTAATAGTTCTACAGTCCTAACCTCACATACCGACGACCGTATTGACTGTGGTAGAACCCACGTAAGTCGAGGAGGACAGAAATGTGACTGGGATGGGTCCTGACCTGTCACGTCATTCATTGAAGAGACAGTAGTTCCCGAAACATTATTATCTATGACAAATTGTTAGAAATCGGAGTAATATCCTCTTCCGTTACCGTGGGGTGAAGTCATGAGAACGGACCTTTTAGGGTACCTGTCTCCTCGGACCTTCCGACGTCAGGTACCCCAGCGATTCTCAGCCTGTGCTGACTCGCTGAAGTGAAAGTGAAAAGTGAAAATACATAACCTCTTCCTTTACCGTTGGGTGAGATCACAAGAACGGACCTCTTAGGGTCCCTGCCACCTCGGACCACCCGACAGCAGAGACCCCAGCGTGTCTCAGCCTGTGCTGACTTTACTGAATCGTCGTCGTCGTCGTCATCGTCGGAGTAATATCTACCTATGACAAATTACTGGTCCATCGGAGATACCAAATAATCAGAGGTTTGTGACTACTCCTGGGAGCTACTACATAAGGGTCACGGGTGGTCTGGTCAACGGGTAAGTATTTAGAACTAAACCCTTACGTGAAGGACAAAGGTTCGTGGATGGGGATGGAGAAGTCAAGTCAAGTCAAGTCAGTAAGTTAGTACAGGATGAGAAACGTTGGGGTACTTAGCGTCGTGGGGTCCGGAGGGACAGGTAGTGGTTGAGGGCCTCAAGTGAGTCTGAGTGAAGGTAGTTCAGGCACTACGGTAGGTCGGTAGAGTAGGAGACAGCAGGGGAAGAGGAGGACGGAGGTTGGGGAGGGATATACGTCCAGTCCTTCGTTGTCAATCTTGACCCGTACCTTGTTGTCTGATCAAGGTTTATCCTTTTCCTCATGTAGTTCCGACATATAACAGTGGGACGAATAAATTAAATATACGTCTCATGTAGTGCTCTTTGCGACCCGACCTTCTTCGTGTTTGAGTACGGCCCCAGGTCGGGGCTACCTAGGTCCCTTAAGCTTCACCCCTGTCTCAACCGCAGGATCCTTTCTTGATAAATTAATCTTTATATTTCTCTCTAATCCTTTCTTATCACATCATCCTTTTAATCACCTCTTTTCTCCGACTTATAGAACCAAATGCACCTCTTGGTTATTTTGAGACTCTGTTCCTTAAACATGGTGGATGCGTCCGGTGTCCGTAGAAGGACCAGAGGACTTCCTCACCTCTGTGTTTCACGGAGGGGCAAGTCTAGAATCTTCGGGTCCGTTTTAATCATCCGAACCGCTCGGAGGCACGAGGTCTACCCTTAAGTCGGTCTTTTCTTCTCTTGCTCTTTTCTGATGTGCCCCCTTTGGTCAGAAAGGACCTTGACCAGGCAAAGAAATAAAAGGTCCAGGCGAAAATATGAAAATCAACATGTATCCCTATTTACATTCTTTGTCTCAGTGCGTCCCAGTCGACGAGGCTGGGAATTGATTTCTGTCACAAGAGTCGTATAGAAACAAGAATGTTCCTAGAATGTAAACAAATGTTATAGAAGACCAGACCTCTGGCTAATTGTAAAATACCGGGGTGGAAAGAAAGATAACTATTTCCAATTAGCTAGTCTTTTGAACAAAGGGGAATTCTAGATGAATCAGAATTCTATTACTACTTCAATGTAAGAATGTATCGTTCCTGTGTTACTAAATATTACTTCTTTCTCCTCATGTCACTAGATATTGTTTCTCTTTTAAGTAATTGAGTTTTCAGATCATAACGATTGTAGTTTTGATGAGATAAAGAAGAAGATGTAAGGTCAATGTAGCTAATTGTATGAGGGTCCACGGATTCCTATACCTCCGGACCGCCGTTAGTAATTGAGTCGTTACTTTGGGAAGTGGTTGTTCTAAAAATAGAAATCTTTTTGGGATACGATTGATTCTGAAAGTTTTATGAGGTTTGACACGACAAATACCAACTCTCCAACATTTGTTAGTACACGCATCATCGTCCTCACACCTATTAGGACAGTGTGTTCGATCAGACGGTCGTCTCTCCAAAAACCTGACTTTGTGGGAGCAGTACGGGTCCTCTAAATAATTCACCTCAGGCTTCAATTGAGGAAAAGTCTCTCTCCACCACCCCCTATCGGGGGACATATTACAGTCTTCTCACCCGCTTTTCGTGCTACGTCATTCCATCCGTCTGCGACCAAACCCCCGTCTACGTGCTCGTCTAGGTCACTCCGAGGGAATTCCGGGCTGAGCGGAAACGGACAGCCGGGGAATTGGAGTACTGGAAACGGTGCCCGCCCTGAGGAGTACGACCGAGGGTCGTTCGACCTTAGTTCTAACGGTCCTCTTTATAGTTATTGGAGTCTATACGTCTACTGTGGTGGGAATACTGTCTTTCACTTCTCCTTGATTTTTCGGAGAACTACTTTCACTTTCTCCTCTCACTTTTTCAACCGAATTTCGAGTTGTAAGTCTTTTGCTTCTAGTACCGTAGACCAGGGTAGTGAAGTACCCTTTATCTACCCCTTTGTCACCTGTCACAGTCTGGGGACGGGGAATCCAATTGATAATTTAACAGGTCACAGGGGAGTCACCACGTCTCACGTCGAAGGTCACGAAGACCTAGTAACAGGTGGTCTAGGGTGGGACACTCATTCAATGAGAGATTATTTGATTAGATAAGTACCTCGCCGGACGCAGCTAAAAGTCAGAGGTCTCTGAAGGAGTCAAACCACCCTTGCAAAGTAAAGGAGGTAGGAGGTTGTCAGTAGAGAAGTAATGAAGATTCCAAAAAAGGAGACCTTCTCACTCAGTTTGGTCTTCTGTTAAAAAACTGTGGAGGGAGAGAAGGAACACTATACATTATAGGTACTTTATTCTTGTCCTACTTAATTTTCGTCTTAAAATTTCTTCACAATGGCTTGGTTTGAACCCAAGTGAACGCCACACGTTATTTCGGCTAGATGACTACGGCCCAATACCCCTTCCTTTCGTGTTGCAAATGACGTCCCGTGGATCGTTCCTGAGGTTCCCCACTCCCGAGTTTTTCGGGTTTGAAGGACTACTGAAAGTCCCTTTTTCAAAATTTCTGCCTCGCCCCCCACCGTCAACACCCCATATACTAATCGTACACCTGAAAGAGAACTAACCAGCCGCTACTCTTTTAATCCTCAGTTGTAGTTGTAAGACCAAGGTCGGAAAACCCCTAGATACACGAACACCTGTAATATGTTGATTGAAAAAGGTTATTACTTACAAAGTTATAAACTTTTTGTCGAGTTTCTTATACCGAGTCGTATAATAGGGATTGGGAACTCCTCGTTTATTTACAGGAACTCAAACGAATTACCAATTTGATAATGATAAAACAGAACGAACTGATAAGAGGAAACAAAGACGTAAAAGAGTGAAGAGACTAATTTAAATAGGAAACCTTGAGTCCCTTCCGGATCCTCCTTTTTCGAAGAAGTGTTTGTTCACCATCCACCTCCTGAACCCATCCCACAACAGACAGAGTCCTTCCGTGGTATTCCAGGAAGGACCTTTAATTTTTATATATTTTCGTCTTTTTACATTTTTCACCACCTTACCAATCTTCCACTTCAGATACTTTAGACCTTTCATCGTGTCTTCGAGTTCTTCTACTCTTGACCAGGTCTTCGATGTTATATACTGATTTTCACTGAGGGTTTTCCCTCTTTTTCTTTTTTTGTCCGTTTTTTGGTTTTGTTCTTTCAAAGATCTTGACTCGTACTCTCTAAGTGTTCACGGGTCTTCGTTCTTCCTTTCGGGACGTCTCCCGACTCGTACACTTTTGAGTCTCGTGGTCCCTCTCTCTTCCGAGAGTTGGAAGTCTGCGTTCCCCAGACCCTACTCTCACCGCGACCTGGGGGTTGTCGTTTGTACAATGAGGTTCTGGTACCTCGGTGCCTTATGACACTTGCCTTATGACACTTGCCTTATGACAAGTGTTGGACCTGGAGGTTTGGTCCGTCTGACAAAAACTTCTTATTTGTTGTAACATGTAATCTAAATCCGAATCTTTGTCAGACTCTATTGAAAAACAAAAACTACTTCATTGAAAAAATTTTTTCTAGTATTATTTTGTGTATATTGTTTTAAGTGGTAATTCCCGTATCAAGTCCTCACACTTCATATAAGTGTAACCTGAAGGGACCACCAGGTTACCAATCCTTAGGTGGACGGTCACGTCCCCTGTACCCGAGCTAGGACTCCAACACTTCCAAGGTGTCCGGTGTCCCGTACACGACGTTGATGACTCGCGGACACGAGGTGGACGACTTCGGGCGTACGGGATCTCGGACACGAGACGTTGCCCTCTGCGGTAGTAGCGCTTTTCGGGTGTTCGGGGACGAGAGCCGTTGATCTCTTTCGGGTACGCGTCCTTACTTCTGGGTCACGTCGATTTCTCTTTATAAATTAAATTTTTTTACATACAAGTGTAACATTATGGTTAGAGGTCTTTAAAAAGTAGAACGCTTTGACTTTGAACTAGGGATGATTCATTATCGAGGAGTAAAAGGGAGAGAGGTCCGGGACCGTTGGTGGGAAGGTGAGACGTAGAGATGCCAAAACTGCTGAGATCTATGGAACCAAACCAAAATCAGCGATTCACTACAGACTGAAAACACTGAGGTACCTGATACCGGGCGGTCCGAGGAGGCAGGTACCCTAAGAGGTCTGTTCTTATGACCTCACCCAACGGCAAAGGAAGAGGTCCCCTAAAAGGTTTGGGTCTTTCACTTGGGTCCAGAGGACGTAACGGTCTACTAAATGACTGCCTAGGTACTCCCTTCGGGGATCTGTCGAATGCCTTCACCTTAGTGTCCCACAAACAGGAAAACAGTGACCGAATAAAGTGACTCATATTATAGGAGTTCGAAGTGGGTACAACATCGTGCACAGTCCTATCGGAAGGAAAAATCTGACCTATTATAAGGTAAAATGCATGTGTGATGCAAAACAAATAAGTAGCCAACGACCTGTGCCTAAAAAACTGCAAGACCTATACCACTTATTGTGATGATGCTTGTGCACCCACATGCCTAGAGACAGACTCAGAGACGAAAGACAAGAAAACCCAATATGGATCTTCATCATAACGACCTAATGTACTATTGACGTAAAAATCATAAAACTCTGTCTCTTGGAGAAAAGTAGAAACGACTCTCCTCGGACGTCTGGGTCGACAAAGGGGTTTGGGCCTTTGATGCATCTCCAAAAACACCACAAACCTCGGGTTTCGGACTGGGGACGAGGGTCTTGACTCGGGCAAAGGAAGGGAGACGAGTGGTCGGTGTGTCCGCGACGTCAGGGAAGACCCTGTCTTTATTTGCGGTGTCTCTCGTCTCTCAAAGACGAAGATCGGGGAGGGTCGATCCTGCACACCCCCGTTACGAGAACCTGAGTGTGGGTGAAGGGGTCCGGATTCCGGGGACGAAGATGAAAGAGACAAGGGCAAGACGAGGTGGGGTCGAAGAGGAAAACCTTGGATTGGACAAGGCTCCGGACTCGTCGAGGATGGGTCTTGAGGAGTCGACGGAGGAGATGACTAGACCCAGGACGGTCTACAGAACCCTGGGGGTGACGGGGGTGGGGGTCCCGGTCATAGGGGGAACGGAAGGGACTCCAGGACCCTGAACTTCTCCCGAACGTCGATTGAAAGCCTCGACGTGTGTCCTGTCTCGTCGTCTTAGTCTGGAAGCTTCGAAGTGGTGGTAAGTACCGAGGAGGAGCTTCGTGTAGAGAGTGCTAGCAGTCCCGACTACGAGCTCCTCCTTCAGGTGGCCTCGGTCCCCGTCCGAAGTCCGACGCCCTGTCTTCGGAAGATTGGATCGTTGGTCACACGTCTCCCGAAGGTCGGAGGCGGCCGACCGAGTCGGGACTCGTCTCCGCAGGAGGACGAGAGAGGTGTGGCCGGACCTGGGAGGACTGCCGGCCGCACAAAAGGCAGGGCAACCCGGTTGAGCGGTGCGACCGTCGGTGACTTCGTCTGTCGCTCTGGGACCTGGGTGGTACAGGTCGCGACGGAGCCGTACGGGAAGGGAAGGACCTTTCCTGGTGGGGCGAGGGAACTTACACCGGGTTATTGGGGTCCGGTGTCCTGTAGTGTACGGTCTCATCTACCACGTTTGCGTCGTCGTTCCCGGGGTCAGTCGGGCTTAGTGGGACTGGTCACCTCCGGGTGTCGTCCGGTAGTGGAAGTCTGAGACTTTTGGACTGTCTCTCCGGTGCCTCTTTTGAGGTCGGGACCCAGGACCGTCCGTGGGAGGAAGGGTGTCGTGGAGGGGTCGGAGAGACACTCGGACCCGAAGGGGGAAGTGTCGGGTGGGTCGAGAACTTCCTGGTCCCTACCAGGTCTGCCCACAAGGGCAGACCTTTCCCGAGTCCACTACCGTAGGTGTCAGGACCGAAGTTTAAGGTCCAGGAGGTAAACATATAACACATTGTCGTTTCTTGTCAAAAAGTCAGTCTTAGAGTAAAAGTTTTTATCTTTCGTCCTCCAACCCTCCTCCTTTACTCTCGACTTCAGAGACTCTTTACAGAGTCTATGTTCTCCGGGAACCCTTTGTTCTCACTATTGTCGCTCGTGAACCGTGCGCGGGTCTCCGGACACAAGGTGAGAGCAAAAGTCGCTATGCGGGGAACGGTCAGGGGTGACATGTCTTCCCTGAGTGAGGCTCTCCAGTCCTTGAACGGGTTCTAGTGTGTCGATTCGCTACCTCGATCCTAAGTTCGGGTCGAGATAGAGGTTTCGGATAGAAAAAATAAGTGGCTGGAGAGGACATTAGGATCCGTTCTGACCCGACACGTCTTTAGACAGTCTGAATACAATACACCAGGGGACTTGGTTGCCGTCTCTCTACTTAACGACAAAAGCCCTGAAGAGAACACCAAATCATCGACTCTGAGACATGAGAATTACGTCTCCTGGGTCCAAGTTAGGGACCAGTCCCTTGATCTAGGGTACACGACGTTGATTCTGGGTCGTGACAGTTTGTCTTTTTATTTATTGTTTTATTCATTTTTATATATAATTTTTTTTTTTTTTCTTAACGGTGAAACCGGACGACTTCCTCGTCGTCTCGACCCGATTTTAGGTTCGTAGAGGGGAAAAAGTCACGGGCTAGAATCCGGTCAGGAAAGTGAAAAGACTTGGAGTCGAAGGAGTAGACATTTCACCCTGACACAAAACAGAACGAATGATCAAAACAGAACAAATACTTATCCCTCCTAATTGACTCACTTGGTAACATATCCCGGACGAGCCTTATCCCCAAGTCGCTTGTGGGAACTACCACAAAGACCTTGTGCACCTTTACGGGGGAACGTAGGGTAGAGGAGACGAATCGTCTCGGAGGAGGACCCAGACCTCGGGAGAACCCACTTTTACGGAGAGAGGAGGTGACGGAACGACGTAGGTCGTCTCCATACCGTCGGACAGGGGTCCTGACTTTATGTGGTAGCCTCCGACATTTTTGTTCGTGTAGTAAACTGGGTCTTTAAGGTGGAGTCCTTAGATAGGATTCTTTCATCAAAGGTGGGTAGTTATTGCTACGACTAGTAACTCGTGGATGACACACGGTCCGGGACAAGTTATACGACCTCCATGTTTCCCTCCCCTATTCCGTCTGAACATGGGACCAGAGACGGGGGAGTCTTCGATGGATTAACGAATTCTCGTTAATTCGTTTATTACCCAACCGGTTTTTAAAGGAAGTCAAAGATTCATTTTTGTTTTCTGTGTAAAAAGTAAAAGTGATTCTTGAAATAAGTTGTTTTATAAGTGGTAAGACAAGGTGATGTAAGACGGTAAAGAACCCGTTGAAGTGTTAGGGTAGAAGGGGTTTAAAACTTAGAAAAACTCGTTTCTTGACAAGGTCCATGTAAAATGTCAGAAAGTCTCTGTGTCCAACCTAGGGACCCAACCCTTTTAGGGGACGTCCTCCTTAACCCTTGAGGGAGTCATAAGAACGGACCTTTAAAGGTACCTCTCTCCTCTGATCACCCGATGTCAGATACCTCAGTGTTTCTCAGTCTGTGTTGACTTGCTGACTCGCTCGTGTGTGTGTCCCTTGACTTTGAAACAGGTAATTCTCTTAGAACATTTCTGACTTTATTTATCTTTAGGTTTCCACGTTACTACTTACTTAATCTTGAAGGGTCGGTGTGACAATTGTCAAAAACGGACCAGAAGTTTCTCTATACACCAGAACGTAATGGGACTACCTTCTAATGTGCAAAAGACAACTGATTAAGACCTACAAAAAGTAACTCACGCCAAAAGTCAAGATTAGACCTCGTCATGAACAACTTTGATTAACAAACCAAAAGACCTTCCTCGAGACTTATCTCCTGAGGGAAGGTTAGAGTGGTATATGTATTGTAGTGGTAGAAACCTACTTCTGACCGGAAACCACACCAACCGTCACCAAGTGAAGTTAACGGGGTACTAGAGAAGTAAGGTGTAATAAAGTTAAATTATTATGACCTTAAGTTGTACTCCCATCACCCTTAATTCAGGAAAAATACGTTCTTGATAGTCATACATTTGTACAACCCAAAGGGTCCACCACGATCACCATTTCTTGGACGGAAGGTTACGTCCTCTGCGTTCTCTACTACCAAGTTAGAGACCCAGTCCCTCTAGGGGACCTCCTCCCGAACCGTTGGGTGAGGTCATAAGAACGGACTTCTTAGGATACCTGTCTCCACTGACCGTCCGATGTCAGATATCCCAGTGTCTCAACCTGTGCTGACTTCGCTGAACCGTACGGGTAAAAAGTAGTGAACAGTGTTAAACAAAATTTTTACCTTGTAAAAGCAATGTGAATTCATCTCTACCGTATGTGTTTATACTAGTTCCTCAAAAAAAAAGTGAATTGAAGACGTCTTGGGTTTGGAGTTTCACTAATTGTATTGGTTCGATCACATTTACTAACAGTCACGAACTGACCTTATAAAACTCATACAGTCGATAGAGGACGTACCATATTGTGACTAACAAGAGTTAAAGACAGAACTAAACTAATGATATTGAAGTTGGCCAGATGGACTGGAACCTCGGACCAGGTCGTTCTTTCGAGGTCTTGCTTTGAAACGTTTGGTGAAAACTGTGTAAACTAATCAGTGTCGTGGAAGAGGTATGTGACGTGTTTAGAAACACACACACACACCAAAAAAAAAAACGTAAAAATGGAAAAAACTTTATTATTTTGTATTATACGATTTTTACAACGAAAAAAGAAGGTAGAAGTTATAAATTTACCGATGTGTTTTTAAGTGGTTAAAAATACAAAAAAAAAAAAATTTGTGTGTGACTATACTGTCGACAGTGTTATGTTTGATTGTTGTCACGAAGCTTACTTCAATTTCCGTTGATTCACGATGATCTCGGTAGAATGTCTTTTTTTGATCTGTTTAAAAAACCGGTTGGGTTATTAATGCGTCTATTTATATGTTGACGTTCAACATGACCGTTCCTCTACCAAAGATATACACTTGTCATCATGTAAAACGGATGAGTCAAAACCATTAGGGTGGAGACGCGGGTCCTTAGGTCCTTTTACGAGTGTTCTATTTCACTTTTCCCCTCCTAAACTTTAAAAGACAACTCTTAATAATGAGTCCTTGTTGAAGACGAGGAGGAAAAAGAGGATGAAGTCATCGACATAAATAAGTAGATCAATAAATAGACAGAAGATCAAAATACCTGTATATAATGATTGACTACATGTCGTGGCATATGTAAATTCCACAGTCGTATTACCAGACTGAATGTGTGTAGCACTTCTAATCACTTGTAGGTAGTCGAATATCTCTATGTTTTCACTTCCTTGTCTTTTTTACAAAAAGGAACACTACCCTTGAGATGTCAAACAGGAATTGGTGAAAGTATACATTGTGTATCGTAACAATTATCGTAAATAGTACAAGATGTAATATAGGGATAATGAATGAATAATCCTTAAAACATGGAAAGTGGATAGAAGTACGTTAAAGGGGATGGGGGTGGGGATGAAGACCATCGTATTTAGACTATAGAAAAGGATACTCAAACAAACGGAAAACTCCAAATTACCTGGATACTGTGATACAATCAAGGACTGTGTGTTGTGTCAAGTCAAGTCAAGTCAACGAGTCAGCACAGGCTGAGAAACGCTGGGGTACTTAGCGTCGTGCGGTCCGGGGGGACAGGTAGTGGTTGAGGGCCTCAAGTGAGTCTGAGTGTAGGTAGCTCAGGCACTACGGTAGGTCGGTAGAGTAGGAGACAGCAGGCGAAGAGGAGGACGGGTGTTAGGGAGGGTCGTAGTCTCAGAAAAGGTTACTCAGTTGAGAAGAGTACTCCACCGGTTTCATGACCTCGAAGTCGAACTCGTAGTAAGGAAGGTTTCTTTAGGGTCCCAACTAGAGAAAGTCTTCCCTGACCAACCTAGAGGAACGTCAGGTTCCCTGAGAGTTCTCAGAAGAGGTTGTGGTATCAAGTTTTCGTAGTTAAGAAGTCGCGAGTCGGAAGAAGTGTCAGGTTGAGAGTGTAGGTATGTACTGGTGTCCTTTTTGGTATCGGAACTGATCTGCCTGGAATCAGCCGTTTCATTACAGAGACGAAAACTTATACGATAGAACCAACCAGTATTGAAAAGAAGGTTCCTCATTCGCAGAAACTTAAAGTACCGACGTCAGTGGTAGACGTCACTTCCGTTTGGTAAGTTATAGTGTCAATAGGTTCCGATACGGGGTTGGTTGTTACGACTTCTTTGACTTCAACTTGCCAAAATACTTCTGGATGTTCTGGAAAATCTTGATTGTGGGTTTTTTCTACAGGAAAAGTAATATCCCCTGACGTTACGTTTTCGTCCTTCAGTTCTTTGTGGACCTCATTGTCCGTTTAAACCGGAACCTTACGCCTTACTTCGTCCCGTTTCTGATTATCTCAAAACGGTTCTTTTACGTGACCAGTATCGTTTGTGGGAGAAGGTTGTTGTGTTCTCTTCTGAGATGTGTACCTGTAGTGGTCTACCAGTTGTGACTTTAGTCTAACTAATATAAGAAATGTCGGTTTCTACCTCTCGAGATATGTCAGTTGTTTTTGTTCTGGTCCTCGACTGACACCGAGTCTAGTACTTGAGGAATAATGGTTTAAGTCTGAGTTTAACTTCTTTCATCCCTTTTAGCGATCTGGTAAGTCCATACTGGATTTAGTTTAGGGAATACTAATATGTCACCTTCACTCTTTATCTAAATTCCCTGATCTAGACTATCTATCTCACGGACTACTTGATACCTTATTCCAAGCACTGTAACATGTCCTCTGTCCCTAGTTCTGGTAGGAGTACCTTTTCTTTACGTTTTTTCGTTTTACAGACAGACCCCTCCGGAATCTTTATCGACACTTTTCTTCTCTCCGCTTTTCGTTTCCTCTTTTCCTTTCTATATTCGTAGACTTACGTCTCAAGGTTTCTTATCGTTCTTCTCTATTCTTTCGGAAGAAGTC
>SJYO01016970.1:10107569-10272014 GCA_006410555.1 Capra ibex
TTATACGGTGTTTAAACCTTTTGAGTCGTCACCGGTGTCCTGACCTTTTCCAGTCAAAAGTAAGGTTAGGGTTTCTTTCCGTTACGGTTTCTTACAAGTTTGATGACGTGTTAACGTGAGTAGAGTGTACGATCATTTCATTACGAGTTTTAAGAGGTTCGGGTCCGAAGTCGTTATGCACTTGGCACTTGAGGGACTACAAGTTCGACCAAAATCTTTTCCGTCTCCTTGGTCTCTAGTTTAACGGTTGTAGACGACCTAGTACCTTTTTCGTTTACTCAAGGTCTTTTTGTAGATAAAGACGAAATAACTGATACGGTTTCGGAGACTGACACACCTAGTGTTATTTGACATCTTTTAAGACTTTCTCTACCCTTATGGTCTGGTGGACTGGACGGAGAACTCTTTAGACATACGTCCAGTCCTTCGTTGTCAATCTTGACCTGTACCTTGTTGTCTGACCAAGGTTTATCCTTTTTCTCATGCAGTTCCGACATATAACAGTGGGACGAATAACTTGAATATACGTCTCATGTAGTACTCTTTGCGACCTGACCTTCTTTGTGTTCGACCTTAGTTCTAACGGCCCTCTTTATAGTTATTGGAGTCTATACGTCTACTATGGTGGAAATACCGTCTTTCACTTCTCCTCGATTTTTCGGAGAACTACTTTCACTTTCTCCTCTCACTTTTTCAACCGAATTTCGAGTTGTAAGTCTTTTGCTTCTAGTACCGTAGACCAGGGTAGTGAAGTAACCTTTATCTGCCCCTTTCTCACCTTTGTCACAGTCTGTGTGTTGTGTCACTCGGTTATAGAGATATGTAAAGTCCTACTAGGGGTACTACTAAGATCAATACTAGACAGTGTATGATTCTATAATGTATTATAAATGATAAGGGGTGTGGCATATAAAGAAAGGACAGTGAGTAAGTAAAACGTTCACCTTCAAACATGATCTCCTCGAAGAAGAACCTTGAATCCCGACCTGGACTGTAGTCGACCCAGTACCCCGTCCTCCACCACAGTACGTTCCCCTTTTTTTTTTCTGTTTTTCTTGTCCGTTACGTCATCGTACCTCTGAGAGTCGTTGATCTCACACCAAAGATTTGTGGTAAGAGGCTATTTTCCTTTAGGACCGAAGACCCTCTTTACCGACTAACATACCACTCCCGTCCCTCTTCTGTTCTACTGGGCCCTCGCAGACTATCGTGGTTCGTCATTCCTTCACGAGTCTCTTTCCTTGTTACCCCGATACCGTTTCCCAGGGTCCTCGGTCTGACCTCCTCGAGGGTTTCGACCTTCTTAAACTCGTTGATTCATTGCATCATGATCTAATATCAGTTGCATATTTTATTTATATGTACTCAGGTATGACTGTATTTATTAACTTATTTATTTACCCCCCTCCCAGAAGGGACCACCAGGTCACCACTTCTTAAACGGACGGTCACATCTACTGTGTTCAAACTAGGGACTAGATCCTTCTGAGGTGTACGACCCCTCGTCGACTCGGGAGCACGGTGTGGAGGACACAAGACATTCCTCCCTTCGGCGGTACTACTCTGCGGGTGTGCGCCGTTGTTTCTCGGCGGTGGTGGGTGACGTTAATCTCTTTCGGGACCACGTCGCTGTCTCTGAGTCGCGTTGGTTTTATTTGCTTTATTTTATTTATTAATTTACCCCCTCCCTGTCAAAAATTTTTTTATTATTGAAGTAAATAAATAAATAAAAACCGACGGGACCCAGAGAGAACGACTCGGTCCCGAAAGAGATAGACGCTACGTGTGTCCGAAAAGTGACGCCACAGAAGAGACCAACGTCTCGTCCCCGAGATCTCGAGTCCGAGTCATCGACGCCGTGCACCCGAATCGACGAGACGTAATACACCTTAGAAGGGTCTGGTCCCTGACTTGGGCACAGGGGACGTAACCGTGTCCGTCTAGGAATTGGTGACCTGGTAATCCCTTCGGGTTCTGTTTAGAAAGAATATCTTCTTAAGGTTTATTAAATAAACCGACGACGTGGGGTCGTCAATTCCAATCGTAGTGTCACCCTTCAGTGCACCTATACAATACGTGCAGGGTCTCCTACACTACCCTTCCCGTGGAGTGGACCCTTCATTGTTAGGGGATTTTAAGGATTGGGGTCAGATCGGTATCCTTCTGTAGTCTTTTGTCGTTGTTGTTATTGTTGTTTGACTCCCTGTTATCGACTGCTCATGAGAAGTTCTGTTCCAATATTTGTGTCGTAGTCTCTTTTCAACTCTTTCACAGTGTCTGTCCTTAGTAATACTGATTTACGTTGTACCTTAGAAACGACCCTAGGACCTGGTCTTTTTCCTGTAGTCACTCTTTTGTCTATTTTAAGTTTATTTCAGACACCAAGTCAAATATCGTTACGTCGTTACAACCGAAGACTCAAAACTGTTTACGTGGGACCATTGCACTCTACGATGGTGGTCCCCTTAAACTTTAATCGACTCCCTATATACCCTTTAGAGATGATAAAGACGTTGAAATAACATTTAGTTTTTAATTTTTGTTTATTTGTTTAGTGGTGTGTGTGAGGGTTCGTCGTATTTCTCATCTTTCATGCGACGTTTTACAATCAATACAAACCCACCACTCTTTTCTTACAGGAGAAAAATAAACAGTTTACAGAACAATAAAAATAAAATTTGAAACGAATACTAAAGACTAATCTTCAGAAGACAATGAGAGTATCACTGTTTTTGGATTTATTTCGTAGACGTGTCATAGATATAATAGAGTGAATTAAGAGTGTTGGTCGAGTCTTTTCTAAGAAAGAAGGTAAAATGTACATTCCTTCACTTTTGAGTTTTAGTTTCCCTAAACGGATTTTAATGTGTTGTTCGTTCTCTTCCTCGACCCTAAACTTCGAATCAACCAGATTGACGACTCCCTGTCCCTCTACCTTTTAGGAATAGGTAGAGAGACTCCAGTGACCTTTATCAACCAGAGACAGGATTCGTCTAAAGAGAAATCGGGTTCCTTCTTAAAAAGTCCTCTCGACAGGTCTCCCTTCCTCGTAGCACCTTTCAATTACTCAAGGGACAGCCAGCTCCTGGTACTTTACAGGGACTCTCCCTAAGTCCTCTGGACTACAAAATAGAAAGAGGAGTTTGGGTTTCCCGCCCCGACACAGGGAGAACACTCTGAGTCTTGACCTGATCCTCAAGATTAACTGGTCCCGTCCCCTACAACTCACCCCCTCACACCACCTTATTGGTCCCACACCCCCACCCCCCTTCATCGTCTAAAGAGGAAGTAGAAGTAGGAGGAAGGGGGGAGGTGCTACCTCATGTAGTGACTTCGGATCCGTGTACCCCTGGTCGAAAATAAAGGAGTCTCGGAGGGTCCTGCCTCCAAGTACTGCAATATGTCCTCCGTCACTACTTTTGGTAGGGGTTCCTTTTCTTTCCGTTTTTCCGTCTTACCAAAACACTGTTCCGGAATGTTTATCGCATCTTCTATTCGATTTCCGATTCCTCTTTTCCTTTCTATATGGGTAAACTTACGTCTCAAAGTTTCTTATCGTTCCTCTCTATTCTTTCGGAAGGAGTCACTAGTTACGTTTCTTTATCTCCTTTTATTATCCTACCCTTTTTGATCTCTAGAGAAGTTCTTTTAGTCTCTATGGTTCCCTTGTAAAGTACGTTTCTACCCGAACTATTTCCTGTCTTTACCATACCTGGATTAGATACCCCAATGTGTCTCAGTCTGTGCTGACTTCACTGAATCGTCGTCGTCGTCGTTGTCTTCGTCTTCTATAATTCTACACCGTTCTTATGTGTCTTCTCGATATGTTTTTTCTAGAAGTACTGGGTCTATTGGTACTGCCACACTAGTAAGTGGATCTCGGTCTGTAGGACCTTACACTTCAGTTCACCCGGAATCTTTCGTAGTGATGTTTGTTTCGATCACCTCCACTACCTTAAAGTCAACTCGATAAAGTTTAGGACTTTCTACTACGACACTTTCACGACGTGAGTTATACGGTCGTTTAAACCTTTTGAGTCGTCACCGGTGTCCTGACCTTTTCCAGTCAAAGGTTAGGTTAGGGTTTCTTTCCGTTACGGCTTCTTACAAGTTTGATGACTTGTTAACACGAGTAGAGTGTGTGATCGTTTCATTACGAGTTTTAAGAGGTTCGGTCCGAAGTTGTTTCGTACTTGGCACTTGAAGATCTATAAGTTCGACTTAAATCTTTTCCGTCTCCTTGGTCTTTAGTTTAACGGTTGTAGACGACCTAGTAGTTTTTACGTTCTCTCAAGGTCTTTTTGTAGATGAAGACGAAATAACTGATACGGTTTCGGAAACACACCTGGTGTTGTTTGACTTTTTAAGAATTTCTCTACCCTTATGGTCTGGTGGACTGGACGGAGGACTCTTTAGACGTACGTCCAGTTCTTCGTTGTCAATCTTGACCTGTACCTTGTTTTCTGACCAAGGTTTAGCCCTTTCCTCATGCGGTTCCGACATATAACAGTGGGACGAATAAATTGAATATACGTCCCATGTAGTACTCTGTACGACCCGACCTACTTCGTGTTCGACCTTAGTTCTAACGACCCTCTTTATAGCTATTGGAGTCTATACGTCTACTGGTGGCCATACCGTCTTTTACTGCTCGGAGAACTTTCACTTTCTCCTCTCACTTTTTCAACCGAATTTTGAGTTGTATGTCTTTTGATTCTAGTACCGTAGGTCAGGGTAGTGAAGTACCGTTTATCTACCCCTTTATCACCTATGTACTCTCTGAAATAAAACCCCCCCGAGGTTTTAGTGACGTCTACCACTGACTTCGGTACTTTAATTTTCTGCGAGGAACCTTCTTTTCGATACTGGTTGGATCTGTTGTATAATTTTTCGTCTCTGTAATGAAATGACTGGTCTCGGGGAGATCAGTTTCGATAACAAAAAGGTCATCAGTACATACCTACAGGCTCAACCTGATATTTCTTTCGACTCGTGCCTTAACTACGAAAACTTGACACCGTAACCTCTTCTGAGAACTCTCAGGGAACCTGACGTCCCTCTAGGTTAGTCACGTAGGATTTCGTTTAGTCAGGACTTATAAGTAACCTTCGTGACTACAACTTCGACTTTGAGGTTATGAAAGCGGTGGACTACGCTTCTTGACTGAGTAAACGTTTCTGGAACTACGACCCTTTCTAACTTCCACCCTCCCCTTCCCCTGCTGTTTCCTACTCTACCGACCTACCGTAGTGCCTGCGCTACCTGTACTCAAACTCATTCGAGGCCCCCAACCACTACCTGTCCCTTCGGACCGCACGACGTCAGGTACCCTAGCGTTTCTCTGAGCACACTCGCTGACTTGACTTTGACTTGAGGGGCCACAGTCCAGGACCAGAACTGGAAGATGTTATCGCGGTGCTCACACTCTCCACCCATGACGTTGGGGTCACATCTCTGGGCCCTTGCTCCCGGCCGTCCCCTCCCACCCGCAGGACCTTGCGGGGACCCGCCCCGGAGGCCGGCTGGGGTGGGGCGACCCGGCCGGGCCCGACCTGGCGCGCGTCCGTCGAGTCAGGCGCAGGTCGCTCGGCGCGCCCGGTACCTCGGCCACAGCGACGTCCTGAAGCACACGCGGGACCTGGGGCGGAGGGAGGGCGCGCACGACGCCCAGACGAGCCCCCAGATGAAGGTCCCACTCACTTCCCGGCTCTGGGGAGGCTGGGGTGCCGGGGCGGCGTCTGGCCGAAGGGGGCTGGCTCTGCAACCTTTGCACCCCGGACAAGGGGTTGAAGAGGCCCGATGCCGAAAACGGAGCCACCTCACCTCCGCCCCACCCCCCAGCGACTAACGGAGCGTCCCACCGCTACCCTTCAGTGACTCGAGTCTATGAGTCCACCCACCTTGGCTCGGTTCGACCCGACCTTGGCAGCCCTCGGAACGTCCTCCAGGCTGGCACGCCCCAGAGCCGTGAGTCCGCGACCGCTGCGCCTCGACAACGAACTACTAAGACTTTGCGGTCCAGTCGGGAGGGGAGGCACATGGGAGGCGACGGGGTGGAACTGTGGACAGATGCACAGGATAAGAAGCCAGGGAGGTCAGGGCGGAAACGGGGAGACGAAACGTAACCCGTCATGAACTAAGCTGGTCGAGAAGCCAAGCGTCGCCTTTACTGAGGAGGAGGCCCTTCGGGAGGACCGAGGAACGTGCGGGCGTGTAAACGGGTGGACCGGCGTCGGGCGGACCAAGTGTCCCCACCGCGTGTCGACCCCGCAGGAGTTATCAGTAACGAGCTTTCTAGATGTCCCCTTCTTAACTGTCCGGCACTTCCACGTCTCTCTCCGCCGTCGAGACTCGCCCCCCCTCCGCCCGCCCTCCTTGACACCCGCCGACTCAGCCCTTCCTCCTCCGCCGCCTCTCTCCCTTCGCTCTTAGACCCACCCCATCCCCTCCGAGGAAGGAATCTTTCGTTTGAGACGGGCTCAAACGACTGGGTAGGACAAGGAAGGTGGACGAGGGAACGAGGCGTATCCTTTCGCAAGACTCCGAGGTTCACCCCAGTGTCTAGTTCCCACTCTGTGGACCTCCCGGTGGCCCCCGTCCTGGGCGGCGGTCCGGGCGAACCCCGAGACTCCCTAGACCCAAGCTTACAGTGAGAAGAACAGAGCCCCCCGAATGACGTCCGTAGAGACGACAAATGAGAGGAGACCTGAGGGAGGGGTGGGGGGAGACACAGTGTTACAAACACAAAGGAGTAAGACGAAGGGGTCGGGGTGGGGCCCTCCGCCCTTCACTTCCTTCATTCGTCTCTTCTTGGGCTGTCCCACTGTCGCACCCCCACCCCTACTCCTACTCGACCTCTCCCCGGGCACCACTAGAACCTCCCTGTCCACCGAGACCAGAGACGCTCCAAGCTTCGGGGTCCGACCTCCGTCTGTAGGCCCGGACTCAGGACCACTACGGAAACTAATGGACTAGTAGCACCCGACGGGTAAGCAGGAACGGTTCAGAACCGTTCAGGAATATATCCTTGTTCTTTCAGGAAGGGAGGTTCCTGTCAGTACCCAGAACTCGTGCCAATATGGGGACATCATGACCCGTGTCGTCGCCCGTAGCTCAGGTAGAGGTCGTGGTTCCGACAAGAATGGTCGGGGTTCCCAGACCTCGGACTTGACACACAACCTCGGACTCACATAAAAGGACCCCCGGGACGACCCCGACGGGAGCCACACGCCATCTCAGTCCACCGGCACTCGAAACGGGTGGACGTGACCAGACAGGAAGCAAGTCGTCCTACCGCCCCACCCCCGGATACGTGACGGGCTCACCTCTCTAGAAATAGCTCGCGGAAGGTACAAGACCTACGACGAAATTCGAGAACTTTGGTCCTTTTCACCCCGATGACACGAACTTTCACCCCTGGGCCTTGGGACGGACGTCCTGGGTGAGAGAGTCACCGGGCGGTAAGAGAGGACACGAAGGAAATTTTTGTTCAGTAAACTTCTTCTTTCACGGTCCCACCCACAAACCGAGACACACTAGAGTCTCGGAGAGACCCGAACTGAAACGTCGACAGATTATTCCCTTAACCCGAAGAGATCACCGAGTCTACCATTTCTTAGGTGGACGTTACGTCCTCTGGACTCAAGCTAGGGACCCACCCCTTCTAGGGGACCTCCTCCCGTACCGTTGGGTGACGTCAAAAGAACGGACCTCTTAGAGTACCTGTCTCCTCGACCCGTGCGATTGTCAGATATCCCAGGGTTTCCCAACCTGTGCTGACTTTGCTGAATGGTGCGTTATTCCCTTAACCCTAAATGACCCACCAAATAAGTAAGTACTGAATGTGTGGGACAAGCTCCGACCCGGACACGACGCATCCGACCTAGTCAGGACGACATACTCAATTCAAGGTCTCCGACCCCCGACACTGGTGTCTCCCCATGTCAGTCAAGATTTACGTCCGTTTCGCCGTAGTTACGACGGACTCCTGTCGACTCGGGTACCCACGACCCGTCCCTTCTGTCCCTTCCCGTAAGGTCCACCGCCTTTGTCACACCCGTTTCCATACCACTCACCGCAGAACCCCCTTGTCTCGGGACCGGGGGTCACTGACCGTAACGACTGACCCACTTTGGCTCGAACGACACAGAGATGTCCGAGGTAGATGCTCTAGAGACCCTTGCTCACGACGGAGAGGTGTCCTCTGAACTAGTTCCAGTGGGTATAAGCGGAGGTTTTCCACCAGACACTCTTGGGCCCCTGTCCGGTCTGGTGGCTCGAGCGAGGGTTAAAGGTCCCATTCCGCCCGTCGAGACGGAGGGACTCACGGGGCCTTGGGAGGTCCGTGCGAGAGCCTGGGTGACCTGGGGGCGTGTTTGGGGGTCGGGAGACCCAACGGGGGGTGCCGGGAGTGTAGGTGGCGGTGTGTCGGGGCTCCGCATCTACTAAGGGCTCGCGAGACTGTCACGGGGCTCGGCCGCACCGACACGCGAGAGGAACAGGTAGAGACTACTGCGGACGGAGAACCGTTCCTGAAAAGGACAAAACACAGAAACAGGTGCACGGACAAAAGTAGAAACAAGGGTATAAGTGAGTGGTTTGTAAATAACTGGGAACGACGCGTGGTCCGGAACACCATCCCCGACCCCCCACACGCGAGTCCTACTTAATCTATGTCGGAGGAGGCCACCCCTCGAAGGTCCTACCGTCCCTCCTCCTGTCGTCTCCATCCGTGGGTACATCTCTCCCGGGACCCGCGCTCCCCGGACGGAGTCTCCAGACACGTCCGAAGGACCCCCTCCACCGTGGACTCGACCTGGTTCCTAGGGTCGATCTCCCTCACCGTACAAGTGTATCGCATCAGTGACGTCCTCCGCACGTCACACGACCTGGTGTCCGGGTCTACGATTTTGGTCGTCGGACCTACCCTTAAGGGTCCAGACGGTCGATGATCGACACCGGCACCACTCAAGGGTACCAGAGAGACGGAGTCGAGGTAGAAGACATTACTCCGTCAGTCCGAACTACCGTAGTGGATGAGTTACCTGTACTCAAACTCGTTTGAGGCCCTCTATCACTTCCTGTCCTTTCGGACCGCACGACGTCAGTGCCGTCACCGTTTCTCAGTCTGTGCTGACTCACTGACTTGTTGTCGTTCCAACTACGCTCGTAATTTGCTCAACGGTGCATGCTACTCTACTCTGGTCCCGACCCGAACCTCGTCCACGGGAGACTCCCGAACAAGAGTCATACGAAAGGACTAAAATTAGGGACTTCATGTCAAAACACTCACTTACAAAAACAAGTAATCCTCTACGTGGTTTATAATCCTCATTATAAATCTATATTACCCCGTAGTCCAGATATTCCCCGGACCACTCCCGCACCCAAGACCCACTCCCCGTTCTCCACCCCTCTACTCACCTTCCGTCTGGTGACCCCCCACGAACACACCCCGTGGCTAGGTAAAGTCAGAAATAAAACTTCCGTAATTCGTCGGTTTCTCCCAAAATTTTTCCCTTCACTATACAAAACAAAAGATAAAACTCCTAAAAAATTTTTGAACTTTATTAAAGTCTGAATGTCTTCTGAAAGATCTTAAGGATATATGACAAATAGGTCTAAGTGGTTAATAATTCGTAAAACAATGTAAACAAAAGAGAGAGACATATAATATATATGTATATGTATGTATACTTGTATATAATGATAATATACACACATATATATATTAGAAAAATATATAGACACAAGTCAAGTCAAGTCAAGTCAGTGAGTCAACACAGGCTGAGAAACGCTGGGGTACTTAGTATCGTGCGGTCCGGAGGGACAGATAGTGGTTGAGGGCCTCAAGTGAGTCTGAGTGCAGGTAGCTCAGACACTACGGTAGGTCGGTAGAGTAGGAGACAGCAGGGGAAGAGGAGGACGGGGGGTAGGGAGGGTCGTAGTCTCAGAAAAGGTAACTCAGTTGAGAAGAGTACTCCACCGGTTTCATGACCTTAAAGTCGAACTCGTAGTAAGGAAGGTTTCTTTAGGGTCCCAACTAGAGGAAGTCTTACCTGACCAACCTAGAGGAATACTAGGTTCCCTGAGAGTTCTCAGAAGAGGTTATGGTGTCAAGTTTTCGTAGTTAAGAAGCCACGAGTCGGAAGAAGTGTCAGGTTGAGAGTGTAGGTATGTACTGGTGTCCTTTTTGGTATCGGAACTGATCTATCTGGAAACAACCGTTTCATTACAGAGACGAAAAGTTATACGATAGATCCAACCAGTATTGAAAAGAAGGTTCCTCATTCGCAGAATATTAAAGTACCGACGTCAGTGGTAGACGTCACTAAAATCTCGAGTTTTTTTATTTCAGACTGTGACAAAGATGACAAAAGGGTAGATAAAGGGTACTTCACTACCCTGGCCTACGGTACTAGAAGTAAAAGACTTACAACTCGAAATTCGGTTGAAAAAGTGAGAGGAGAAAGTGAAAGTAGTTCACCTAAAAATCGAGGAGAAACGAAAGACGGTATTCCCACCACAGTAGACGTATAGACTCCAATAACTATAAAGGGGGCCGTTAGAACTAAGGTCGAACACAAAGAAGGTCAGGTCGTAAAGAGTACTACATGAGACGTATATATATATATATATATATATAGAAAAAGACTTGGTAAACTCTCATTCAATGTCTGTACTACGGGGGAATATAGATTTATAATGAGGATTATAAGTCACATAGAGGATCTTTTATTTCCGTAAGTGAGTGTTTCGACATCAACTCACTAATTTAAGTCTTTTAGATCATAACTATGTTATGATGATAAATTGGGTGTCAGACATAAGTTTAAAGTGGTCGACGGGATATTATAGGAACTATCGGACCACAAACGGAACTAAGTCTTAGTTCGGGGTCTAGTGTGTACTGTAAGTCAAACCGGAGGAAATCAGAGGAAGTCCGACTTTATCAAGGAGGTGGACGGAAACGGAACTATAGTTACAAAAACTTGTCAGGTCTAGGCATGAAAACGTCTTACAGGAAGTCTGGCTCAAACACACCACAAAGGAACTTATCTAAACACACCTCCCAAAACCCGTCCTTTTGCGATCTTCACTATAATGGAGGTCTGTACCCCATGGAATCCGGTCAGACCATCGTCTTCTTACCTGTCCCACCGCCCTCCTTCCCCTTTTCCCACCAGTCTCCAGTAAACTGGTCATCGAGAACCCAAAGATCAAACCCTCCCTATCACCGCGAGTGGGTGGGTCCTGTCCCACTACCCTCGACCACACACCTTTGTCGTCACGACTCCACAGACCCCCGTTTCTACCTTTTGAAATCTCCGTCCTCCCCGACCCTCCGCCCTTTTACACCGTCAGTCACACAGACAGGACAAGACGGGCATCACTGTTAGGGAGACACAGACACAGTCTTCTTTGGCAGGGGTCGGGACGGGGAGCGACAGGTAAGCGTGTACCAGTGAACGACGGAGATCAGGGAGTCGGAACGTCGGGTCTATACGGTTGCGACCGGGTGGAAACTGGGGACAGGAACTCTAAGACGGACCAAGAGACGTCGGTCTGGACCCACACCCCAAGTGCCGGGATCCGACTCGTTTTCGGACGGGGTGGGACTGTGGGGGACGACACGGGGATGTCCGGTGAAGTCGGGGGAGTGGCCGGCGGTCTCGATACCTTGGGACCTCCTCGACCAGATACGACGTTGGGTCTCGAGGTTCAGTGACGGGTAAGTGAAGTACAGCTGGGTGTCTTAGCGGTGGTTCCGGTCCCACCACGGAGTTTTCGTCGGGGAGTTCGACCTCCGGCACCTCTACGTGGTCCCCCGGACGACACGGGCGACGCACGACCTGAGACCCCGGGTCGTCCAGAAAGACGTGGACGGGAACAGGGTCGTCCCCGGGAAGACCTTTGACCTCGGGCCCGGGGGATCCTGGGACGAGGTCCACGACGTCCTGGGGTGGTACTCCCTGTGGGAGGAGTGGACGAGGCGGAAGGGGACCGCGAGGGACTAGAACTTCGGGGTCATACTCCAGCTTCGGTAGTACGTGACACTCAAGGGCCCGTCCTCCTACCCCCACCCTCCGCCCTCCTTGTTTCCCCAGGGTCCCCTCGACGAAACTACCTACTACGGGGGGAGGGATACCTATTTGGTCCCTAAGACCCACCAAATGGACCATATATGTTACATTGCCTCATTTCTAAGGGGTCGTCACCTTCAACCCACGTTTTCCTCTATCCTTTTGTCCCATTGAACTCACTCTAGGGTATATCAAATATTTTAACCCGTTTTCAACCCAACACTCGAAGGGGTGACGATCCTGTTTCTTTGTCACAATGTTTCACTTTGGAACTCGGAAACGAGACCTCTTTACATAAAAGGACAAAGACCCCTCCCGTCTTAACAACCACTTCCCGGAGGTCAGACCCTTCCGTGACCGACTCAGGGGACCGACAAAGTATCTAGTGAAGAATCCGCCCGACCACCGACGTGTGTGTCTCCCAACCACTTCGTCTCCGTCTTGGACGGTCCAGACCGTCCAGCCACCAGTGCGACCTCGTTTCTGTCTTCTTACCCACATATACAGCTCCAAGGGTCCCGTGGGGGTGGGGTAAGAAGATGGAGGTGAGTCCGAACCGGAGGCTGACCCGTCTGGACACGGAGTAGTTGGGACGAAACCTACGATGATCTTCGAAGTGACTCCTGACAGAATTCTTTTTGGATACGAAACAAATCATCAAACAAAACAAAAAAAAAAAATTTATTACTCAACCGAGGGGACCTCTTATTCCGTCGAGTCCATTAGATCTTTTGTAAGATTTCCTTTCTTTTTTTTTATATATATATATATATTTTACTCGGGTGTAGACGGGTAGAGGGTCGAAGTTGGTTAATAGTCGAGCAGACCGTGTCTCGTTTTTAGGGTTGGTATACTGGGCTCCCTTCAGTGGTGGTGAGGAGTCTCAGAGTCACAAGAGTAGACGTTTTACCCTTGTAAGGAACAAGGCTGAACGTACACCATACTGAGTGTGTTGTGTCACCCATCCGGTCAAAAGGAGTAAGAGAATCTCAAATACGTGAACCGTGAAAGTCATGGTCCCGTCCTACAACAGGTCTCAGTACGTCAGTCACAAAAAGAACTAAACTGAAATAGATAAGTTTAGGTCTTTCCTAAACCGTTCTGTCAAATATAAGTTTTAATAGAAGTTTAATATATGTTAAACTTATATATGTCAAACATATATAAGTCAATATATGTTAATATAAGTTTTAAGTTAATTTTAAAATTTGACTGACCTATAAGTCACTATAATTCCTTAATGGTTTAATAATAAAGTTACACTAGTAACGGATCAACAATAATTTTAAAATTAATAGGGAAGAAAATCGTTATGTGTGACTTTACCAGTGTCTACCGTTCTATACTAATAAGACTAAGTTTCATTGGGTCACCTCCCCCTTACCTATCTTCCCCCATATTTACTTTCTTCTACTCGGTGCCCAAATTTACAACTTCGACCCACTATCCATGTATTCCCAAGTGTTATGATAAGCTGAAAACATTTGTAAATTGTGAAAGATATTATTGCAAAATAATTAAAAAATTTCTCAAAAAATTTTTTACATCTGGTAAATTTTTCAGAAATAACTTAACCAATGTTATAACGAAGACGAGATACAAAACCAAAAAAACCGGTGATCCGTACGTACATCCCCAGAATCAAGGGGTTGGTCCCCAGTTTGCGTGTGGGAGACATAACCTTCCGCTTCAGAATTGGTGACCCGGTGGTCCCTCCAGGGATATTATTGAAAAAATTTTCTCCATCTTCCTTTCCTCACCCGCTCCTTCGACCGTGTTATCCTTTTACGACCATCCTTCCTTTTCTGTCTCTGTCCGTCCTCCAGTCGTCCGGGTCTGGAGACTCCCCTCCTCCCGCACCCGGGCCCGACTGGAGAGGGGAGGTGTCACGCGTCCTGGCAGTTCTAGGGGAGGTGGGACCTCCAGCTGCACCTCCTGCAGTGGCAGAGGAGCGTCGTGTAAGTGAAGTATGTTGGCGACGACGACTCGCTCCGGGACCGGGCCCCTCCGGGGAAGGGGGACCGGTGTCTCTAGGACCTTCAAGGTGTCCCCAGGGGGTTGAAGGAGTCGGGCACCGACGCGAGGAATGTATTCCCGGTCTCCGAGACGGAGGCACCACACCGAAGCGGCGGGACCGCCAAGGACCGGAGCTGGTCCCCGGCCTTCCACGGGTCTGTGAAGTACTAGAGGCCCCGGATGGCCCCGTTCGACGCCGCCGCCGGCTCTCTCAAGGGGTGCCGGATGCTGGAGGACCCACGAGAGGTCGGCCCGGTCGGCGAGGCCCAGCACTGGTGTTTCCTGACACTCCCTCTACTCGACCTCTTGGACCCCAAACGCAGGGACCGACACCCACTGTCCGACCTCCACGACCCCAGACCGGTCCGGGAACCCGTTGTGCTCTCCCTGGATCTACAGAACCACACAGTCGCCGATCCACTCGTCTGACCCCTCCTTCTCCGAACCCTCCTACTTCTCCACGTCCTGGTTCTTGTCTAAGACGACGGGGAGATGAAGAGACCGCCGAAACACCTCCTCGACTCGCTACGGGCCGCGATGTCGGACGTCCTGGACTGACGGGTCAAGAGTGACGGGACACTCCAGTTCCACCACCGGTTCCTGGGGTCCGTGGGGCGGCTGGGAGACGGGAGGAAGGGCCCGGACGTCGACCTTCTCTTCTAGGACCTTGGGAAGAACCACCAGTCGGACCTGAGGCTGGGGCTCTACACGAAACTCTAGGGAGGGGCCACCGACCTGGACTGACAGCACCTCCAGCTCCTCGACGGCCCGGTCGGTAGACCCCGGGAGGGGTGCCGGTGTCACCTCCTCGACTGCCTCCGGAAGATGATATCGGACGCCTTCGATGGTCGGAAGCTCTCAGTTCGAGGGGGCGGGTCCGGCGGTTTCTCATTCCCGGAGTCACTCGTCTTCGTCGTCTACGTGTTCCTCTTTCCGAAGTTCCATGGTTCTCTTGGGGTCGCCCGTCCCTCCCCGGGAGACAACCCTAGTAAGCTCAGGACGACAAGGAAGAAACAGACCGTAGCGCGAAGAGAAGGTCAACATCCCTTGGACGTCAAATATTTGTACGTGTGGACCATGGATGATAAGGTAGGACTGGTAGGACTGTAGTCACACTAATAGACATAAAATGCCAACTCTTTTACTCCAGAGTCTCTGAGACTCTACGCGGGGTTCAATGTACCAAGTCCCCGGGACTTGACCTCGTATCGTAACGCTGACGTTCAAGTGCCCCGAGAAGGACAGAGACGATTGGGACGACAGTGAGGGGTCGAGTGCGACGTCGTAAAGAGTGGACTTGGTAATTTCGTCGGAGAAGTTGGAGAGGGGTGACTATAGCCTTACCGGAGGGTGTAGAGGACCAGCGACTCCCCGGAGTCGGGGTAGAAGACTTGGGAAGTCACCGAGGGGCAACGGCCCCCACTACCTCAGAGGATTGTACCATAGGTCCCAGGAAATCTCGACTGAAGTCGGAGCGGAAGGGTCCGGACAAAAGGCACAGTCGTCGGGTGCGAGGTTGAGGACTGCGAGGGAGTTATACGGTTCTATGGGCGGAGTCGTGAAGTGCGTTCGGTCAGAAAAACGGTCCTTGCAAGAAGGAGGAAAGTCTGAGGACCCGTTCCGAGGCGAATCTAAAGAAGGTTCCGTCACTGTCAGGAAGGAACAGACATACGTGTGAAGTACGACACACATCGGACCTCCACCCCCCCGGCACAGCAGAAAAAAACCGACGTGACCCAGAAGTGACGACACCCGTGAGCGAGATCAACGTCGCTCGCCCCCGATGAGCTCAACACCACACACCCAAAGAGAACAACGGTTCGTACCCGAGGTCCGAATCGGTAGAAAGTCAAACACCTTAGAAGGGTCTGGTTCCTGACTTGGGTACAGGGGACGCAACCTCCGACTAAGAATTGGTGACCTGGTGGTCCCTGCAGGTCAGTACTTCAAAATTAGTCAACATAAACCAGAGAACCCGATCTTGTTGTCAAGACACCCCGTACGAGGTGGCTGAGGTTCCGTCCGACTCTTTCACTCCTTTTGAAAGAAGTCTGTTTTTGAGTGACGGTCACTCAGACTTGCCTTGGTCTGACTTAGTGTTCCCCCTTTCTTGGCGTCTCAGTCTTTGTGATTCAAGTGTAGGGTCGAAGGAGTGAGACGCCGGACATGGGGACGAGACCCGTGCAAAGGAGTGGTCACTCGGACTCTCTTGCGACGATTAAGAGTCACGCCAAAACAATCGGAGTCAACCATTTCTTAGGCGGACGTTACGTCTTCTGGGACCAAACTAAGGCCCCAGTCCTTCTAGGTGACCTCTTCCCTATCCGATGGGCGAGGTCATAAGAACCCGAAGGGACACCGAGTCGACCATTTCTTAGGTGGACGTTACGCCCTCTAGGCCCAAGCTGACGGATCCAACCCTTCTAGGGGACCTCTTCCCTTTCCGAAGGGCGACCGGACCTTAAGAGGGACCGGACCTCTTAAGGTTCCTGACATATCAGGTACCCCAGTGTCAGCCTATGGTGACTCGGTGACGTGAAAGTGAGCAACCCGCGAATGAGACCCCGTCCGTGGAACATACGTCGGGGTGGGTCGGGAGTACTGGACGGACTCCACCCGTGACCGTCAAGAAAAATATCAACTCCTTTGTTCTCCGTGTCTCTCCACTTCCTCAAATGGACTCTGGTGTGTCAATCTCGAAGGGGTCACTGAGTCGTCCATTCCTTGGGCGGCCGGTACGTCCTCTGTATCCTCTGAGACCAAACCCCTCTAACCCCTCTAGGGGACCTCCTCCCGTACCGTTGGGTGAAGTCATAAGAACGGACTTTTTAGGGTGCCTGTCTCCTCGGACCTCCCGATGTCGGTTTTTTAGTCGGATAATAAAACCCTGCACCTCTCTGAACATAAACATGATACACCCCTCCATCACCCTACCACCACCTTCAATTTTTTGCTGGGGCTCGGTAGAGTCGGGAGCTTCCCTGAGTATAGACACCCCGTCGTCCATCCCATCGACAAAAGACGGTTCTTAGTTCTTATCTGATCCTGTAAACCTTGTGTCCGGACACTGTCACGACCTTTCTTACGCCAGGCCTCGACCCTGGAGGCGGGGTCGGAACCAAAGAAACCCGGGCAAAGGACGAACAACAAGACCTTGGTCGTTGAAAGGAAGGGACCCGTGCTCACAAGAGACGACGAGTGGTCCCTCGACATGACAAACGAGAACTTTCGTACCACCTTTTTCGTCACCGAAACAAAAACAAGACAAACAAAAACCGACGTGACCCAGAAGTAACGGTCCGCACCCGAAAGAGATCAACGCCACACGAACGAGGAGTAACACCAACGTCACCGTAGAGAACAACGTCGTGCACCCGAGATCTCGTGTCTGAGTCATCAACACCGTGTGTTCGTATCAACGGGACACCGTACACCCTAGGAGGGTCCGGTTCCTAGTTTGGGCACAGGGGACGTGATCGTCCGCCTAATAATTGGTGACCTGGCGGTCCCTACAGGGCTGGTCGTCGAAAAATCTCCAGTGTCTGAACAAGACCCAGGGTTGGAACTGGACAGGTCTCTAGGGCACACTCCGTGCCACGCCGTGTGAAAGTGACTCGGACCAAGGAATGGATGTTTGACCCCTGAGTCTGCCGAGGAGTCTCTCACTTTACCCGGCTGTACGTATGTCACAAACCGTGTACCACACAAACCGTGTACCATCCTTCCTCAAGTCATTTTCAGGAGAAGGAAGACCCTGCGAGGAGTCGGACGTGAGAACAAGACTCCGAAACACTGATGTAAAACAAGGAAGTCGCTGTCTAGACTTCCTGTCACTGGTTCAGGGGTACCTTTTTACGTCCCTGTAAAAGGACAGACCGGAGGTTAGGGTAATAGGGATTAGGACTGGGGAAAGGGGACGGTTTCTTGTAAAGTTTAGGAACATCGTTTTTCAGGACCACAAGACTCTACACGATGGGACTCTCCCTTCAAGTCTCCCTTCGTCTCCTTCATTGTAAACCTCCTTTAACGCAAAGCACCTGAGACGGTGGGGCACAGAACTCTGGGACGACTGAAGACGAAAAAGAGGGTGCATCAGGAGAGTTCAGAGTCTTAACGTCCTTGGTGGAGACGACGGATTTGAGTCCTGCTTCAGGAACGGCTTCCAGTGGGTCCTGTCGAGACTAAATATGTCACTCCAAGGACCGGCGTTCTTCCCGGCGTCCTGGCGATACGGGTAGTGATTTCTAAGTCCACTCGAGGGAGTCGGGCATAAGTAGGTTAGGAACGAAGAGGGGGTGGGGGTGTGGTAAGACGACGACGAAACGGAGACTACCGTGGTCGGTATGGGAGTCGTCCCGGGACGGACACCCGTCTGGGAAGACGTCAGGATCAAACTACGTGTCCGGATATACCCCTCTCGAATCCGACTTCCTAGGAATGACAGAAAGAGGATCCCCGAGGTCCCGGGACCGTTCCTTTTACTGAAGTGGGGGGTTGATGGGAGGGGCTCCGTGTGCCGTTCCAACCGTTTCACACGTCTGTGTTGGTTAACACCGAAGACCCGATCGTTCCTGGTCTCGTAGGTCTGGTTTGGCAGGGGACAGGTCCCCCACCTTCACGGGATTTCTCCCCTTCGTTGGACTCCGTCTTCTCGGAATGACTGGCCCTAAGAAAACGTCTACTACTTGTGCTAATGCTTCTTTATGAACTCGTCAAAAGCTTTTGGGAGATCCACGACCTCCTTCGAATGCAGGATTGACGACGAAGAGTCCCTTAGACTCTATGGTCGACTGTCAATGTCCGAAAATCTCCTGGAACCTGTTCTGGAGAGTCTTTAGTCTGACACCTGTTCCTTACCGGCAGACCCCTGACTGACCTTTGGACGTGGTCGAGGGGAGTCAAGGTCCAAGGACGGCGGGTCTCGACCGAAGAGACCCGGGTCGTAGAACGTAAGCCGAGAGAGTCGGAGTCTCGAAACCATAGTTCATCGGCTGACTCAAGATGAGTTAGGACGTAGGCGTTATGGTCGGTGGGGTGATCAATCACGTCCTTACTTAGGTTCTCTGACGGGTGGAACTACGACCGTCGTGTCACGGAGGACGGAGACCCCTGAGTTAGGACTGGTGTGCGACGTCACCCTCAAAAAAATTTTGTACATGGTGGGGACTAGGTGAGAACAGGGGGGGAGGGGTAGGGGCCGAGACTCGGAGACTCCCTGGTCCTGACAGAAGGAGGTGCTTGTCGATCTCCACTGATAGGTTATAATAAAATATTTTGGTCTCTCATTTTTAATGTAGACTCGAAGATCTTCTTACTATTAGTACTAGTGAATAATTCAACGTAGACACACGGTCTGAGAAATGTTCGGGATAGATTTGAGAGTTGAGAGACTCCATCTGTTACCGTCCTAACAGTCGTCTCCTGTCCTATCTGTTTATCTACCATCCTCAGAGGTCGACTCCACCCTCGACTTAGTTCCCAGGTCAAAGGTGAGGACCTAAGATCCATAATGTGGACTCACAGGAAGGAAACGGACGATGGTAGGGAGGCCACGAGACCTGGGTACGGTGTGGGGTCGTGCCTCGAGAGGTCCACTGGTGACGCACCACTGATAGCGACGACCCGGTCAGAGGTAGGTCATGGACCATAAGTAGGAACAGAAGTGCGGTCAAGGGTACGGGAGGAGGCGTCTGTGTCAGAGATGATGTGTCGCCTGGGACTCCTTCTCTCGTGAGACCCTTTTCGTCATTCGTTTTTTATCAACGAGGACCCATGTCTTGGGGATCCGCAGTCCTGGTGTACGTTTTACCGTTCAAAAGTGGAAGTACAGGCGTGACCTAAAACCGTGGTTTGACTCATTCCAGTGTTTTCCCTCCGTCTCCTCTCCTGGTGGTCAAAGGTGTTTTCCCCTAAAGACTCACCGGTTTACGATGGTACTCCTCTTTCCGTCACTAAAGGGTCGTCCTTTTCAACCCGAATGTTCCTTTTGTACGAACTTTTGGTGTGACTTACAGAATGTCTCGTTACCCCCGTCCGTCCCTTGCCTGGTTTCCGTCTGTGGTGGGAGTCCCACGAACGCAGAAGAAGCGAGGTACTATTTGGTGCCCCGTCCCCCTCCCATAATATTACTCCAATCTCAGGGGGGTGGGGGGCCGACTAGAGGTTTCACTCGCGTGTACTACTGACTGACCCTTTGTTCTCTTAATGTCGACTGGGACCTTGTTCCCCCAATCACACGAGTGGTGGGGGTCAGTTTTTTAGGAGTCTATTGAAATGTCGACCAGGAGACATGTACGTCTAAGTTGGTTGACACCTAACACATCAATACATGAATGACTTTTTTTAGACTCATATTCACCTGGGTGTGTCAAGTTTAACACTACAAGACATAATCATTGGGAAGTATAAATAAAAATTATAGGAAAAAGTAAAATTTAAAAACTTACAAAATATTATATGTATTGATTGTATCATTGTCTATATTTATTGACAACTTATTTCCTTACATTGAACCTCCACGTACGAGTTTTTACATAGTTTCTCAAAAATTAAAGAGAGTTGTAAAGGGTGGACATGTGGATCTTTCTGGAAGGACTCTCCTCCGACCTGAGGACCGAACCGGTACTGTAACCCATAAAGACTCTCGAACCAGTGTCACGACAAGACGACAGAGTTGTCACACGGTTCTCTTGTGACGTATGGGTTGTCGGGTCCACTGGTGTTTGTAGGTTTTCACATGCAAGGGGGCCGGACTCGTCCGTCTTCGACCCCAAAGTAAGACGACTCCTTACCGGACGGAGACGAGTCAGGGTTCCTGGAGACGTCACGAGCCCTTGGTGTCTTGAGGACATTCTAGTGCGGTTACGGTTCTACCGTCCCTTGAGATAGCAACCCGTCGATGAGACAACAACCCTTACACCTCAGCCGTTGAGGACCCTGTGGTCAGAGAACGAAATATGGGGACTTCAACCGTTTACCCGGCTGTGTCATCCATAACTTATTTGTGAGCGACCCAATTACCCGTTCGTCAAAAACTAACGATTCAGTTTAAGTTTTAGTTTTCTTCTTTTTTTTTGGGCTTGGTGACGAGAACAGGGGAACGGGTAAACTCCTGTAGTCGTACCATTGGTCTTTCTCTTCAGATGGTGGGTACTTTCATAAGATAGTACGTAAGGTATAAGTTTACTTATGTAAAAAAATTTGGACAAAAATCGGTGACAAGAAAATCCTTTGTTACCTGTGCGAACGTTTATTCGTGTAACCGACTGACCGAACATTCGTAGACGTGTCGAGGGGTCCACCCTTCATAGGACGCTCCTGTCTCTCGTTGGTGTAACAACAAGCGACAGTCTTTGGTGCCGTCCCACCCCGGAAGAGGTGTGTCGACGACCATCCAGAGTAAATCTTTGTGTGAATTTCGTCGATGTCTTGAAGATAAACGTACAATGTGGAGTAATTGAATAGATTCTTAATTCAACTCTACTATTTCATAATAACGTCGTATTTCTTTATTGTAAAAATGTTCAATGAAGTTATTATCTTGATAAAATAATTTGTATACTTGCATGAATAAAACATGTTGTGCGTAAAGAAAGAAAGGAGACGGGGTCCTTCGGTCGTGAGATCTTGGGGTACAAATATTTTTGTGTGAAAACCGTCGATAATACCGTTCCATTTTTTTCACACTAAGACTTTCATTGTGGTGTATTGGTTGCACCCCTTGTTTTTTTCCGTCTCCACTCACCCGGGTCACGACGAGTAGAAGAGAGTTCTCCTTTGTTAAATTCTTATCTTTGAGAACTCGTAATAAATTCGTCATGACGGGTTGAGAGAACCATCGTAGAGAGAAAGTTAAGGTAAATAGAACTACAACATTGATTGATTAGACAATGAAGAAATTCTTTAAGACGAGGAAAATATAAAAAAAGTCACCGGGTATAGGGAAACTCGAAGTTTTAGTGTCTTCAGCGAGTCTTCAGCGAGTCAGCACAGGCTGAGAAACGTTGGGGTACCTAACACCGGGTGGTCCGAGGAGCCAGGTACCATAAAAGGTCCGTACTTATGACCTCACTCAATGGCAAAGGAAGAGGTCCCCTAGAAGGACTGGGTCCCTAGCTTGGACCCGGAGGGCGTAACATCCGTCTACGAAATGGTAGACTCCGTGGTCCCTTCAGGTAGTTTTTGTGTCTTCTCATCATCATTCAAAGTTTTCCTACAGTCAACTCTAGAAAATATCTACTTTAGATGAAGGATCTTCAGTTGAGCGGTTATACATGTCGACCTCTGTTCTCCGACGTTTTTTTCCAGGTTGACCTTTTATAGAACCCATGGGTTAATCTAGGTCAATAAGACGCAGACACCTAAATTTTACTAGTAGTAGGTGCCACCTTATCTACACAGGGAGCAACGAATCTTTTAGGTGTCGATCGGATCTTTCTTTTTTGTGTGGGTTTACGTCTTCTATCCTTCGACGGAAAATCTATGCCGACTTTTACATTTGAAGGGAGTAAAGGGTTGAAAGATAGAAGAAGAACAAAATCAGTGATCCAGCACAGACTGAGAAAACACTGGGATACCTGACATCGGGTGGTCCGAGGAGACAAGTACCCTAAAGGGTCCGTTCTTATGGCCTCATCCAACGGTACGGGAAGAGGTCCCCTACAAGGACTATGTCCCTAGTTTGCACACAGAGGACGAAACCGTCCGCCTAAGAAATGGTGACTCAGTGGTTAAGTATCGGTAAAACGAGTATCTTCCGAGAACGTCCCTCTTTGTAGTCAATTTGACGTTTTGACTCAATTAGGTACCTCTATTACCAAAATCCCAACGGAACCTAGGGAGAGGGTCTAACATATTTCGTTTCTTTCATCCTGGAGTGAATTTATGGTCAGATTTGTTCGTAGACTTTGATCCTAGATTTCGACAGTAAATCGAACGTGAATTACAAAGGATCATCTTTATCGATAATTTTTTGTTTTTCGAGGAGTAGGTAGGTACCCGGGAGGTTAAAGGGAGACCCTTTATTTCAACGTCCTTCCTTTCTTTTCCAGAAGGTCTTTACCAAAATTCCGGAAGTCCTTCTTTATCGTTATTGGAGTTTATACGTCTACTATGGGATACCGTCTTTCACTTCTCCTTGATTTTTCGGAGAACTATTTTCACTTTCTCCTCTCACTTTTTCAACCGAATTTCGAGTTGTAAGTCTTTTGATTATTCTAGTACCGTAGACCAGGGTAGTCAAGTACCCTTTGTCTACCCCTTTGTCACCTTTGTCACAGTCTGAAATAAAAACCCCCGAGGTTTTAGTGACCTCTACCACTAACGTCGGTACTTTAATTTTTTGCGAATGAGGAACCTTCAATACTGGTTGGATCTATCGTATAATTTTTCGTCTCTGTAATGAAACGGTTGTTTCCAGGTAGATCAGTTCCGATACCAAAAAGGTCACTAGTACATACCTACACTCTCAACCTGACACTTCTTTCGACTCGTGGCTTCTTAACTACGAAAACTTGACACCACAACCTCTTCTAAGAACTCTTAGGGAACCTGACGTTCCTCTAGGTTGGTCAGGTAGGATTTCTAGTCAGGACCCATAAGTAACCTTCTTGACTACGACTTCGACTTTGAGGTTATGAAACCAGTGGACTATACTTCCCAACTGAGTGACCTTTTCTGGGATTACGACCCTTTCTAACTCCCGTCCTCTTCCCCTGCTGTCTCCTACTCTACCGACCTACCGTAGTGACTAAGTTGCCCGTACTCAAACTCACTTGAGTCCCTCGACTACTACCTGTCCCTGCCGACCGTACGACACTAAGTACCCCAACGTTTCTCAGCCTGTGCTGACTCGTTGACTTGACGTGACTTGACCCAGTCACAGTAACAGTATAAATTATTATCATTGTTGAATCTTTCGTGGATGATAACACTGGTGGTAAGACGTGGAGTAGTATTGTCATTGAAAATTCTGTCCTTAATAATAGGAGTAGAATATCCTGTCCTTTATCTTACTCTGTACTCGTAAAAAGAGATAACTCTAGATATTAAAGTTGACTAAATAGTGTTTGTGTTATGAGACAAACAAACTTGTGTTATGCTCAAGTAATCTTAGTCCTTCGACGAGTAGATTGTCCAATAGTCCTGTTACTACGATCTTCCTGACAGATTGCCGAAATCCAGGTCTATCACACTCCGTGTGAGAGGTGTAAACCCTGTCATTGTGGTTACTCTCACATGTGAACTCCTGGTCCTCAGTCCTAGAGTAAGGAGATCTGATTTAAGGTGTTCTCCATAGTACAGTTAAAAACGAGTTTTAATGTATGAAGTGTGAATTGACCTGAATGATAAACAACTTACTTTTTTACTTACTCCCTTCACTGTTCGTCGTGGTAGAAATACTCAGGAAAAAGATAAAAAGGTACTGATTTGTTGAAAGGAAAATTGTCAGTTGTCAACAAGAAAAAAATTGAGTGAAGAGTAATTTCCTTTGGAACCACTCCACTTTACCCATGTTAAGGTCTTGGGATCGAGTGTCTTTGGTTTATGAGTGAACTAACTCCGATGCCTGTACACAACCTCAACCAAGAACTCTAGGACTTTCAAATTAGGAAGTCCAGAACCCGTTCGGAACTAGTTTAAGTCGTGGATTTCTAAGTTTAGTCTTTCTAAAGTCTTTGATGATACTTAGTCGAGGGGATAGTTCGTTCTTAGAGAAATATTCTTTCTTTACTCAGTCTATGAATCGTGGTAATTCTTTCATTGTTAAATGTCGAGACACAGAACGTTTTAGACCTCGGTGAGGTCACAAATGGACCAAGACCCGGTGTCACTCCGGTAAACGACCATACTTCAATAAGGGTGGCTTCAAGGGTCGAAGTGGGTAAGGACCTAACGACTGTCCACGAGAGGGACGACTTCCGACTTAATTCTTCAAGTGTTGTTAAATTTGTGTCAAGAACGAGAAAATTTATAGAATTATTCATCAAATGTTTTTTGTTAAATTCGTTTAAAAAAAAACAAAAAAAGACTGGTGTTGCATACCGAATAACCTAGAATCAAAAGGTTGGTCTCTAACTTAGGTCCGGTGCCGTCACTTTCATGACTTAGGATTGGTGACGTAACGGTCCCTTACAGGGTTCGTCTTAAAAGGTTTATTGTTAACGAATCTGACCTTTCCTGTCGATAATAGATTACTCATAAAGTATTCTATTTCAGTAAGAGACTTTATATATATAGTATAGTTTGTCTTTTTCTATGAAGGACCGAATGGGAAAAGAAACGCTACACTCTCCTTGGTCTCCTTTTTTTCGTGTTTCTTTTAATTACTCAAGACGATATCACCATAGATGGAAACCACGATTTAGTACGTTCGTGAATGGTTCGTAGTCGATCCGTAATTCGTAATGTTCCTCCCTTTTCTTCTGTGTTAAGAGTAGTGGGTGAAAAAAAAAATTGGTTTGAAAATTTTTTGTTATTATCAGTGATAAAAGTGAAGAGGGGATAAACCTAAGGGGGGTTTATATGGGGACTTTGACAAGGGTGGTTTCAGTGGTTACGAAAAGTTGGTTGTGTCGGTCATTAGGGAAAGTCAGGGAGTATTGTGAACTGGAGAGTCTTCGTCTGTGACAACTGGTGTGAGGAGAACTTTACCTGGATAGGGACCCGAAGGATCGTGGTATAAGAAGATCGACAGGTGAATTGCTTGAGACGGAAGAGTCATAGAGGAGAGTCAGAGGAGCAGATGGACAGAAAGTCTTCCGACTATCAAGGGGGTCTTAAAGTAGGGTCTGAAGGAAACTCTGGTGTTTAGGAACAGGGGTTGGTAGTCGACTTCTGGTGGTGAATCTACAGGGTACGTGAAGTTTTATTTCAAGTGATGAAAGGAGGGGTTTGACCGATACATAAGGTAGAGTCAATCGTTCGGGTTCGGGTCAGGACGTCTTCAGTCGGTGGACACAGAGGTCAGTGAGTAGAGGGTATCAGACGTGGTGTGGGATAATTATACTAGAAGTTGTTAAGGTCAGGTAGGAGTAGTGGGGATCAGAGGACTGATCACAGAGTCGACCTTCAGAGAGGATACAGTTGGTTGGGAGGAATAACGAGGTTCATTATTAAAGACTAGTGCAGAGAGGAGGTGGATTTACAAAAGTCGACCGAGGGGGACGGACACTTTTATTATACTTTTAAGGACCTGTCAGTTCTGGATGGTGTTAATCTGTAGTCTCAGAAAAAAATTAAGAACTGGTGATCCAAAATTGTGTCTCTGAAGACCGGCAAGTGTGTACGGAGACTGTGAAATAAGGTACAGACCTTACGAGGAGACCAGTAGACGGACCCTTTGTGAGAAGAATAGGAAGTTTCGGGTTGAATTAACGGTGACGGAAGTTCTTCGGCAGGGACTGTGGGAGGGTCCGGTCCAATCGACACGAGAAAGACCAGAGTGTCGTGAGTGAGGTAAGGGAGGGTGTCGTCGGTAGTACCAACCAGTGAAGGGAAGTCGAAACGTCACGGACCACCCGTCGTCCACGAGTCAGTTACAAATAACTTGACTTATTTCTACTGTTTTCGAGTTTATACAATTCATGAGTAATGTTCATTTTCTCGTAACACCTTCGCGTCGTCCACGAGTCAGTTACAAATAACTTGACTTATTTCTACTGTTTTCGAGTTTATACAATTCATGAGTAATGTTCATTTTCTCGTAACACCTTCGAGTAGTCCCCTTGAGGGTAGGTCCGTCCTCTGAGTAAGGAAGTTGTAAATAGGTAATTTACGGTTACGAAACTCCAGTATTTTTTTTATTTGTTGTTTTTAGTCAGTACTAGGAGAACAAAAGTTCGATCTACGGAAGTGTAACGAAAGACCATTTTGTCTTTAGAGTACAATACTATTATGACTGTACTTGTGATAAAAAAGAGACCTATGGAGACGACTATGCTGGACGAAGTACATAGGGGGGATGGAGGGTACATTTAAAATGCTGGACCAAATCCGTAGTAGAGGAGGTCGTCCGGAAAGAACTACAGACCCAGTCCTACCGGTTGAGGGGAGACACCAAGGTGCCACATGACGTGAACGGTGAGTGACGACGAAGGTGATGAATTCACTAGACTTGGGGTGGGGTCGTTACGAACTCCGTTGAGTCACTCTCTTTCCTAATAAAATAAATGAGGAGTTATATTAACAGATACGAGTGTTGAAGGTGGATAAGAGTGAAATTTGGTAAAAATAGTGTCTTGTAAACTATGTATGCATATACAATACTTCCTGTCAGTATTTTATTTGTGGGATTTGAAAGATAGGTTAGGGTAAGAAAGATTGGGTACAAGGGGGATGACAATGATTTCGGTGAGAAAACCTCTAGGTACAAAGGTTTAAGTTGTCTGGGGAGAGTAGTAGAATGAACTGAAGACCCGTCGTAAGAGGTCAACTTGAGGTAGGACAGGAATTTTATGAGAAAAGTCTTATAGGATACCTTAGTGTAAGGGGTTAAAAGAAGGACAGGTCGACTGTTGAAGAAACTGAAAGAGACCAAGGACACGGAGGTGTGAGGATTTCCAATCACAAGGTCTCGAGTCCAGAGATTATTGAGTGATCAATAGAGTAGAGTAGAGAAGACTTCGAAATTTATGGTACGTGTGTTACTGAGGCTTTCACGAAAGAGATCGGGACTAGGGAGGGAGCTCAGGGTCGGAATATGTCTGTTGGAAGGTGAGACCAGAGGTAAACCCACAGATTGACCGTGAAATGTAAACAATTGAGGTTTTGTCTTAAGACCTAAAATAGGAGTTTTGGACGATCGAAGTAGATCAATTAGTTCGGGGTTGGGATCCTCAATATAGACTTGGGAGGGAAAAGAAATATAGGACAAAGATTTGATAGTTATCCAAGACGTCGAGATAGAAGTTTTATCCAATCTTAGGTTGGAGAAGAGGGTCAAGGATGGTGGTAAGGGGGTTTAATGACGACAACGATAACGACCTCGGAGTTAGAGAGAGGTATATTCTCGAGTTTAATCGAAAACGTTACCATTTAGTGTGGGTTGTGAGGGATCAGTTTTAGAAGATTTTCAAATGATGGTCACTCTTCTGTCATTAAGAATGATGTCGGATGTTTCGGGATGGAGGAGACCCAGGGTGAAGGAACAGATGTAGGGAGATGGTAGAAGGACAGTAAACGAAGTGAGGTCTGTCACACCGAAAAATTACAAGAGTCTATACGGTTCGAACAAGGTTAGAACACCGAAGAGTAAAAAATAAAGGAGTCGAAACTTACAAGAAAAGAGTAGATTTTAATATGGTATGTAAAAAGAGGTAGTGACAGGACAGGATAAGACGAAATGACGTCTCATAGATAATCAAGTCAAGTCAACGAGTCAGCACAGACTGAGGAACACTGGGGTATTGACGTCGTACGGTCCGGAGGGACAGATAGTGGTTGTAGACCTCAGGTGGGTTTGGGTATAGGTAACACAACCACTACGGTAGGTTAGTAGAGTGGGAGACAGCAGGGGAAGAGGAGGACGGGAGTTAGGAAGGGTCGTAGTCCCAGAAAAGGTTACTCAGTTGAGAAGTGTAGTCCACCGGTCTCATAACCTCAAAGTCGAATTTGTAGTGAGGAAGATTACTTGTGGGTCCCGACTAGAGGAAATCCTACCTGACCAACCTAGAGGAACGTCAGGTTCCCTGAGAGTTCTCAGAAGAGGTTGTGGTGTCAAGTTTTCGTAGTTAAGAAGCCGCGAGTCGAAAGAAGTATGAGGTTGAGAGTGTAGGTATGTGCTAATGACCTTTTTGTCGGAACTGATCTGCCTCGTAACAACCGTTTCATTACAGGGTCGAAAAATTATATGATAGATCCAACCAGTATTGAACGAGGTTCCTCGTTCCCAGAAAATTACAGTACCGACGTTAGCGGTAGACGTCACTAAAACCTCGGGTCTTTTTATTTCAGTCGGTGACAAAGGAGTAGATAGACGGTACTACACTACCCTGACCTACGGTACTAGAAACAAAAGACTTACAACTCGAAATTCGGTTGGAAAAGTGAGAGGACAAAGTGAAAGTAGTTCTCCGAGAAATCAAGAAGAAGTGGAAGACGGTATCCCCCACAGTGGACCTATAGACTCCAATAACTATAAAGAGAACCGTTAGAACTAAGGTCGAACATGAAGAAGGTCGGGTCGTAAAGAGTACTACATGAGACGTATATTCAGTTTATTCGTCCCACTGTTATATGTCCGAACTACATGAGGAAAAGGATAGACCTTGGTCAGACAACAAGGTACAGGTCAAGATTGACAACGAAGGACTGGACTTATGTCCAAAGAGTTCTCCGTTCAGTCCACCAGACCATAAGGGTAGAGAAAGTCTTAAAAGGTCAAATGACACTAGGTTTATCAGTTTCCGAAACCGTATCAGTTATTTCGTCTTTATCTACAAAAAGACCTTGAGAGAACGAAAAAGGTACTAGGTCTCCTAGAACCGTTAAACTAGAGACCAAGGAGACGGAAAAGATTTTGGTCGAACTTGTAGACCTTCAAGTACCAAGTGCATAACGACTTCGGACCGAACCTCTTAAAACTCGTAATGAAATGATCACACACTCTACTCACGTTAACACGTCATCAAACTCGTAAGAAACCGTAACGGAAAGAAACCCTAACCTTACTTTTGACTGGAAAAGGTCAGGACACCGGTGACGACTCAAAAGGTTTACACGACCGTATAACTCACGTCGTGAAAGTGTCGTAGTAGAAAATCCTAAACTTTATCGAGTTGACCTTAAGGTAGTGGAGGTGATCTCATAGATATTGTAAATAAAGGAACAAATACTAGGTAGAGAGAGTTCTTACATTCAAACTCACGTCTGTGAAATAGGTAGAACAAGTGACGACATAAGGATCCTGGGACTTATTACTAAACGTATACGATACAAGTTATTTAACTTACTTAAAGAGAAACATAAGCGTCACGAATCGTTTCACGAACCGTTTCTTGTCCTACGTTTTCGTTTAGTCAAAAGGTCAGGGAGGATGACATTGGTCCGGAGGTGGAACGATGGTCTTAGTAGATTCCCGTAAGATTATGAGTCTAGTTGTTTAGAAAACACACCAGGATCTACCTGAACAGTTTGATTTAAGTATGATGTCTTTTTCTACAACTCTTTGAAGTTGTACTTTGTTCTTCATATTAAAGTCCTGTTTTATTACCACTTATGTAAAAGAGTAAATCGGTCATCGAACTTTCCCTTCGTCGTTTTACGACAGAATCAGCCCCAAAAAGAGACTTGTACCTGACTTTTAGGACTTCATTTCTCGAGTCGGATATTACTACTCAGATGTGGATTTCAGACAGACCCGGAGTCGGTAAGTTCTGTCACCTGTCCATAATACTCTCCTTATACTCACAAAGTAGACCTTATTTCATTGTACTGTTTCGAGTGTCTCTTTTAAAAACTCCTGACTTACTACGGACAGAAGACCGAACTAGACGTTTTACAATTCCTTTAGTTTCGAACTCGTGTCTTCGTCAAGGAGGTCCCTTCTCTTTTTTTTCTTCTCTCACTTTGACGAGTGGACCGACAAGCTGAACGAGTCGTAGTACACACGTAACTGATGAAGGTCTTATACACACCACTTGAGTAAGTATAGGAGGTCCCCGTACTAGAATTTCCGATGGTCCGAAAAGAACAAGATAATTTTATTTATCTTTTTACACTTGTTTCCCATTCATGTAAGTTCAGTTAAAGTCCGGTTTTGTAGTACCGAGAAAAGAACCAATGTCATAAAATAATTTACTCCTTTTACACGATATATAACTTTTTAAAGTTGAGTTTCAATTAAGTTTTTATCAGTTACTTTATATCAGTTTTTTTGTTTTGATCAAGTCTCTACAAGTTACTAAAAGGGTTCCAAATTTCAGAGATTTAGGTCGCAAACGGGAAGGTGTAGATTACTTACGGTGTCGACCGTTGATATCCGACTCTAGAACAAGAAAGAGATGAAGGACAAAATTTGACTTTTTTGAGTAGTAAAGGAAGACTTCTTCTTTTATTACTTTATTGAAGTTATATTAAGGGTAATTTGTATCTCTGAATCAATTCAGAATTCATAGGGTTTACATCCGTACTGAAGTCTTTGACGAAGTACGTTTATGTAAAATTGACAACAACAAAAAAAGACTGAAATGGACCTTTCTAGAGTCTACTGGTCGGTGAAAGTGTATACAAAGACCTCCCTGGTGTCACAAAAGTGGTGACCGTAGGATTGTCTTTTTTATCTTTGTGTGTGAATCCAAAATCACTACAACCACTTTCGGAGAAATTTTAAAGATTAAATACATCTCTTTCAATGTTTCATTCTCGATTTCCTAGGATTACATCGTGATTGATCAAAAGGGACGGAAAATCTTAAATTATAAAAATTTTCATTTTAGTCTTTAATCCTATTATAGAGATTTTCATTCAAGGTCAAGGTTCAAGATGTAGTACGTATAGTTTTTTTTTCTTTGTTGTTTGGGTCGTTTGTTAATACCGTGAAAGTACGTCACGAGAACCCGTGTGTTGAAAGACCATCTGTATGAAGAGTCATGTCGTTGAGATGAAAATCTTTAAATTCTTTTCATGACTCTTGTACATTAGTTCTAAATCGAAATTCTCATCAGTAGAGTCGTTAAGACTTATGATGATTTTGTAAATTTCACTTCACTTCAGTGAGTCAGCACAGGCTGAGAATCGCTGGGGTACCTAACGTCGGAAGGTCCGAGGAGACAGGTACCCTAAAAGGTCCGTTCTCCTGACCTTACCCTACGGTTTCGTTGGATTTATAGGTTGTTTTTTATATGTAAGTATATTACCCTATGAAATGTGACGATGTTTCCTATTTGCCTCTTAAGATAAATAACAGACACTTATAGTCAACACTGAGTATCTTTTTTCGAATAAAGGGTACTCCCCTTTGTATGTACAGTTTTATAATTGTTTTCAATTGACCCTATTAATATTTACTAAAATTATAAAGAAACACCCAAAAGATCTGATACATGGATAATAAATAATTTTTTTTGTATATTTGACTGAGTTTTAAGAAAAGACAAATATCCTACACACACACAGGATTTAACGAAGTTGACACAGGTTAAGGAACACTGGGATGCCTGATACCGGGTGGTCCGAACAGACAGGTGCCCTAGGAGGTCCGTTCTTATTACGTCACCCGACGGTACGGGAGGACTCCCCTAGAAGGGGTGGGTCCCTAGTTCGGGTGTAGAGAATACAGAGGACCATCCCCTCAAGAGATGATGATCACGGTAGACCCTTCGGGTGAATCTCTTACAACGACGACGACGACGACGACGATTCAGCGAAGTGAGCTGACACACACTGGGGTGTCTGTCGTCGGGTGGTCCGAGGGGGCAGGGACCCTAAGAGATCCGTTCTTGTGACCTCACCCAACGGTAAAGGAAAGGTTACGTATTTTCACTTTCACTTCAGCGGGTCAGCACAGGCTGAGAATCGCTGGGGTACCTGACTCGGGTGGTCCGAGGAGGCAGGTACCCTAAAAGGTCCGTTCTCATGACCTCGCCCCACGGTAACGGAAGAGGCTGAATCTCTTATGTACTCATATTTTTCGATCTTATCTTTTAGACCTACAAATTTTTATTTTTCGTAAGGTTAAGGGTAGTGGACCTCCAATAGTTGATAAACGTAAAGTAAGATAATGAAATGTGTCGACTTAGATATGGTGTCTATTTTGAGACATAAGGGTTTTTCTTGTAAAATTTTGGTGAACCTTTTTCATTTCGACCTAGATATGAAGTGGTTTTAAATATTTTTCCGAATCAGTATATATCTTTATACTTTTCTTTGGTGTCTTTAATATCTTCCTTTGTGTTAATTTTTTGTCATTAAACTTTGTTCCTTTTCGAAAAGTTTCAGTCATCTGTTTGATCTCTTTATTATACTATTCTCTAATGATGAAAAGTCCAAGAATGTTTGTTTTCATTTGTGAGGATCCCTTAGTTTCGTGAATCTGTTGATTTTTTTAGAAGGGTATTTAATTGTAAAACAACAACAAGTCTGCACAGGCTGACAACCACTGTGGTGCCTGACGCCGTATGGTCCTGAGGGATAGGAAGTGATAGAGAGTCAAACGAGTTTGATTACAGGTAACTCAACCACTACGGTAGATTAGTAGAACAGGAGACAGCAGAGGAAGAGGAGGACGGAGTTAGAAAGGGTCGTAGCCCCAGAAAAAATTACTCAGCCGAGAAGGGTAGTCCATCGGTTTCATGACCTCAAAGTCAAAATCGTAGTCAGAAAGGTTACTAATAAGTCCCAACTATATGAAATCCTAACTGACCAAACTAGAGAAACGGTAGGTTCCCTGAGAGTCCTCAGAATGGGTTGTGTCAACTTTTCGTAGTTAAGAAACCGTGAGTCGAAAGAAATACCAAGTTGAGAGTGTAGGTATGTACTGATGACCTTTTTTGTATCGAAACTGACCTACCTGGAAACGGTCGTTTTCATTACAGAGACAAAAAATTAAGCGACAGATCTAAACAGTATCGCAGAAAATTAAAGTTCCGACGTCAGTAGTAGACGTCACGAAGACGTCGGGTTCTTTTATTTCAGAGAGTACACAGGTGACACAGGGGTAGATAAACGGTACTTCACTATTCTGGTCTACGGTACCAGAATTCAAAAGACTTACAACTCAAAATTCGGTCGAAAAAGTAAAAGGAGAAAGTGGAATTAGTTCTCTGAGAAATTAAGAAGAAACGAAAGACGGTGTCTACACCACAGTAGACGTATATATTCCAATAACTATAAAGAGGGTCGTTAGAACTAAGGTGGAACACGAAGTAGGGTGGGTCGTAAAGAGTACTACATGAGCCGTATATTTACACGTCCCACTGTTATATGTCGAAACTGTATGAGGAAAGGGTTAAACCTTGGTCAGGTGACGAGGTACAGACCAAGATTGACAACGAAGAACTGGACGTATGTCCAACACGTCCTCCGTCCATTCCACCAGACCATCAGGATGGATTCTTAAAAGGTCAAACAACACTAGGTATGTTAGTTTCTGAAATCGTATCAGTTACTTTACATTCACTTCACTTCAGTGAGTAACACAGGCTGAGAAACGCTGGGGTACCTGATGTACATCGGATGGTCCGAGGAGACAGGTACCCTAAAAGGTCCGTTATCATGACCTCACGTAACGGTAAAGGAAGAGGTCCCCTAGAAGGGCTGGGTGTTACTTTGTATTCATCTACAAAAGGACATTAAGAGAACAAAAAGGATACTAGGTTACCTACAACCGTTAAACTAGAGACCAAGGAGACGGAAAAGATTTTGGTCGAACTTGTAGACCCTCAAAAACCAAGTACATAAGAACTTCGGATCGAACCTCTTAAAACTCGTAATGAAACGATCGTACACTCTACTTACGTTGACACGTCATCAAACTTGCAATAAACCGTAACGGGAAGAAACCCTGACCTTACTTTTGACTGGAAAAGGTCAAGACACCGACTCAAAAGGTTTAAACGACCGTGTAACTCACGTCGTGAAAGTGTCGTAATAGAAAATCCTAAACTTTGTCGAGTCGACCCTAAGGTAGTGGAGGTGATCGAAACAATCATCACTACGAAGAATTCCTGGTGAAATGAAGCGTAAGGTCCTACAGACCGAGATCCACTCACTAGTATAGTAGCACCAATAGACCCAGTAATTTTAGAAAAAACACATCAAGAGGATATATAAGAACGGTAGAGACTAATTATAGAAGACGAAGATAATCCAGGTATGTCAAAGGAAGGAAATAACACGGGTAGAAACGTAGAGATTAAAAGAACTTCTCTAGAGATCAGCAAGGGTAAGACAACAAAAGGAAATAAAGAAACGTAACAAGTGAATCTTTCCGAAAGATTAGACAGGAACGATAGGAAACCTTGAGACGTAAGTCTACCCATAGAAAGGAAAAGAGGAAACGGAAAACTTAGAGAAGAAAAGAGTCGATAAGAATGTTTATCGGAGGGATCTTTTGGTAAAACGGAAAACGTAAAGAAGAAGAACCCCTACCAATACTAGTAGCGGAGGACATGTTACAGTACTTGGAGGCAGGTCTCTAAAAGTCCGTGATATAGTCTAGGTTAGGGAACTTAGATAAATAGTGAAGGTGACATATTAGTATTTCCTACACTAAATGTAGTATGGACTTACCGGATTACCAAAAGGGATGAAAGAAGTTAAATTCAGAGTTATGCCGTTATTCCTCAACTACTAGACTCGGTGTCAGTCAAGGGTCAGAACAAATTTATATCAAATTTTTTTAAGTTAGAATGATTTTGGTTTAATGTATATTTTTTATTGTAAGAGTTACTGTTCTAACATAAAAAATTTGATAGTATGTTTTTGAATTCTGAGTATTTTGGATGTCAATCCCACACCCCTTGATTGACCCGTAAGAGTGTGGGATTAAATTTATTTTTTTACATTTTAGTATTTACCTTCTTGGTGGTTTTTCTTTCATAAAATTTTACATATAAAGGAGGTCTTTCGGATCAAATTAAGTAGAATTTCTCTAATAGAGTGTTAGTACTTCTCTACATGTGTGTCTACGAGTGACCCCGTATAAGATATTATTGTTTAGGTTTACAAGGGACTAACCCAGATCTTCGTTCCCTACTACATAGGAATACTACCTTGTCCACCAGTGTTCTTTACCCTCGTAAGACTCACTTTTCCCGTCTAATACTTCGTCAACGTATAGTATAATAGGAAATACATTTTGACATCCGTAGGGGGAGTAATTTACATGTTTATACGTCTCTCTTTACAGATTTTCCCATAAATAGTTTTACATGACATTGTCATTAGTAGAAACTCTACACCCTAAAGTCCATTAGAAATAAAAAATAAAAATAAAAAAAAGGTCCATTAGAAATTTGCGAGTGAATAATATTTTCATTCGTGGTATGTAAAACGTACTCATACATCATAATCCGTAGAGATCATTAATGGAGGGGTGAACTACCGTCCCTGACACACCAATGTAAGAAGCAGATGAACCTTAGTTCGTCAGATCAAGTCTTAAGGTTAATATTGACAAAGTTAACCATAAGGTTAATATTGACAAGTTATTTAAGAGGATATAAAAAGACTCCACGTTTTTTATTTCTTGCGTATTGATAGTTCAATTGAGAAGTGTCTACTGACCGAAAACTTCACTTTTATCGTGTGTTTCATAATAAGTTTAAAAGATTTTACTTACGTGAAATTTTTGCATTTTTTTTTTTTTTTTTTCTTCGACCGTTAAAGGACCTCCAGGTCACCAATCCTGAAGTACGAAGGTGACGTCCTCCGTGTCGAACTAAAGACCAGTCCCTTGTTTCTAGGGTTTTCGACGTGTCACGTCTTTTTTGTTTTTGGTTCTCTGGAAGACGGGTTGATTTTTTATTTTCCCATTGTTCGTATATAAAAGAAAGCCAGATAAAAGAGGTACAAATATGTATATGAGTATACGTACCACGAAACGTTTTTACCCCGGTGTAGTGCGTATGATAGAAATTATTGGAGAAAAGAGAGTTGTAAATACCATTTGTGAAGAAACACTGTTATGTACATAAAGATGTAGTAAACGTCATAAAATTTTTATATGGTACCAAATTACTTATTATAGGATAACGATTGTACCTCTAAGGAAAATCAAAAGGTAATACTATTTATTACACTACTAGTTGTTAAAATGTTGACTTAGAAACGTGTGTAGAACTAGAGGAATTACATTTAAAGGTCGTCACCTGACGATCTAGTTGTAAAGACACTACCCTAGAACTAATAGCCGACTAAAAAACTTTCTGATATCAGTATTGTAGTTCCATCCTACCATAGGCGAAAGGGTCTGTTTGTGACTGTTTGGTAAGGGGTTTAATTCACGGAGGACGAGAGTTGTCTTCATCTGCGACGGTAAGAAAAAAAAAACAACAACTAAATTATTCAATTTTTACCATAAATCATTTGGACGAAAAGAATAACAACAACGTTAAACATAAAGTGGATAATACTTAATGAACACGTAAAGAACAAAAGGATTCCACGTCAACAAAAAAGGAAGCATTCTTGAAAGTAATTAATTTTTAAGTTTTACAAACATTATACAATGTTTTTTAAAGGGGTGAGTAAACTTATTATAAATGAGTCCCGGGTGATACATTGACCGTAATAAGATCCACGACCCCTATGTTACGGTTGTATTTTTTAGAAACGTGAGTGTTTCATGTACGATCACACAGGATAATGAACGGGAAATTGAAACAAATATCATAAACCCCTTCAAAGTTTCTAAAATTAAAAAATACTTTTATTTACATGACCGGAAAGTACAATCTCAAAGACACGAACTGCAGAACGAATACAAAATAAAAATATTCTGGGTAGAAATTTTTCATTTTGATTTGTTCAAGCTGTAGAGGTTTCAGGGTTTCATTGGGGTGGGACTAAGGTTTTGTTGATGAGTGTAGACACAGTTGGGTGACCGCTTGTAGGTACCCACGTCGACAGTACAGTAGATAGAACATTTGTTACAACCAACGTCGGAAGAGACGTAAAGACTATTAGGGGTGTTATCACTGGATCTAGTCTTCCCTTTTTTCAAATCAAAAGAACTTTTGGTTTCATTGTAAATATATAAAAATTTACTACAATCAAAATAAAGTAAGAAGTACAATTCACTGAGAACGTGAGAAGGTATGGACACTTTAGAGTTGCAGAGGTTAAGACTTATGAAGTAGTTGGTCTCATCGTCTTTCGTCGACACTATACCATGTCCCATGTTACACGACTCGAGCTCGAGAGACTTTTTTCATAAGTATTTAAGTTAGTTCTTTTATTAATTGGTGACAAGTAAATCGTGGACGATACACGGTTCGTGATATGTATATTGTGACTTAGAAGTTATACTAGGATAGAGATGAAGTATGTCCACTTTTGGTTCTAATATATCAATTGTTTACGGTATGAAATCTAAAGTTTGGGTCCAAACAGACTGAGGTTTCAAGGACTTCTTACCTATTCAGACACGACGTGATCTCTAGTGGTTTTACTCATCCGGTCTAACACCTGTCGTATTCCTGGACGAAGACCTTGTCTGAAAATTCTTCTTTGAGGTGGAAATCCTACTTCCGTTCTACCTCGACCTAAAAGTAGTGACTACTCTACCCATAACCTTCCCCAGACTCTTTACCAGTCGTCTCTCTCTTGAGACCTCAACAAGATTCAGAGTACTATTTACTGTTGTCTTTAAATCTATATATCGAAATCCTATCTACAAGACTGTTAGTTTGTGCTCATACCGCCTTTACCCTATTTCCGAACCAGTGTGACCTGTAGGATTTCCTTTCCCTGTTCTCCGTTACCCGTCTTCTCCTGTCTGTGGGTTGAGTGTAGGTCTTCGTTGGATTGTTGGCACATTTGAGAATAAAACGGATGGAGACCAGTCTCCTGTTTCGACTCATGTTACCTTATCCTAAACGGGAGTTGTATGAGGATTGAATCCCCTCCCTGTTTACATTCGTTGTTAGAACTAAAAACATGTGATATCTTACTCTTTGAGATACACCTTAGAGTCTTTTTAAATGACCTTTAAAGTTCTTCTCCCTCGTAAATCCCACCTGGAACTTCGTGTTTTTAAAACTACCACTTTTTTGTCACCCATTCCTTGTACGTAATGTCTGACTCTCGTTTATACGTGAAAGTATCTGAGAATCCTTCCTGATACATGTTCTGTCTTTTTCGTACCACGTAATTTCTACTCCCAAGAAGGACAACCTTTAGTTATTCTACATTTGGGTCATTGACAAGATATGCATTTTGACTAAATTTTCAGTTTCGAATAGAGACTTCCAGGTACTATGATCGTTGTAAAGTGAAATGACTTCGTATTAAAACTTACCACTTATGACGGTCCTATCATCTTTCATTCGGGTCGGTTGATGGTCGTGTATACAGTGTGTCCACCGTCGGTTCGAACTCCCATTTCTAACATCGAGGTGGTGAGTCCTCATCACACGGGAACTACTGTAAAGAGATGAGTAGACAAATGGAGACGAAGGAGTAGATGTTTTGTTCCTTACTATTTTAGTGATTTTTAGTTTACCCTTCATTTATATACCACTTCATGGATCTGATAGACCGTGTGATATTTGTGAGTTCTTTATAGTCGTTAATAATCCGGTCAATAATAACAAGTAGTGAGAAAGATAGATGTCATCGAAAATTATTCCTACATTTCCTTGGTTGATACAAAAGGTCAAAATACCATAACCATTTGCTTGAATATACGATATAATTATAAATGTGTAAATTTTAGACAACTCCAAGATAAAAGTGGATAGTGTGAACTCTAAAAGTGACATAGAAGTCGTCTTCTTTTGATTCTCGGTGATACCATTCTCGTCGTTCTTGTACCGAAACCTCGGTCTGTCAGGATATTTGGACACAAGTTTGGGGGTGAGGTGTCGGGATCCTGTGTGACCCAGGATAAGACATTTTACTCCTATAGTTGGACACCTCGACATTTGTTTTGTATATGAGATATATTTTGACGATTATAGTTAGAGATATATAGTAGGATACATAAGCTATTTTTAATAATAAGGAGTCCATTTTTGTAATATATACACATTAATAACTCCACAATCATTATGGAAGGCCTCTTCCGTTACCGTGGGGTGAGGTCATGAGAACGGACCTTTTAGGGTGCCTGCCTCCTCGGACCTTCCGACGTCAGGGACCCCAGCGACTCCCAGTCTGTGTTGGTTCGTTGACGTGAAAGTGAAAAATGAAAGTACGTGACCTCTTCCTTTACCGTTGGGTGAGCACAAGAACGGACCTCTTAGGGTTCCTGCCCCCTCGGACCACCCGACGGCAGATACCCCAGCGTGACTCAGTTTGTGCTGACTTCTCTAAATCGTCGTCGTCGTCGTCGTCGTTGTAAGAGATTCACCCGTCGTCATTATAGAAGTTTAAGTGGAGTTTAGTGTCTCCTAAGAACGCAAAACAATCAGTCAGTCAGTCAGCACAGGTTGAGACACTGGGGTGCCTGACATCGGGTGGTCTGAAGAGTCAGGTACCTTAAGAGGTCCGTTCTTATGACCTCACCCATCAGTAAGAAAAGAAGCCCCCTAGAAGGGTCGGGACCAGGGGACGTGACGTCCGTCTAAGAAGTAGTAGACTTGGTGGACGCTTCGGGAGAACACAAACTTGCACGTGGATGATACATGGTCCTTGGCTAGTGTTTCTCAAGGGCCAAACAAGGTTTCTCAGAGTCTCTTTCACGTTCGTGTTCATACAAATTAAAACCTTTTTTTTTTTTTTCATAAAAAATCAACTGATACTTAGTGACCGATGAGACTGTCATAACATTTTTTTACGTTTTTTGTTTTTATGGGGTGGTAAAATTTTCCGTTTTGTACTAGTTAAAACCTTTAAAGTGTACTTAACTAGTTTGTATTGTCCAAATATTAGTTATCCTTTACAAAATCTGTCTCACAATTGGATTAAATCATACCTCTTCTGTGACCTAAATTTGTGTTTTTTGGACCCAAACTCTGAGGTCGAATGTAGGTAGTGAAGAGACTCTTCACAGAATTATGTGTCGGGGTCAGTCCACCTCTAAGACTCTATCTTTAAGATTGTCGACCTTTACTTCTTTTTATAATTCGAATTCTTCTTTTCTACTCTTGGTTACCAGATAGAAAGTAAAAAAGGAAATGTCGGAGTTTCTTCTGTTTAAATTTCCTGAACCTCAAGGGAGACCAGAAGGACCCTTTTTCTTTCTATATTATCTGTCTTCCACGAGTGTTCTAAAACCTAAACACGTCGTAGTATACACGTGACAGAATGATCGATACGCTCAAGTCCACAGGGAATTAGTGGAACTCGGATACAACACGTTACCTCATTTATTATTCAGAGAATGTCCTCATATATTTTATTAGTATACTTTTTATATTTCGGTTGCGGGTTTACATACCCTTAATAGTTACTTAAGAAAGGATGACTATGTGTGGACACTTAGTTGTCGAGTCTATTTTCGAATAGTTGGACTTGTTTTTTGTGTCTTGGTTGATTATGACTTAGAATTGTGGTTTAAGATATAAAAATTTTTCTACTTTAGTTGTCGTCGATAATTTACGTTTGAATAAAGACTTTCTCACTGATTGTTCGTAAACCCATCGAGAAATGTCTAGTGAAAGGATATATAATAAAATAAATAGTTCAGAGTCTTGGTGGGACACTGTGTTCATCATGATCATGATAATAGACTACTCTTTTTAGTTCCCGGTGGTTTTGATTCTTACATTCAACGAAGTGATTTGAGTGTGGTTGTCAATTTTCCGTTTCAACTAAGACCTGTGGCACATAAGACCGAGGTTTTGAGTTCAACAAAAGTCATTATGAGAGACCCTGGTAAATAACTTTCGTTAAGACCCTATCCGTATTAATATAATAATATTATAATTCAGAGTGTTGTTGAAACATAATAGTTAGGGTAAATCGTCCACGTTTTGCCTGAGGGTTAACATCCTTTAAACAGGTTGCTATGAGATGTTCCTCACCGTCTCGTTGCCAAGTTGTACATTATATAGGTGATCTGAAGTTTCTGGTTCGAGAAAGGAGACGTAATCTCGTGGAGTAAGCAGGCTGAGAAACGTTGGGGTACCTAATATGTCTTATCAGGTACTTGATATGTCAGGTATCTGAAGAGGTCCGGTCTTATGACCTCACCCATCGGAAAGGGAAGAGGTCCCCTAGAAGGGTTGGGTCCCTAGTTTGGGTCCAGAGGGTGTACCGTCCGCCTAAGAAATGGTCGACTGGGTGGTCCCTTCGGGTTCTTGTGACCTCATCCATCGGATAGGGAAGAGGTCGCCTAGAAGGCCTGGGTCCTTAGTTTGGCCCAGAGGACGTAACGTCCGTCTAAGAAATGGTTGACTCGATAGTCCCTTCGTGGAGTAACGCCGAAGGGATCTCCGAGTCGACTATTTCTTAGTCGGACGTCACACCTCTGACCCAAGCTAGGAACCCAACCCTTCTAGGGGACCTCTTCCCTTTCCGATGGGTGAGGTCATAAGACCGGACCTCTTAAGGTTCCTGACATATGTGGTACCTCAGCGTTCTTCAGCCTGTCCTGTCTAGTTGAAAGTGAAAGTGAAAAGTCCCATGGAGTAATGTAAAGTAACTTTTGACTGAAAGTCATGTACTTCTTACGTTTGATCCGATATCTTTGTTAAAAAAAGGGTGTTCTGACTGAGTAATCAAGATGACCATTTAAAGTTTTATTTCGGTTCAATTGTCACCTACGTTTTAATCCCTTTTGTAGTGAAAAGTTATGATTGTCGTAAGTTTATATTTTAAGCTATTATTGACTGTTAATGTCGAGTCCAAATTGTGGGAAGGAAGCAGAGTTTAAAAGAGAGTGTCTACTCAATTCTCGAAGCCCTTTCCTATTGTATTTTGCTTCATGCGAAAGTTGGATGGCTAAAGAAAAGCCGGACCCTTCGACAGCCTCTAGGTTTCGGGGGTCCCCTGACGCACATCGGCGGCCAAGGGGGCTTTCTCCTCCACGATATCGAAAGTTTAGGTGGACCAAAATTTGTTGCGATATTTGTAGACGCGACGGGAGGTTCGGAGACTTTTTGGGTGGCCTGGGGGTGGGGTCTGAAGCGAGATTGGTGAGAGTCGCAGAGGGATTGGAAGGGAGCGGTGTAGGGTGGTGGGGGCCGGGGGTCCAGGGGAGTCGGCCGGGGGTCGAGGAGAGTCTAGGAGCGGCGGTGTCCGGAGCGGGTGGGGCGAGGAACGATTTAAAAAGGACGCTAAGAGTAGTGCGCGGGGTGAGTAGTATGATAAGGTGTAGAAGCTGTGCTAAGGGAGTCTCTCAAGGTCTTCCAAGGGCGACATCCAAAGCGGCTTGGGGGAGTTCTGGGGACGGCGAGGACGACGCGACATAGACGAAAAGCGACCGCGGTGTTTGAGGAAGGGCGCTTCCTGTCTCGGTTAGTCGTTGTTCTTGCGAAGCCCGAAGTCGGTTAGACACGAGTGCTTAGATGCGGAAAAGGACAGAAGAGCCCGGTTTGAGGACTTTTGAGCGTGAGGCTAGAGCACTCCGGGTCTTCGGGGCCGCCGGTAGTAATGTTTCCCGTTTTGTTTGACGCGTTCGCTTTCATTCCGACTCTTGGTGACTCTATCCTGCTACAGAGTTCCTTTATTGGTTAGTTCTACTATGAAGGCGTAGAGTCTGGCACATTAGGGTGGGCGCCGTTCACTCACTGTGGAATGTAGTGAAGGAAACATGCCGGAGGAGGAGAGGGCGGTTTGAGAGTGATTAGTTTTCTTCGGGGTCAGATTTCGCAATATATTAAGGACGCAGACGCAGAGGCAGACCACTAGCGCGAAGTAAACGCGTAGGCCCTTTCAGTGTCATGATCAAAGTGCCATGGATCATCCCAACGCATAGGAAAAGGTATTTCACAATCATCGAGTCACTACAGGCTGAGATGCCGGGGTACCTGGCATCGGACGGTCCGAGGAGACAGGTACCTTAAGAATTCAGGTCTAATGACCTCAGCCCTAAGAAAGGGAAGAGGTCCCCTAGAAGGGTTGGGTCCTCAGCTTGGCCCCAGAGGACGTAACGTCCGCCTAGGAAATGGTCTCGACGATCCCTTCTGGAAAGGTATTTCTCGGTTCAAGTAAAGAAGAACGATAGAGGACCAGGAATGAAAGGGGTTACTCCGACACTCTTTTAATGCGAAAGGGTCTTACCGTTTTTTATACTCTTACTGTAAGGGGGGTTGGTCGGAAAGGAGTGGGACTAGATTAAGTCGAGTCACAGGAGCCAACGAAGTTCACGAGGCATATTGGACCAACACAGGGATGGTTTCTCTCACCGTCAGGAGACGGAATTCATGATGATGCAACAATCCTCCGGAGGAGGGAGGAGGAGGCGGGGGGCAATAAATTTTTATAAATAACCGAAAGGTGCTTCTTCCTTTACCGTTGGGGGAGGCCATAAGAACGGACCTCTTAAGGTCCCTGTCTCCTCGGACCACCCGGCAGCAGATACCCCAGCGTGTCTCAGCCTGTGCTAACTTCACTGAATCGTCGTCGTCGTCGTAACTGAAAGGTTCGAGACACGACCGGTCACCATAAGTCACCATTTATTCTATCAGTATCAGGGACCCGAAGACCCGGTAACATAAAGGAAAACTATTTTGGCGACCCTGACAGAATTCGTAAAATGTAAATAATTGAGTCAGGATACTCCATCCATTTATAACGACAACAGGAGCGAAATGTCTACTTTTCGACTTTGAGTCAACACTCAGATGTAAGTTCAGGTCCTGCAGACTAAGGTAGTTGGTTTCATCAAGCATATGGAATGACCTGTAGGATCTTAACCCCGTGTTTGAGTTAACCTATTGCCCTAGTCCGTCCTTTTGACATTGGTATTATCTGACCTATTATCTCATCCTAAAATTTTTGAAAAGGAAATGTCATTGGTTTTGTTGGTGTGTTCGTATTACTATTTATAGCTGACTGTATTTCTTATACCCGAGTCACCCTGAAGGGACCATCAGGTCACCAACCCTTAGGTGGACGGTTACGTCCCCTGTGCCCAACCTAGGGACCAGATTCTTCTAAGGTGTATGAGGTCCCGTAGATGTGGACACGTGATGTCGATGGCTCGGACACGAGATCTCGGACCCTCGGCGTTGATGACTCGGGTACGCGAAGTTTATGACTTCGAGTCAACGAATCTCGGGCACGAGGTGTTGTTCTCTTCGGGTGCCTTTTCGGGGATGTGACGTTGATCTCTTTCGGACGTCCGTCGTTGTTTCTGAGTCCCGAGTCAAACGGTCCAGGAAATACAAAAAATTCATCCATGATCTTCGGACACTGAAATACATTTATAAACGTTTAAAACTCACAAACATTCATTAAATTTTTAACGTTTTACGATGGATCCAGTTTCTTTTCCATAGACACTCGGTTTACAACGAACACACGGTAAAGAAAGAATACATTTAAGGCAATCGGAGTTTCAGTAACGACTCTTTATGTGTTCTATGTCGGTTCTTGTTTTCAGTATGGTTCTATTGTAATAATACAATGTGAAGTCCACTGACTTTGAATGTCACATTGTTCCTTCTTGTATAAATACTATACATCTTATTGTACAAACGTTCATTCTCATAAACCTTTTTAATTCTACACCCAAGTAAACCCCATCAGTGGGAGCAAACGTCACGTTGACCAATATTTAAGTTGACTCTTCTAGTATGAATTTTTTTAAAACAAATTAAATAAATATAAACCGACACGACCCAGAAGTGCGACGCTCCGGAAAAGAAATCAACGTCTCGTACCCGAAGAGTAACTCCACCGAAGAGAACAACGTCTCACGTCCGGTATCGTGCTCGTCGGAAGTCATCAATGTCGAGGACCCGAGATATCGTGTCTGAGTCATCAACACCGAATGTTCAAATCAATGAGGTTCCGTATACCCTAGAAGGGTGTGGCCCCTAACTTGGGCCCAGGGGACGTAACCGTCCGTCTATGAAATGGTGACTCGGTGGTCCCTTCGGATTCTAGTATAAAAATTTTTATTTATTTTACCTGAAGAGACCACCATGTCACCTATTCTTAGGTGGACGGTAACGGGCCGGACACTTCTAAGGTGTACGACGCCTCGTTGACTCAGTACGCGGTGTTGATGACTCGAACACACGACGTTGACGACTTCGGTCACTCGGATCTCGGACACGAGTCGTTACCCTTTAGGGGCGTTGTTCTTCGGGTACGTGGTGTTGTTTCCCAGGAACAAACACTGTTGATCTCTTTCGGGTACACGTCGTTGTTTTTGGGTCTCGTTAGTTTTATTAATTTATTTTACTTTATAATGACAAAATTTATATTCTTACGTTTTGCAGTTTGATTCTAAAAACGTGGAGAAGTTCTCGAACTACTAGACTATTTGACTCGTCTCCCGAGTCAAGAGTTAATAGCTATTTTACTAATCATAAATGAAAGACAAACACGCACCCCCCGTCACTTAAGTAGACAGTTCCAAAACAAAATAGTTCAACTTAAGAAGGACAGTGTACCTTCCTTAAAGACTCTTCAGAAAGTAAAGGGAAAGGTACATCTGACGATAGTCCCTTTAGGTATCGTTCTAACTCGTTTCCTTTTTGATGTCAAATTTTGTTAGACCACCCCTGGAGGGACCAACACGTCCCCATTTCTGAGGTGGGAAGGTTACGTCTCCCATGTCCAAGTTAGGGACCAACTAGACCGTCAAGGTAAAGACCCATATATGGGGTTTCTTGACTTTAATCCCTGAGTTTGTCTATTAAGATGTGGTCACAAGTATCGGTTGTAATAAGTGTTTTCAGTTTTCACCTTCGTTTGGTTCAGAGATAACTGTCTACTTAACTATTTGTTTTACACCATACTTATATGTCACCTTATAATAAATCAGAACTTCTTTTGAGACTATGTACGGACGATGTCATACTTACTGGCATCCTCTGATACGATTACTGTTTATACCGTAATACAGAAAGTATTTTCTGTAATACTTTATTCGGTCAGTGTTTCCGTTTATAACATACTAAGGTGAATATACTACATGTATCTCATTAGTTTAAGTGTCCCTGTACTTGCCGATTCATTTACCGTCAATAGTCCCCGACCTCTCTCTCTCTTTACCCTTCAACAGTAAATTACCCACACCAACGGTAAACCCTGCTAATTTTTCAAGACCTCTACCTATCACCACTACCAGCGTGTTATTGTCCTTGCATCGATTACGGTGCCTTGATATGAACTTTTCCCATTCAAAATACAACAAAGATAAAATAGTATTAATTTTTTTAATTGGTTGGGATCATAAAGTACTCACATATGGTGTATGGTCTATACATGTAATAGAGATGATTTACGAAGTATACGTAATAGAGGGTTTCAAAAACTGGACAGTAAAATTGGAGGTTCAAGTAAAAAGGAGGTGTAGTATTTATTTGTATAAAACTAGTCTTGACAGAGTTGTAGTCACTTGAAAGTAAATCTGAACTAAAGGACAAGTTAAAAAACATGTCACTCTAAATCGGTAAAGATTAAAAAAAGATAAAAGTTAAAACGTCTTTAGTGACACTTAGTCAAGAAAGGACCCATTTGAAATGTTACTGCCAATTTAAGTAGAAAGTTTAAACTAGGTATGGGTTAAAATTAAAAAAAAGAGTAGACGACGACATCAAAGTACCCACGAATAAAGATAGCTTATGTTAAACTAATTCCCCTAAGGACCATCAAAAGTTACAATATACGTTTTATACTAGGAAAAAAAGATTCTATTAAAATGACCTACCTCATCAGCAAAAGTCAAAACATAACATGACTAATAAAGATGATCATTAACAGTAATACTTAACCAACTATGACTATCTTAAGAAAGACTATCCCTAACAACAGCAAGTCAGTGAGTCAGTACAGGCTGAGAAAGTCTGCGGTACCCGACGTCGTGTGGTCCGAATGGACAGGAAGTTCGTAGAGGACCTCAAACGAGTTTGAGTACAGGTAACTCAGTCACTACGGTAGTTGGTAGAACAGGGGAAAAGGAGGACAGAAGTCAAAAAGGGTCGTAGTCCCAGAAAAGATCTCAGCCGAGAAGCGCAGTCCACCGGTTTCATAACCTCGAAGTCGAAGTCGTAGTCAGGAAGATTACTTACAAGTCTCAACTAAGGGAAATCCTAATGACAAAACTAGAGGAACGTCAGGTTCCCTGAGAGTTTTCAAAAGAGGTCGTGGTGCTAAACTTTCGTAGTTAAGAAACCGTAAGTCGCAAGAAATACCAGGTTAAGAGTGTAAGTATGTACTGATGACCTTTTTGGTATCGAAACTGATATACCTGGAAAAACAATCGTTTCGCTACAGAACTAAAAATTATACGACAGAGCTAAATAATGTCAAAAGGAAGGTTCCTCACTCACAGAAAATTAAAGTACTGAGGTCAGTGCTAGACGTCACTAAAACCTCGGGTTCCTTTATTTTTCAAAGACAACAAAGGGGTAGATAAACGGTACTTCACTACTCTGGTCTACGGTACTAGAAACTAAAAAATTACAACTCAAAATTTTGTCGAAAAAGTCAGAGGAGAAAGTGGAAGTAGTTCTCCTCAGAGAAATCAATGAGAAACGAAAGACGGTATTTCCACCATAGTAGACGTATAGACTCCAATTACTATAAAGAGGACCGTTAGAACTAAGGTCGATCACGAAGTAGGTCAGGTCGTAAAACGTACTACATGAGACGTATTTATTCGTCCTTATCGTATCCTATTAGTTTATCGAATCTTTGGGGTAATCCCTTAACATCTATCTGTCCCTTGAAATCCCCCCAACCCTCTGGTGTTATTCTGATTACTAGTAAGTTCTTTCATTACTCTCATAAGACTTTGTTACACCCGAACGAACTGAGTACTTCGTTTTGTTCAGCGAATCGTAGTTTCGGTCTAACCGACCGAATTGTTATTTTAGTTCGATTGAAACGAATCACTGTTTCGGTGCGTTGTCTTCGTGCTCTGTACGGGGTTTTGTTATGTTGTTACCACCGTCCTCTGGACGTAGGACGGGTCACTCAAGTCATTCAATTATTGGAGGTTTTGTACGGGAAGCCGGGGCTTCTGCACAAGAAACGTGTTACGGGGGGTTTGTTAATTTGTTATCATCTCTTATTCCGGATGTTGGACGGGTCACCACAATAGTTCAATTACTGAGGGCTTGATACGGGACACGGGTGTTTTTTTGTTAGTAAATACCTTTCCACTTAAAAGTTTTACTTTCTGGAAGTAACATGACTCTGGACTTTTATAATAAGGTTTTACAATATTGTCAGAACCGGACTGGTATATCACTGTACTTTTGAAGGGACGGAATGAACCCCCTCCTTGACTACTTCCTTTGGACAGATAAATTCTTTCTGTTTCTAGAAGAGGGGAAAGGGAAAGAAGGAAACTAATATTTTTACATTGGGTGACTCATGAGACCTGTCACGTTGTGAACAGACGGACGAGGAGACAAGTACCCCTAAGAGGTCCGTTCTTATGACCTCACCCATCGGAAAGGGAAGAGGTCCTCTAGAAGGGTTGGGTCTCTAGCTTGGGTTCAGGGGTGTAACGTCTGTCTAAGAAATGACAGATTCGGTGGTCTCTTCGGGAACACTTTGAATGTTCGTAGGATCAGATTGTTTAGTGAAGAACAGATAGTGAAACGGAGAACGTCTTAAGGAAAGACACAACTCTGTATCTCCTGACACCATGGTCTCGAGAAACCTCGGGACCTTTACTGTGATTGTCGAAGTAAAAGTATAATTTCTCCGAAAATATTCACTTCGTCTTGTGAATCTTAATAAACAAATCACGAGTTAAATAGTTTCAGAATATCCACTATTTGGAACTTCAGTTGAAAAAACCATAAATTTGTGAAAGTAAAGTCAAGTCAGCCATTCAGTACAGACTGAGAAACGTTGGGGTACCTGACGTAGTACGGTCCCGAGAACCAGGTAGTGGTTGAGGACCTCAAACGAGTCTGAGTACAGGTAACTCAGTCACTACGGTAGGTTGGTAGAGTAGGAGGTAGCATAGGAAGAGGAGGACGGAAGTTAGAAAGGGTCGTAGTCCCAGAAAAGTTTACTCAGTCGAGAAGCGTAGTCCACCGGTTTCATAACCTCACAGTCGAAGTTGTAGTCAGGAAGGTTACTTATAAGTCCTGGATAAAGGAGATCCCACCTGTCCAACCTAGAGGAACGTCAGGTTCCCTGAGAGTTCTTAGAAGAGGTTGTGGTGTCAAGTTTTTGTAGTTAAGAAGACGTGAGTCGAAAGAAATATGAGGTTGAGTGTAGGAATGTACTGATGACCTTTTTGGTATCGGAATTGATTTGTCTGGAAACAACTGTTTCATTACAGAGACGAAAAATTATACGACAGATCCAACTAGTATTGAAAGGAAGGTTCCTCATTTGCAGAAAATTAGAGTGTCGACGTCAGTGGTAGACGTCACTAAAACCTCGGGTTCTTTTATTTCCGACTGTGACAAAGGTGACAAAAGGGTAGATAAAAGGTACTTCACTACCCTGGTCCACGGTACTAGAATCAAAAGACTTACAACTCGAAGTTCGGTTGAAAAAGTAAGAGGAGAAAGTGAAAGTAGTTCTCCGAGAAATCAAGAAGAAGTGAAAGACGGTATTCCCACCATAGTAGACGTATAGACTCCAATAACTATAAAGAGGACCGTTAGAACTAAGGTCAAATACGAAGCAGGTCGGGTCGTACCGAATCTCCCATTTCGCAGACGGACGTTACACCCTTTGGGTTCAAACTAGGGACCCAACCCTTCTAGGGGACCTCTTCCTTTACCGTTGGGTGAGGTCATGAGAACGGACCTTTAAGGGTACCTACCTCCTCGGACCATCCGATGTCAGGTACCCCAGCGTTTCTCAGCCTGTACTGACTCGCTGAAGTGAAAGAAAAGTGGGACGTATATACCTCTTCCCTTACCGTTAGGTGAGGTCATAAGAACGGACCTCTTAAGGTACCTGTCACTTCAGACCACCCAATGTCAGGCACCTCAGTGTTTCTCAGTCTGTACTAACTGCTGATTGTGTGTGTGCGTGTGTGTGTTGGACGTACATTCAATTTATTCGTCCCACTGTTTATATGTCCGAACTGCATGAGGAAAGGAACAAACCTTGGTCAGACAACAAGGTACAGGTCAAGATTGACAACGAAGGACTGGACTTATGTCCAAAGAGTTCTCCGTCCAGTCCACCAGACCATAAGGGTAGAGAAAGTCTTAAAAGGTGTTAAATAACACTAGGTGTGTCAGTGTCCGAAACCGTATCAGTTATTTCGTCTTTATCTACAAAAAGACCTTGAGAGAACGAAAAAACTACTAGGTCGTCTATAACCGTTAAACTAGAGACCAAGGAGACGGAAAAGATCTTGGTCGAACTTGTAGACCTTCAAGTGCCAAGTGCGTAACAACTTCGGACCGAACCTCTTAAAACTCGTAATGAAATGGTCGCACACTCTACTCACGTTAATACTTCATTAAACTCATAAGAAACCGCAACGGAAAGAAACCCTAACCTTACTTTTGCCTGGAAAAGGTCAGGACACCGGTGACGACTCAAAAGGTTTAAACGACCGTATGATTCACGTCGTGAAAGTGTAGTAGTAGAAAATGTTTGAATTAATTGATAAGAAACGGCGCCGGTCGTGTTTGTTCTCAGCGTGGACGTGTCCCTCTCTTGCCTCGCAGGGGCGATTCTTTTTATTCTCTATCTCTGTTTTCTACCCCAACTCTCCTAGTCTGGTTTTACCGACTACGGAAGGAAATAACACGACGTCATATATATCCTATTTCATGCACTGAAGACTGTAAGTGTCCTAACATATAATTAGAGGTCTATGTTAGTGTTCTGGGAATGGTAACACACGTCTAGTGTTTATCTATTAGATAGAAGATAGTTATTCGATTAGATAGAAGATACTTTACAACGTTCTGGCTCTGCAGGGCCTCGGAATTCCCATCATTTGAGAAGTCCCCCCGCCCTGTCCCTCGAATCCCTGCACGGATTCCGAGACGTATTGCGGCTCGTCGAGGGTTCTGAATTGGGAAGTGCCCGTCAGGGGACGTTAAGAATTCAAAAAATTTATCAAAAAAAAATCACCCGACACGGTGAGTCGAACGTCCTAGGAAAAATTTTAAAATAAATAACTAAATAAAAACTACCGTGACCCAGAAGTAACGACGTGTGCCCGAAAGAGATCGACACGACTCGGCCCCCGATGAGAAGTAGTCCCACGTAACCGAAGACTAACGCTACCGAAGAGAACAATTCTCGTGTCCGAGATCCCGTGTGTCAGAAGTCATCACGCAGAGAGTCCGAGATCTCTCACCCGAGTCATCAGGTTCCGTACTTCTTAGAAGGACCTAGTCCCTAGCTTGGACAGAGTAGACGGAACCGTCCGTTTAAGAATAGATGAGACGGTGGTCCCTTTAGGAGGAATTTTAAAACTTGACATTAATTTCACGACCAAACCGACTATGAATACTTAAGAAGTTTATAGAAGTTCTCGTCTAGTCTTTATTTTTACTATTGACTTTCATTACTGTAAATTTAAAGTCACGAGAAACGAACGTACCGGAGAAGGTTCCGGGAAGAAAACAGACACACGGAGAAATTATGGAATGATACGTACAAAAAAAGAATTCATCCCGGTGTGTTTAACAAAGTCGGTACCCGGGGTGTTTTAGACTTCGAAGAACGGGGGACGAAAGAACCTGGTAACGAAAGAAAACAATAGCAGGATACCAAAGACATTATAATAAGTATAAGGAAAGACCCGAAAGTTTTTAGGTTAGTCTGACCTTTCTTTCTTTACAGTAGAATCAGGTCAACTCCATTAATCTAGACCCAGAAGTCAGTCGACTAAGAACCAGTCAGAATTCTAGACGAACACATCAGGTTCCCCTAACAGTGGTCCGGTGACTACCAGTTCGACTCGAGGGAAAAATATTACAGACATTCTCAAAATTTTAGTATGGAAAGAGAATCCAAAAGTAACAAACATTACACTATAACAGGGAGTTTTAGCATTCGAAAGTCAGAGTGAACCCACCGTAGTATATTTGACGACAGGACAGAGTACCCGAAGGGTCCACCGAGTCACCCTTTCTTAGACGGACGGGTCTCGTCCTCTACGTCCTCTGCACCCAAGTCAGGGACCCAACCCTTGTAGGGAACTCCCTCCTTTACCTTTGGGTGAGGTCATAAAAAGGGACCTTTTAGGGTACCGGTCTCCTCAGACCGTCCTAACGTTTCTCAACCTGTGGTGACTCACTTGTGTGTAAGTGTGTACAGGACAAACTATGTAACTACCCCTAAAAACGTTCAAGTACATAAGGATGACTATATAATAAACACTACAAGTATCCCGGTGGACTTTAAAAGTGAAGAATCTCCTCCTCCTTATCTCAGAAACCCCAATCGTTCTGAGACCAACCGATTAATCGAGAACCTCGGGGAAGAACTAATAACACACACTCGTTAGGTCGGACAGTTGGATAGAACAAGAAGTGTGTTAAGGGTAACACACCCTGATAACTGAGGAGTGTCCAGTCATTTAACGAAAATATGGGTTCACCCTTATCATATATACATATAAAATATTTATCCTTAAATCAATTATTTTCTTCGTTTCATAGGTACACAATTAAAAAGAATACTTTTATTTTTTAATTTGTATAGGACATGATCAGTGGTAAGAACACACAAAATTGATTAAAAAACACGAGAAAAAGATAAACCTTTCTCCTTGATTTCTCGGAGAACTACTCCTACTTTCTGCTCTCACTTTTTCGACCGAATTTTTAAGTTGTAAGTTTTTTGATTCTAGCACCGTAGATTAAGGTAGTGAAGTGTCGTTTATCTTCCTCCTTTTCACCTTTGACTATCTAAAAGAAAAGAACCCGAGGTTTTAGTGACGTCTGTCACTGACGTCGGTACTTTAATTTTCTGTGAATGAGGAACCTTCCTTTCGACATTGTTTAGATCTGTCGTATAATTTTTCGTCTTTGTACTGAAAGGGATGTTTCCAGGTATATTAGTTTCGATGCCAAAAAGGAATCAGTACATACCTCCACTCTCGACCTCGTATTTCTTCCGACTTGCGACTTCTTAACTAAGAAAGTTTAACACTACGAACTCTTCTGAAAACTCTCAGGGAAGTTGACGTTCCTCTAGTTTGGTTAGAATTTCTTTTAGTTGGGACTCATAAGTAATCTTCCTGACTACGACTTCGACCTCGAGGTTATGAAACCGGTGGACTACCCTTCTCGACTGAGTGACGTCTTCTGGGACTACGACCCTCTCTGATTCTCGTCCTCCTCTTCCCCCGTTATCTCCTACTCTACCAACCTACCGTAGTCGTTGAGTTACCTGTGCTAAAACTTGTTTGAGGCCTTCTATCACTTCCCTTCGAATCGCACGACGTCCGGGTACCCCAATATTTCAACCTGTACTGAATTGCTGATTTGTTGTTGTACTTGAGTACCGGAAAGTGTCTACGTTGAACGAGGTTATTAACACTGTTATTGTTATCCTTGTATTAATCGTACAATAATTACGACGTCAACAGTGTGGAACCGGTTAATCTCCAACCAAGGAATCTGTATGGTCGCGACGACTACGAAGAATTTCGGAAGTCCACAAGACCGTCGTCCTCCTGTAAGGTGGAGTAGGTCGGACTGATAAAAGAAAAGGGTTCTGTGTCTGAGTCAAGAGGAGGAAACGCACCTCTTCCTATGTCTCCCTGGGACGACAATCTCGGGAGAATCATCAGTGAATACTTACCTTTGTAAAGAGAGAAGTTCAATCCTCAATTGTAAATAAAAAGGTCAAATTGTCTCGAACAACGACATGGAATGTAAACAATACGACTGTTTATGTAACACCTATCAAAAAAAAAAAAAAAAATACGGAACCGTGTGGTTTTCCGTAATCTAACCCTTTCTGTTTCCTGGACCCACACGGAGACCTAACCCTCCCGTCCTAGTTTATAGGACGAAGTCAGTGAAGTAGAAGTGTTGTTGGTTCACTCCATTCGCGACAACAGTGGGGGTAAAATGTCTACTCCTTTGACTCGAAGGGTTGGACGAAAATACAGTATCTGTATACTTCTTTTATCCCGGACACACCACACGACCTGATTTGTGCATCCCGACCGTCCGTGGTCTCCACTCTTTGATTTCCCCGTGAGTAGGGTCAAACGAGTCCTGAAAGGGTAAAAAAACCGACGTGTCGTACACCCTAGAATCAAGGGATTGGTCCCTACTTTGGGCACAGGTGATGTAACCCTCGTATCTCAGAATTGGTGACCTGACGGTCCCCACAGTGTTCTTAAAGGGTAAAAATTTTAATTTCCAGAGAACAGAACCTTTGGGGAGGTCAGAGTCACTTTGGTTCTACGAATTAGTACGAAGTCTCCAGAGACCAGTTCGGGTCGGACGGACGGACTGGATACATACTTATCGAGGAACGAGGACACTGGACAATCACTACATGACTATACGGACCTATAAGGTATACTCCGAGTCATTAGTCGGACTCCAACGTCTCGATCATTTTTCTCTTTGGTCTAACTTGGGTCGAGATACACTGAGGACTCGGGTCGAGAATTAGCACTACGAAACAGGAATAACGGGTAAGGGAGCGGGAAAGTCGAGAAGAAATGGGATTCTACGAATCACGAAACTACCAGATCAGTGTAATTTGTTTGTCTCCCCTTTCCTCGAATAAGAACAAAAAGAGTTTGTATCAGCGTTAAAATTTCTCACGGGACCCAAGTAACGTCGTGATAAATGTTATCTGTTATTTACCTTCGTTGGATGTACAAGTGACTGTCTATTTACCTCTTCCTACAGTGTATGTGTGTGTGTGTGTGTGTGTGTGTGTGTACGTCTATGGGGTGTTACCTTATGATGAGTCGGTATTTTTTCTTACTTTATTACGGTAACCGTCGTTGTACCTAACCGGATCTCCAATAGTATGATTCACTTCATTCAGTCTGTCTCTGTCTGTTCATAGTACTATATCGAATATATACGTGGGAAATTTTTTTCTATGTTTACTTGATTAAATGTTTTGTCTTTGTCTGAGTGTATGGATCTTTTGTTTAAATACCAATGGTTTCTCCTTTCCCGTCCCTTCCCGATTTAATTCTCAAGGCTAATTGTATTTGTGTGATGACATATATTTTATCTATTAGTTGTTCGTGGAGGACGTATCAAGTCCCTTGATATGAGTTATAAAACACTATTCGATATTCCGTTCTCTTAGACTTTTTCTTATATACATACGTATTGAATTAGTGACACGGTATATGGATTTTGATTGTGTGGTACCATTTGGTTGTTATGAAGTTAATTTTCTTCCTTTTGTAACTTCTAGATTTATGTATTTCTTTATCTAACATGAGTACCCGCCTTTTTAAGTTATAGTATTTTTATAGTTCAACTCTTCTTAACCGGGTATCCAAAATACGTCAAGATTATTTATAAGAGTTATTCCAATTTTTTTTTTCTTGGGTGGACGGTTACGTCCTCTGTGTTCCCTATGTCCAAAGTAGGGACCCAACCCTTCTAGGAGACCTCCTCCTTTACCGTTGGGTGAGATTATAAGAACGACCCTATTCGGGTACCTGTCTCCTCGGGCCACACCGTGTCAGGTGCCCCAGAGTCTCAGTCCGCACGTACACACGATTCAGCGAAGTCAACAGAGAGTGAGACACTGGGAAACCCGACGTCGTGTGGTCCAGGAGACAGATACCCTAATCGGGTCGTTCTTATGACGTCACCCAACGTCACGGGAGAAGGTCCCCTAGAAGGGTCGAGTCCCTAGTTTGGGTGTAGACAATGTAGAGGACGTAACCGTCCGCTCAAGAAATGGTGATCTCGGTGGACCCTTCGGGTTTCTCAGTCTGACTGACCTGTTGACTCGTGCGTCTGTACGGACGTGTAATTCTAATCCGACCACCCTGTCGGCATGTTGATACGCGGAAACGAGACGTTACGTTGTCTATCCTGTGTTCTGGTGTACTCTACAGTAGAACGGTTTCTTAAGCTTCGATTTACAGTAGTTTTGAAATCTAGATTGATGGTCAAACATCCGTTATACCTCTTGTCTTCTTGTCGAATTTACTGTGGCGGTTCTCCGTTAGTCCGTTTGTGAGGTCTTACACCCTTTAAAGTGTTCTGTCTACTGGATCAGAGGATTGTTCCTTTTTCTCTTTTCGCCCCTCCCCCTTTTCAGATTTTAACTCTCTCTGAATTTCTCTGTCTAGTTGACGTACGTTGTACACCCGGACTAAACCTAGAACTAAACTCGTTTAGTTAACATAAACCAATCGGTTTTTCAAACAAGGTCAAAAAGGTATTCAATTTTTTTTAAATTAATTTAATTCTTTTTTAAGATACTCTTTTAGTCCTTTCAAATTTGTGACTGGTTCGTAGAGGGACCAACCATGTCAATGATCCTAAACGATGACTCTATCCGACCCTGGACCCTGGGAGCTGACCTCACGAACGTGAAAGTGGACCCATTTACGGAGGAACTCATTGTCTTATGTTTCTTTGATATTCGCTGATTTTTATTGACGTTCATACTCGTCAACCCGGTTAATACTTTTTATTCTATGTTTTTCCGGTGTTTGAAGACTCCACGACCCTCGTTTTCTACCCATGACACATGTTGGGGTGGTTCCCCACCCCTCTGGCAGATTCGATGGGGAGGTCAGGTTGGTAGACGAGGATAGGAGTAGGGTGAATTTCTTGGTCAGGTGGGAGGACCACTCGGTCCCGCGGCCACAGAACAAAAGTAAGACAGCACTACGTCGTGTTCAGGGTCATTTCGGAACAAATTAGAAAGCAGACCAGGGGATAGTTAAAGATAATTTAATTTTCTGTGGACGAGGAACCTCCTTTTCGATACTGTCTGGATCTGTCGCATAATTTTTCGTCTCTGTAGTGAAATGGCTGTTTCCAGGTACATCAGTTTCGATATCATAAGGGTCATCAGTACATGCCTACACTCTCAACTTGGTATTTCTTCCGACTCACGGCTTCTTAACTAAGAAAGTTTAACACCACGACTTCTTCTGAGAGCTCTCAGGGAACCTGCCGTTCTAGGTTGGTCAGGTAGGATTTCCTTTAGTTGGGACTTATAAGTAACCCTCCTGACGACCATTTCGACTCGTTTGAGTCTCTCTATCACTCCCTGTCCCTTCGGACCGTACGAAAATGAGGTGCCTCAGTGTCTCAGTCTGTACCGAATCACTGACTTGTCGTTTGTCGTTCCTTCCTTCCGCCCTCGCCCCTAGTCCTTCCTCGCTCCCCCCTAGTCCTACCTCGCTCGCCCTTAGTCCTTCCTCCCCTGTGTACATATGGATACCGGCTAAGTATGATTACTCGCCGTTTTGGGTAGTGGTACAACATTTTGTTAATGGGAGCCTAATTTTATTTAATTAATTTTTTTTCTTTTTACTCAGGTTCCTCCTCCCAGTCCTTGTGATAATTAACAAAAATCTAGGAGATACGACAAGAATTTTTTAAGATTTTTTTTTTTCAAGAATAGAAAATCTCTACATATGATGTAGCAAATACCCGTTTTACTATACTAGAGACCTTAAATTTTTATTAGGAAACCCCAACCCCACCCCCATTTCTACTTCATTCTAACCGACACTCAAGTATTAACGAGAACACCCTCCTACCTATGCCCCCGAGGAATGTACCAAGAGAGATGAAGACAAATACAACCGTTTAAAAGTGTTAGCTTCTCTACTTCGGTACAGTGGAGGAGGGTCTCCGGGAGAGTCAAAGGAGTCTCCCACTCGAGGGAGGAGACCCGAACAGTTCGGTGGACAGTGCGTCTTGACGTCAGGCCACCGGACGAAGAAGGAGATCTCCCGTCTCACCACCGGAACCCAGCGAGAATGGAGGGGTCCTGTCCCAAAGGCGCACTTACTTGTCTACTGAGAACCAGACCCAAGTAAACACCAGTTCGTCGAGTCAGAGGTTGTTCGTGAGTTCAAGGAAACTACCGTTTCCGGCCTGTCAAAGATGTCAGACAAGAGGACCCCACCCCGTCGTACTTTTGAGGCTTTCACCTATAAACGACCAACCACTGACGTCGACTCACTCAAAGGTCAACGACTGACCTGACTGACTGTGCGAGACTCCTTGGCCGTCCTGACCACGACGAAGAACGCACTCTCAGGTTTCCGGACCGTTCACGTCGAGGACCCCGTTGGGACGAGTGTGGGGGGACCCGTTTCCTTCTTTTCGGTCTCCTCGGTCTTCGGGACTCACAGACCTTTGTCGACCACTGACCTGCCCTTCAAGACGAGACTGTGCGCCGGTAGTTGTGGATCGATCCTTCAGACACCGACCTTGTTTTCGAGGGTAGTCTGTTTTGGGGTCCTACTCCGACGGCCTCCACGACTAAAAGGACCGGAGGACCCCTCAGCGGTCTCGACGTGGTCCATCCATTCGACTTTTACAACGATTCTTATCGTTCTGTCCCTCGACTCGACCCCTCCGACCCCCTCTCTCAATCACCCACCTCCCACACGACAAACTCGGATTCTAACAATTCACCTCCACTACCGACCGGTGCCTTCCTTGTACCTGTAGCAAGTCCCGACAGCCACAGATTCTCGGTCGGTCGACCATCTCCATCTTCCATCGTCCGTGTAAGCACTTAAGTAAGTTGTTTATAACCAACTCATCGAGAGTTTAGATCATAAAATAACCTTGAGACACCTCCGTAAAATGATTGGAGTAAGGAAAAACCTAGACCTTGTGTAAGATCTTAAAGGATTGCCTCAAGTGACAACAAATCTTTAGACGTTGACCTCTTCCCTTACCGTTGGGTAAGGTTATAAGAACGGACCTCTTAGGGTACCTGTCTCCTCGAACCACCGATATCTGGTACCCCAGCGTCTCAGTCTGTGCTGAAACTCTTATTTGGTGTTGGGGTCTCTGGACGTTCCCAAAGAAAAGACGTTTACGGTGGTCGTCTAAAAGTAAAACAGTTGTCACACGTACGTGTGTGATGTACCTAGGCGTAGTAAATACCATATTTAACATAGGAACGATCTAAAGAGGGTAGAGAGTGAATTTTCCTGTAATCTAATCGTTTACTATGTTTTCGAAACAACAAAACAAATTCTGTTTCCGCTCGAAAGGATTCGAACTTGAATATCAAGAAATTTTGTTTTTGTTCTGTGTTCTCGATTTTACAGGACCTGTTCTTCTTTAATAAAACTTGGCTTTTTACTTAGTACGTGATAAGAACTTTGGTCCCTACACCGTCTTTTCTTTGTTTTAAGGTCACGACCACTTCGGAGGGAAGTGGAGTCCTCTTTGTCTGATTTTCTGTGTACCTGTTTCTTTATGTATAAGGTCCTTTATTGTTCCCATTCCTCTTATTGTTTCGTCTTATTTCCTCATCCCTCCTACGCCCTCTTTCTAATGAATTCCCCATCGCCTCTTCTTGACAGTTTTTTTCACTGTAAACTGATCTCTGGATTCCGTCGTACCCGCTCTCGATACACCTACAGGTCTTCTTGTAAGGTCGTCGTCTCCTGTTTTTCAAGTGTCCGGGACTCGACCTACGTGTCCTGTATACACACTCGTTTTCGTGCTCCGGTCGCACCGACCTCGAGTCTCTTACCCCCCTACCGCCCCATCTCCCTATACCTACAACCCTCTACTATCCCCACCCCGGTCCCCGACCACGGTCGAGTACACATGTGAACATCTGTTAAAATTCTTGTGGTTCACTCCCTTAAGTACCCGACAAACCACCTATCTTGAGGTACGAAAGTGACGGGCCCAAGTTAGGGACCAGTCCCTTGATCCTAGGGTGTTCGACCCTCCACGTCGGTTTTTTTTTTTTTCTTTTTCATATATTTTTGTACGTTTTTTTCCTTTTATCAGTTCTTCTCGATTGTAAATAAAAGACTCATGAATGATATATGACACGAAAACGAAACACGAACTGTATATAACAGGAAAATTTTGGGTAAACTTTTTACTTCACTTTTGTGGAGGAGACTAAAAATATCAGGAACATCACCACCAAATCAACGATTCGACACAGGTTGAGAACGTTGGGGTACCTGACATCGGACGGTCCGAGGACACAGGTACCGTAAGAGGTCCATTCTTATGACCTCACCCAAGGGCAAAGGAAGAGGTCCCCTAGAAGGACTGGGTCCCTAGTTTGGGCCCAGAGGACGTGACGTCCGTCTAACAAATGGTATCAGGACATTTCATCCATGATAATGGCAATATAGGTAAAACACCTACTCCTTTTACTCTGGGTCTCCCCTGTGTTTTGAGGTGTCGACCCTTCACCGCTCTGGTTCAAGCATGAGTCGATGGAAAGGTGGTATGTGAAACTACCCAGGAGAACCCTAACACCCATGATGAAGGAGGGGGGAGAAAGGAAGTTTGAAAAGACCTAACATATGTAGATATTAGATTTTGACCTCAATTTAAATTTTTCTTAAGGTATTGTGGACAGTCAAAAAAGTCTTAGACTCAGAGAAGGACTTCACGTCTGAAAACTCTGTGGGTCAGTCTATCGGTAGTGGGAACGAAACGTATTTCGGTACCTCAAAGATGGACGTGGTAGGAATCGGTTCTTGAACCCACCCCGCGGTTGAACGACCAAAGTAGAGGAGGGTGTGTTTGGTCTCCGATGTGTCGTAAATAGGGAGTCGGAGATTGACGCTGTTCGGATGTTCAAGAAAGGCACCCTCGGTCACACCCTCCGTTTGTAAAGGGACTTCTTACTGCTCGGACGGAGAACCTCGACGACACTCCGCTACCGTTAGGTGTGTCGATTGTGTTCACTTCACTTCACTTCACTTTACTCGAGTCAGCACAGAGCGAGAAACGTTGGGCCACCCGATATATGAGGTACCTTAAGAGGTCCGGTCTTATGACCTCACCCGTCGGAAAGGGAAGAGGTCCCCTAGAAGGGTTGGGTCCCTAGTTTGGGTCCAGAGGGCGTAACGTCCTCCTAAGAAATGGTCGACTCGGTGTTCCCTTCGGGTTCTTATGACCTCACCCATCGGATGGGGAAGAAGGTCGATTGTGTTCCCCAGCCAAAATCGTTCAATTGGGAAACACAAAACGTCCCGTCACCAAATGTCTCCTCCTCAATATTGACTTCACAAACCCTAGTAACGAATCGTAGTTTTTACTATCGAATAATAACAATAACAATAAATCAGTGAGTCAACACAGGTTGAGAAACGCTAGGGTACCTGATATCGGGTGGTCCGAGGAGACAGGGACCCTAAGAGGTCCGTTCTTATGACCTTACCCAACGGTAAACGAAGAGACTATCGAACATACGTTTAGATTTTTTTTTTTTCAGGTTTACTTGAATAAATGTTTTGTTCTTGTTTGAGTGTCTCTTGTCTAAATACCAATGGTCCCCTTTCTCTCCCCTATCTAACTCTCAAACCCTAACTGTATATGTGTGACGACAAAAATTTTGTCTTTTAGTGTCTGAAGGGACCGTCAGTTCACCAATTCCGAGACACGAAGGTTACGTCTCCAGTACTTAAGCTAGGGACCAGTTCCTTGATTCTAGAACACACCGTGTCGGTTTATATTTATATATATATATATATATTTTATTATTTTATTTTTTTATTTATTTTATCTATTGATTGTTCCTGGATGACATTTTGGTTTGGTTTCGTCTTTTGTTGTTGTTGTCGTTTTTAGGGGTGTTTCCTGATTTCATTCCATTCATTTCAGCGAGTCAGCACAGGCTGAGAAACGCTGGGGTACCTGACATCGGATGGTCCGAGGAGGGAGGTACCCTAAGAGGTACGTTCTCATGACCTCGCCCAACGGTAAAGGAAGAGGTCCCCTAGAAGGGTTGGGTCCCTAGTTTGGTCCCAGAGGACGTAAGGTTCGTCTGTGAAATTGGAGACTCGGTGGTTTAACCCTGGTTACAACGAAATACCACCCAACATACGTATTGTCTATTCAGTGCCTTAGTATCCGTCAATTTTGACTATTTTGTCTATTGGAAACACGTTATGTGTCTACAATACGAAGTCTTTTTTTCTCCGAGGTCTTCTCTTCTTTTGGACTCCAGGTTCCCCGTCTCGTCGGGTCCCTAATACGTGAGTCCGACCAAACAGGTGAGGCACCGGTAGGTGGGGAAAAGATGATCATAGCAACAGGGGTAAAATGTCTTTACCCTTGTGCCTCCGAGTCGACTCCTTTAGAGAACAAGTTCAACGGTAACTTTTACATGGGTCCTAAGTTTTGTTCTAAAGAGACTAAAGTTTAAAGTACGTACAGGAAAGTTTTTTGTTAGGTGACGGAATTCGGTCTTTTGGATACATGATGGAAAATTATAGATACACTGGAACTCAGAGATAAAGTGATAGACATTTTATTCCTATTATTATATCCTCCTCTCTAATTTATTCCACTCGAGTACGTGAATGTGACGTTACACGATATTTTCAAACTCTGGAAAAAAAAAAAATTATAGATTCCAGTGTACCGATCGATCACCGTTTCACGTGACACTAGTAAAGAAAAGTTCATGTCATACTTAGTATCCAGATGGTGATTGATCGAGTCGAAGGAGTAGACATTTTACCCATACTATTATCTTGCATAAAGTAGTAAAACGACACTCCGATGTATCCGTCTCCCGAACCGTGTCGTAGGCCGGAAGTCATCCACGATTTATTTACCGTCCACAAAAGGACGGAAGGAGAAGAACAGAGACTGGTATTCGTTTGAGTGAAAAGTCTGTGAAATTCTGACAGAATCTGAGATCCTTACTAAAAAAGTAGAGGAGGTGGGGTTGTACTTAGTCATTTTTCTAGAGTGTAATATATACTAAAAATTACTGAAGATTTTTATTAAATTTTTTATATAATCGATATAATTAACACAAATAAATAAACCGAAGGGGTCCAGGATCGACGTCGTGTTCCCTAGACGCCAGAAACAGCATCGTACGTCCTAGAAATCAACACCGTCCACTTGAGAACCAACACCGTGCGCCCTAGGGTAAGGAACTGGTTCCTAACTTGGCACCGGCGGACGTAACCCTCGAGTCTCAGAATCCTTCAGGGATGAAAAATTACTGTAAATTTTTACAACGTAAACTTTATATAACAACCAAAACTACCGTGTCTAAAAAGGGGAACTTGAAACCTTGGTTACGTAAACAAAAAAAGGTCCAGAGTCTGTAAAGGTACCCGGAATGTCTCCCTAATCCGAGACCCAAGACATAGACAACAGGGGTCACATGTTTCAATCGGACCACTGTGGAACCACTTCTTCCTCCCGGTTCTCTGACAAAACGGACGGGTCCGTGTCCCTCGTCTCAACTCGAGAGTCTTAATTTCGATCTCCCATGCGACACGGGCGGTCGGGAGACGAGTTCATCTTAGTCGGGCCTCTCCTGTCGTAAACAGAAGTGTAACAAGGACCGGGACCGGAAAGTGGACGTCTCCTGTCGTCGACTCACCCACGACCTCGTCCGTCCTCTTCCTGTGTCGGTGGGGGGAGTAGGGTAGAGGGAAGGTACCACTTTCGTCTTGACGGCCTAGGGGTCACTAGTTTAAGTCTCTTTAACGACGAAACGTAACTACTCCCGAATACGTAAGAGAGTATAACAGAACAAAATTTGGAGTGTTATTGACACTTTCCATCCCCCTCGACAACAACGGTAAAATGTCTACTTCTTTAACCGTCAGTCAAGTAGGTCGATCAGTCGTGACCTCGACCTTAAGGTTTGTCCAGACACGGGAGTTGTGAGTGACATGAACTACGGTTCAAATAAATATCAGAGTTACTAATTACTTATTATTACTATCGATTCTAACCATGGAAAAGAATTTTGAGTTCCTAAAACTCTTATGTAAGAAGGACATTTTCTAGGTTCGTCACACCTATATCTCAAAGAATTAAAAGTACTCTAAAGGGGTCTACTCCACAGAAGTACCATTACAAACTCTTAGAGACCAGGTTTCCTATTTCACAATTTCACGGGTGGAGGGGTGTGGGAGGGTCAGAGTGAGACCCAGGACCCCCATTAACGGTCCCTGTCACAACACACCTCTCAGGAGACCTGTTTGTGGGGAGGGGTGAAAAAAAGACCAACTTGTGTCACTAAATAAACTTTTATAATGTGAAAAAAAAAAGTTTATGTCATTATCTTCCCTAAGGTCGTTCAGTATACCTCCCTCTCCAACTCCCCTCACACATCCTCCTCTTCCTCTTTTTTGTAATACCCTTCGGGTGGTCTTCCCAATCCGTTGGTATAACACACACCAATCTTAACTTCCACCTATCCCTGAAGGGGGTCCCCCGCGATCATCATTTCTTGGGTGGACGGATACCTCCTCTGTTTTCTCTGAAAACCTATGGACCAAACCCTTCTAGGGGACCTCCTCCTTTACCGTTGGGTGAGGTCATAAGAACGGACCTCTTAGGGTACCAGTCTCCTTGGACCGCCCGATGTCAAGTGTCCCCACGTTTCTCACTCTGTGTAAGACTTCGTTGAAGGGTCGTACGTCCCTGAAGGGGTCACCAGGTCACCAATTTTGAGACGAAAAATTACACCTCCCATACTCAAGTTAGGGATCAGTCCCTTGATTCCAGAGTGTACGACACCTTACACCGGTTTTTAAAAAAAATTTTTAACTTTCATCTATCTGTCCCGGAGAGGGACGACTTACCACGTGAACCTCTTCAGGTGTTGACGGAGACTTCAACAGATCCGAAGCTGACTGACGTGGAGAGAAGGGGTGGTGCGATGAGAAAAAAACACTCAACTGGTTATTATTGCAGTTCCTCGTGAAAAGAAAGAAGGCAAAATTTTTTTGTGAATCAAAAATTAGATAAAACCGACACGACCCAGAAACAGCCGTGTGTGCCCGAGTCATCAACACCGTGTACCCGAATTAACGCCATGTACCCTAGAATCAAGGGACCGGTCCCTAACTTGAGCCCGGGGGACTCACACCTCAGAGTAGGTGACCTGGTGGTCCCCTCAGGGTTCCTCCTGAAAAGATGGTCCCGGTATTAGACAATAAGTCCTCTCTACCGAGAAGGTCCACTTCGGCATGTGGTCAGAAGGTTACTGGTCGAAACGACGGATTCCGTGTTTCCCGTGACTTGTAGGTTATCGAGTGACAGGAGTGAACCTCGAATAGGAGTTTCTCGAACTGAAGATTAAGTAAAAGTAAACTCCGTTTTCGTAATCCTCTCAACTAGGATTATACGATCGTTGACACTTGGGGTTGAAATACTTTACTTTATAGTAAAGAGTCGATGAATCGGTATAATGAATTGGAATCAATCGGAAACGGGTAAACGTCCTTTGAGTCAACTTTGGTTGGGACTGGTGGGGGACGTTATTGAGTCACGGAGAAGTCTGGTACTACCCTACGATAAACGACGTGAACCTGGTTCGGATCCACGTTTTATTAGGGTCTTTACGGGAAAAATGGGACATAACCTTTGTGGTACATTGTCACCCTTTGGTCCTCCCACCACCACAGTTCACGGTCAAAGAGATCGACGATTCTGGTGTTTGGATTTCAGGACACAAAAAAGTAGTAATCTAGTAATCACCGATGTCCCTACCGAGACTCTGACTAAAAAAAAAAAAATTAATTTTTCATTTCCCTGAAGGAACCATCAGGTCACCAATTCTTAGGCGGAACGATACGTCTCTTGTACCCAAACTAGGGACCAACCCCTTGATCCTAGGGTGTACGGAATCTCACACGGGTACACGGTGTTGATGCTGGACTACGTCGGTTTATTTATTTATAAAAAATTTTCTAGAGAACCCCTTTTCTTTTCATCTCTTCCTTCAAAAATAAAATCATCTTGAAACAGATTGTTACCCCAGACTCACTGTGTCACTGTGCCGGACATAGACCGACCACAGTCACCCACAGATATGAAGTACTCGTTCTGAGTCTCTCTCGAACTCCCTGGTCCGTTCCTCCAATTGACTTCTACAATTGACTGTCGAAGGTTCCAACGAAGGATATCGATATAGGACTCGTGGTGTGTGACGGAAAAGATATTAATCAGAGAATTTGTTGATAAAGTAAGGTGACGAAGGGTCCCTTTGGTTGGTTCTGGTGTCACTTTCATTGTTCTTTTATGGAGACTCTCATTTTGAGAATGTCAATTTATTTTATTTTTACAATTAAGTGGTAACATAAATAAACAGTCTGTTAACATTCGGTGACGTCCCCTGTTCACTTCGTAGCAATAGAGACAGGGGATCCTTGAAGATTTTAGATTAACCCTCCTTTTCCTGTGTGGTTAACATCAAATTTATAGAAGTGACTAATTTTTTTTTTCCTTTTTATCTTTTTTCATAAATTTTTCAGTAATTGAAAAAGTAGCCCAAGGAATATTTACAAAGAGAAGTAAAAATACACGAAAATTTTTATTTTACTGATGGTGTGATGTATATATCAAAACATCGGACGAAGAAACGAATTAAAATGAATGGTCCTCTTCGTCTTTTCCTTCAGAAATAGGGGGGAAGGTTACAAGGTCGTATATACTATCTATTTCCCAATTACAATATGTCTGTTCCCGAGAATGTTTGATTCTTTTTATTACCTTGTGGAGTTATCTTTATTTCTTAGACGGACGTTATACCCTCTGGGACCCAAGCTAGGGACCCAACCCTTTCAGGGGACCTCTTCCCTTTCCGATGAGATCCTAAAACCGGACCTCTTAAGGTACTTATCGGGTACTCCAGCGTTTCTCAGTTTGTACTGACTGACTGTAAGTGAAAGAAAGAAAGTTATCTTTGTCCGTTTCTTGTGTGTTCATCTTTTCAGTGGTTTTTTCTTTATGTTCACCGGTTATTTGTATAAATTTTATAAGTCTAAGTGATCTTTAAGTTCTTTACGTTTTATTGATTACTCTAGAGTAAAAAGTGGTTAGTTTAACCGTTTGTAAAAAATATTATAAGTGTAGAAGTCACTCTATAGATCATGTACTTATTTTCGGAACTTTACAAGTGTAGAAAGAGATGACCTCAAAAATAAGAATTCTTTTTTTCGTGATATTAGATATCCGATCGTGTCCCTTGAGGGAATTGTGAGACGTTACTGGTTGCACCCTATTCTTAGGTTTTCTCCACCCATGTACGTAGACGTGTTGACTGAGTGAAACAACAGATCGTCTTTGTTTACGTTGTAAAATTAGTTGAATATGAGGTTTTTTTACAAAAATTTTTCATTTCTTTCTTTTTTCGTAATATTAAATGTCACCCATTTTTTTTTTTTTGACTTTCTTTATATTTATAATACATCGTAATTAAGTCAACTCAAGTCAGTGAGTCAGTACAGGCTGAGAGACGTTAGGGTTCCTGACGTCGTGCGGTCCGAAGGGACATGTAGTGATTGAGTACCTTGAACGAGTTTGAGTACAGGTAGCTCAGCCATTACGGTAGGTTACTAGAGTAGGAGACAGTAGGGGAAGAGGAGGACGGAAGTTAGAACGGGTCGTAGTCCTAGAAAAGGTTACTCAGTCAAGAAGTTTAATCCACCGGTTTCATAACCTCAAAGTCGAAGTCGTAGTCAGGTAGTCATCGTAACTAATTTAATAACATATAAGTAGTCACCCGAAGGGACTATCGAGTCAACCATTTCTTAGGTGGACGTTACGTCCTCTGAGGTCAATCTAAGGACCAAACCCTTCTAGGCGACCTCTTCCCCATCCGATGGGTTAGGTCATAAGAACTCTAAAGGAACACCAAGTCGACCATTTCTTAGGCGGGCGTTACGCCCTCTGGACCCAAACTGGCGACCCAACCCTTCTTTGGGACCTCTTCCCTTTCCGATAGGTGAGGTCATAAGACCGGACCTCTTAAGGTACCTGACATACCAGGTACCCCAGTGTTTCTCACCTGTGGTGACTGAAAGTGTACTTATTTTATACATGTCTTTAATTTGTAGTATAAAAGGAAAAAATTTTAAAAACAACTTCATACTAGCTAGATATCACAACACGGTTAGGGTCCACACTTAGACCCTTTTTCACTTTGACGACATGTTTGTGTATTTAGGTGAGGAAAAATCCAAAGGGATGGTGTGTCCGGTAGTGTCTCGTGACTCATCTCAAGGAACACGATGCGTCATCCGGGAATAATCATAGATAAAACATATGCCATCACACACACAGTTAAGGGTTAGAAGGTCAAATAGGGAGGGGGAGAACATTGGAGGGGGGTTGGTATTCAAATAAAAGATGGAGACATTTAGATAAAGACAAAACATCTATTCAAGTAAACATGGGAAAAAAAAAAGAATTCTAAGGTGTATATTCACTATAGTATACTATAAACAGAAAGAGATAGACTGAAGTGAGTCATACTCTTAGAGACACACAATCAGGGAACCAGCACAGGGTGAGAATCGTTCGGGTTCTCCAAATCGGGTGGTCCGAGGAGGTAGGTACCCTAAAAAGTCCGTTCTTATGACCTCACCCAACGGTAAAGGAAGAGGTTACTCTTAGAGATCCAGGTAGGTACAACGACGTTTACCGTAACAAAACAAGAAAAATTACCGGCTCATTATGAGGTAACGTATGTATGGTGTAGAAGAAATAGGTCAGGAGACAACCACCTGTAAATCCAACGAAGATACAGGACCGGTAAACACTTATCACGACGTTGCTTGTACCCTCACGTACATAGAAAAGTTTAATAGAAAAAAAAGACCCATATACCGGTCCTCACCCTGACGACCTAGTATATTATCAAGATAAAAGTCAAAAAATTCCTTGTAGGTATGAGATGAGGTATCACTGAGATGGTCAAACGTAAGGGTGGTTGTCACATACTCCCAAAGGAAAAGAGGTGTGGGAGTGGTCGTAAATAACAAACATCCGAAAAACTATTACCGGGAAGACTGACGACACTGGTCAAAAATAAACGTAAAGAGATCATTAATCACTACAACTCGTAGAAAAGTACACGAAACCTGTCCGGGAAAGAACAAGTGACAGAATAAACTACCAATATCTCTTCATCTGGTCTACAGTTTGTGGGAGTCGGGTTGACCGAACGAGTCTCAGGAGTCGGACCCAACAACGACAACAAGTCAGTGAGTCAACAGAGGTCGAGAAACGTTGGGGTACCTGACGTCGTGCGGTCCGAAGGGACAGAAAGTGATATAGGGCCTCGACCGAGTTTGAGTACAGGTAACTCAGTCACTACGGTAGGTTGGTAGAGTGGGAGACAGCAGGGGAAGAGGAGGACGGAAGTTAGAAAGGGTCTTAGTCCCAGAAAAGATTACTCAGCCGAGAAACGTAATCTACCGGTTTTATACCCTCGAAGTCGACGTTGTAGTCAGGAAGATTACTTATAAGTCCTAACTAAGGGAAATCCTAACTGACCAAACTAGAGGAACGTCAGGTTCCCCGGGCCCTACTCCTTTGGGTCATTGGACGGAGGGAGAAGTCCCAGGAACACGAGTGGAAGAAGAGGTACTGTACTATTAATCTGGAGCTAAGGAATGTCACACACTGATTAAGGTATCTTCGGACACCGAGGCAAGAGAATACCCATCGTATCTACATAGTACTTTCGTAAGACCCTAGTTCGTGAGACTGTGACATCTGTCCCGTCTACAGGTTGTCGGTTCAGTTGTTCTATTAAAGTACACACTCTCACGAGACTTTTTTATTTTACCCTCCCAGTAAACCTCAGTGGGTCGATCTCTGGTCTACCCACCCTTAATCACGTTGAACTCGTTTCCGTCAGTCTCTTCAGAATAGACTCCTCTACTAAGAGGTCGACTCTGGAGTTACTTCTTCTCTTCCGTCGGCACGGTACTGGGCTCTCCTGACCCCTTTCGCCGTCTCAGTGCTTTCTCCGGGGCACTCCTCTCGCTCACCCGCCCCAACCCCGGTTCCTCTTCTCCTCCCCAGATACCAGCCGGCGGTGTCACTCCTCTGACCTCGGACCCCAGACGGGCACAGACTTGGAGACCGGGAGAGGCGGTAAGAAAGGTGAGAGGACTGGCGAGGGTTTCAGTCCGGAAATTCCGGCACCCGTATTTCCGTTCGTAGACGTGTGTGTGTATGCGTGTACGTGTGCGTACGTGTGCGTGTGAGTGCAAACGTGTCTCTCCAGTATCCTTCGCGTTCCCTCGGACCTTCCTCAAGGTCAAGATGAGACTGATCAGGCCTTGAACGGTCTTCTCTCTTTGTGGTTGTCGACTGTGAGCTCGGCGTCTGTTCCTCAAAGACTTCACTTCTTTACGAGTAACTCTTGAAACTCCCGACTGTAGTCTCCCCTTCTCGACGAGGTGCAAACACCAAACGACTCTTTCACGGACGAACTCCGTTTGCCTACTGGAGACATACCAGACGTCTCCTTCGTTCCCGGGGCGCACGGTCTGTCTTCCTTTTTCAAAGAGTTCGAAGGTATCGGTTGGACCGGCCGGACTGACCTTCGTCCACGCTGGGTGAATGGCGGTAGCCGTCCTTTCGGGGGGTTGAGACGGGTGAAAGAACTACTTTACCCTACCAACGAAAGAAAAGAGAAGTAATCCTACAACGGGGACATCAACATTAAAGTTTATACAATCACTAGTGATAAGCACACTTTTCAAAGTGAAGGGGGGTAATATCTGTCTCTGAGAGTCAATCCCATTTTTGAATTTTACGTCCGTATCTGCTAGATGTTTTCCTCAATTTTATTTTCCGTAACTAAAATGGGGGAATCGTTTAGTGTAAAAGGACCCTCACTAATCCCTCGGCTCCTGAGGGGGGCGGAGGTTGGAGGGCGCGGGGGCGGCGACCGGGGGTCGCAAATGGTACACTAGGATTCGTGCAACTGGAGACTTGAAAGTAGAGGAATAGTGGTTTTACCTTTCCCCTATTACTAGTTAGGGAAGTCCCGACACTCCTCCTACTAATATATTACTAGCTCCCTCCCTGGTGCCAAACAAATTAGTCAGCACACGTGGAACAATACTTGTTCAAAGACTAAGAAAGACCTCTGGTCCAAATCTAGTCCTCTCCACCCGGTTTCGAGTCTTCGTAGTTCCTCACTCTAGTCCCAGGTCTGAAATGGAAACCAAGTCTCAGTGACCCCCTTCCCTCCGTCCCTCCCACCTTTCTCGCCCCTGACCGATCGGTTGGGACTTCCGTTATCTTCCGTCTGAGGGTCCGGGTCCGGGTAAAATGACCCTACCCACCCACAACTGACAACCACGACTCACTGTGTCCTTCACCTCCTCCTTCACTCTCGTTACCACCTTTCACTCCTTTAAGACCTTTGTCCTTAATCCCCTCTCCGGTTTGGACAAGTTGGAGAGGAAGTTATCCGTACCAACTTTGGTGAATGTGGTCCGGGACACGACCTACGTCTACTCTTTCGGTGAGGTTTCGGGCAAAGAAATCTAAGGGAAGAAACACAATGTGGATCTCTAAAAACCGCAAAGTGGAATGTAGGTCTCAGTGATTGTTCATCCGGGTGTTACTCTTTAAGTTCGGTCAGACTTTACTGTAAGGTGGAAAAGACCAGATGATGAGTATTTGTGGTAAAGGTGTGTAAAAACAACAAGTCATCGAGTTAGTACAGGCTGAGAAACACTGGGGTACCTGACGTCGTGCGGTCCGAAGGGACAGGTAGTGATAGAGACCCTCGGACGAGTTTGAGTACAGGCGACTCAGTCACTACGGTAGGTTGGTAGAGTGGGAGACAGTAGGGGAAGAAGACGGAAGTTAGGAAGGGTCGTAGTCCCAGAAAAGATTACTCAGTCGAGAAACATGTCCACCGGTATCATAACCTTGAAGTCGAAGCCGTAATCAGGAAGGGTACTTATAAGTCCCAACTAAAGGAAATCCTAACTGACCAAACTATAGGAACGTCAGGTTCTCAGAAGAGGTTGTGGTGTCAAGTTTGTGTAGTTAAGAAACCACGAGTCGGAAGAAAGAAAAAATAAAGGTGTGTATAAGGGGTCGAAAAACGACCATAATTAATCGTTCTAGAATACTACGGAAACCACACATTCGGAAGAGGGTCTAAAAACATATACAAAGGGATCTCGTATTGTAAATCGAGATCAATAACCGAGTCTCTCCACTTCGTAGAGTGGGTCTCAGCGTGTCGATCATGCACCAAGGTCTCGGACCCACAAATTGAGTAGAAATGAAATTTTGTTCGTGAGATGTGTCTTGAGGACTTCCTAAGGACTTCCAGTATGTCAGGTTAGGGAGGAGGACGACGACCCTTGTGACTCTACACCCCTCTATCTTTCCCAGAACAGTTTCCAGTCTCCAGTCCCTGTCTTGGTTCGGATAAAAGACAAGACGAGTCGCGGAGGGACCCGTTTCGGGTGGGACCTAAACCTCTTTTGAAGGAAAGTGGACACATTTGAGGGGAGAGGATGGGGTCCCAAGGGGCTAGGGAGGGATCGGTCCGAGTCCCTCCTTGGGTATAATCTCCCCAGAGGAACAGGGACGTCCCTTCAAGACCGTGTAGAGACTGGACGTGGACCTGGGACTGATGTTCCACAGACTTCTAGGAGAGGTCCATACGGGCAGACGTCCGAGGGTCGGCCACGGGTTGCGTCCGGGGACCCCGCTGATGGAGACACTAAGAGGGACCTAGGAGTAGTTGAGGAGGTAGATACGGTACTTCCTCTAGCTCGGTCTCGGCCTGAAGTAGGAAACCTGACCCACTCTCGGCAGTGGCGTCGATGGGAAGGGACCGGTGACGCTCACGGGGGCCGGGAGGACCGTGGACGAGGTTTGGTAGAGGGAATCAGGAGTGTGGTCGGGACAACGTCTCTCCTACTTTGAGTTTCGAACAGGTACCCTCGGACCCGGACCGACTAAGGTCCCAGACACGGGAACTGGAGCACAGAGGGTCTGAGTCGTCTTGAACCGCAAGTGACTCCGACCCCTGTGCCAGTACCGTACGAACCCGTACACCCCTTCAGGACCTAAAGTTCAGCCCCCTACTTGGGACGACGGTGAGGGTGGTCGCAAATCCCTGACGTTCGGAGTCTCTGGGTTTACGTCCCTCTCCTCTTTCAATCCTCCCGACTTCCACCCAGTCGTAACCCTGGTTCACAGGACCGGTCGACACCCGGTGGCGACCGACGGACCGGAACCCCCAGGAGGGACCAGTCTCGAACCGGACGTTTCTCTCCCGAACTCCCCGTTAAAGTCGAGTCGGTAGCGCTACGGTAAAGACGATGAGGAGGTTCCTACGACGACATTCAGGAAGTTGAAGGGAGTCGCGAGCACCAGGGGGGAAGTGAGTGAACTAGGAAGGGAGGGAGAGAACCATCTAGTCGGACGGGACACGAGTGGGGACCCGTCTGTACTCCCTTGTCTCTATTATCCCTGGGGCTGGGAGGAAGTCCCTTGAGTTCCAAAGGACCCACTATCTCTGCTCCAGCGACTGGTACGATAGGGTCGTTCCTCTCTCCGTGACTCGTCCAACCCCTCAAAGTGTCCCGTGGACTGAGGGAGACCACTTTGACCCTCCTGAAGGACATCCTTCACCACTCGATCTCTCGTCCACTTCTCCCGACCGACCTCGAGACCGAAGGGTGCGGGAGAAGATCGGAGATATCTGTGAAGGTATTCCACCTCGTTTGGGTGCTGCCGGGATCGACAGTGAGTGACACTGTACCCTCACTGGCCTTACTGGGAGTGTACCTGTCATCACCCACCTCATTCCGACCTGGGAATTCTTTACACTGGCAGAGGGTCTCTTCGGACCCGTCAAGACCAAAGGGCCCCGAGTCCTTAGTTAGGTTCCTCTTTCACTCAAAATCCGGTACTGAGACCGGGGGACGAGGGACTCTTTACTCATTGTAAGATTTTCTGTACGAGGGAGACTCTTTAAGTGGTAGGAAATTGTCTTTTCGTACTAAAAAGACCCTTTAGAGACCCTAAACGTCTCCAATACTGTAACCTACTCTCCTGGAGATCCCGGGGAAAATTAAGAAGTCAAAGATTCTTTAAACCGGAGAGGACCCTCTGAGCGTTAGGGAACCCCTAATTGGACATGGTTAACTTATACAAAAGATAGTGTGTCTTAATTTACAAGGTCTGATCCCCTTTTACCTTAAAACAAGACTACAGAAACCTAAGGACCGGACAGGGGTCCCTCCTGTCCCGAGGTTCCGGGGAGGACGACAGGAGTACTCCCATAGTCTCTGTGACATCTTACATTACCTACACTCGTATTTGAGACCTCGGCCCGACTGACCAAGTTTGGGACCGAGGTGGTGACAGACCAACATATGAGAATCCGTCCTGAGAAGTGGAAAGACACGGAACCAAAGAAATAGACAGTTTACCCTATTGTTATCTTCGAGGTGACATCCCAATAATACTTCTTATTTACTCACCTTTACCCAAGTTGTGTGCCGTCCATGGGCCGTGTTTCCCTCGGTCACACCTGACGGTCATCACCAGAGGCATACTAAGTCGATCAATTGACGGGGACCCTCAGAACCCCGTGTCAACGACACGAGTCAGGTCGTCTCAGGAGTCCGAAATCTAACACCCCCGAGGATAGTGAGGGTTTGGAGGGAAGGAGGAAGAAAGGAGTTTGGAGGGAAGGGAGAAGAAGAAGGAAGAACGACGTGGAAAGATTCTACCTAGGTCCTTAAATCCAGACAGTTTACTCCCCAGGCCACCCCCGATTTACCAGGACCCCGTCCGGGACCTGGACGGTCTCATGTAGGTCTACGAAATAATACTTCCGTCTAGGTTTGAGGAGTCTTGGGAACCCCGTTCCTTACTTGAGTCTAGCCGAAGAGGTGGGGTGGCTCAGTTACTACGGTAGGTTGGTACAGTAGGAGACAACGGAAGAGGAAATCGGAAGTTAGAAAGGGTCGTAGTTCTAGAAAGGTTACTCAGCCGAGAAGCGTAGTCCACCGGTTTCATGACCTCGAAGTCGACGTCGTAGTCAGGAAGGTTACTTATAAGTCCCAACTAAAGGAAATCCTACCTGTCCAAACTAGAACGTCAGGTTCCCTGAGAGTTCTCAGAAGAGGTTGTGGTGTTTTCATAATTAAGAAACCCCGAGTCGAAAGAAATACCAGGTTGAGAGTGTAGTCATGTGTTGATTTGGTATCGAGACTCATATACCTAGAAACGGTCGTTTCACTTCAGAGATGAAAAATTATGAGACACATCCAAACAGTATCAAAAAGAAGTATTCTCGTTAGTAGATTGAAGCACCGACGTCAGTGAACCGTGTCTCTAAAACCTTGAAAGAAACAACTTCGGGGTGTCTATGAGACTTCAAGGTATAACAGGGATAAAATGTCTACTCGAGTACCTTCAAGTCTCTCCGATTTGTTGGTCGGGTCCCTGGGTGTCGTCCAATTACCGTCTCGGTCCCGAACTTGAGACAGGCCACACTGAGGGTTGAGGTCGGGCCAGGGAGGGAGAGTCATCGACAGACTCCGGGTCAGGACGTCGACCCAGACCCATCCCGACCAAAGAGTGCCACCTCGACAGGGAAGAAAGGGAACACGGTGAAGGGCTCGACGAACACAAAACGTCGCTACTGTGTGGTGTGCACGGGTTACTCTCCGACTCACTCCACCGGCACGATGTTTAACACTTCGTCGACTGAGTCGAGTAGTCCCTCCGGAAAGGTCCATTCTAACGCAGGACCCAGGGGTATTACAAGGGACTGTGGGTCCGTCACGAACCGTGTCGCCCTCCTTTTGTCGTGGTTTCACGTTTCCTTACTGGAAGGGGGTGCTACTACTACCGACGGCCGGTCCAGGGCGTGGTCCGCGCAGTGTCGTTAGTCCAGAATGGAAGGTCCTTGTGACATTCCTTGTACTTACTCTCGAACAGGCGAACACTTATGTGTGTCTTAGGATAATTACCACAATTTTTGGTTTAAGTTGACTCGTTTAGACTTCTAGATAAACTGAAATAAGTTCTTAAGTACTGAGTCCGTCGTAGGGTAGATCTTTTGTCTTTCCTCGAGGTCCCTGAAGGGACCGTCAGGTCACCAATTCTGAGACACGAAAGTTACGTGCCCCGGGTTCAAGCTAGGGACCAGCCCCTTCATTCTAGGGTGTACCACACACCATGTCGGTTTTTCTCTTTTTTCTACCTTTTTTTTTTTTTTTCCTTTCCCCGAGGATCCTCGACATGTTTACCTTCCAAAATGTCTGTCTTCTCCCACCTCCTCTTTCTTTCTAAGATCGTTTTTCCCTAACAAAGCCCGTTCCAATGGAAGGAAATCCCCTTTCCACCCTAGACAGGTTCTAAAGGAGTGATCACGGGGGATTACAATTAAGGTATAACTGACAAATTTCCAGTGTAAGAACCCTCTCCGACTTTGAACAATCCAATCCATAATTGAACCAATTGTAAACCAAACGTCTGGATCCCAAATCGTGTTCATTAAGGTAAAGCCTGGACAAAGAAAAAATAATTGCCTTTACGGACTGTAAAGTGACCAAAGACAGGACGGACATATTGTGGTCTGAATGTCGGGGAAGAGTTCTGCAGATGTCAATGAAAATCCGTAGCAGGGACCCTTTCAGAGTGCACCCGAACGTGTGTCGGAAACGCAGGACGATACCGGGACCTTAACGGTAGATGAGAAGAGTTTGGTAGAACCGACGACCCTGAAGACCCTCTACGTCTAAAAGCCGGTTTCACGACAAAACACCACGTAGGTTCCGGAAGGCTCGGACCCGCTCGTCGGTCCTGACACTCACTAATACCGGTGTCGGGGCGTCCTGTACTGTCCTTCTGACACCACCCCCCGGGGTAGATTACCAGGAATTTTTACCGAAATTCGTCCGACACGGTTTGTGTTCTAGGACCTCAGACTCAGTCCGAGAGCCGGACGGTCACCCTCCGGACACTTTCGTCTCGGATCCAGGGTTGGAGGTGGGGATGGGGTTAGCGGGACCCCAAGACCATGTCGACAAAGGAGACCTCCAGAAGTAGTACCCAGAGAGTCCTGGGTCTATGTCTTATCACTATTGTTTAACATCCATTATCGTCGTTCTTGTTAATATACATAGATACACACACACACAATTCAGCGAAGTCAGTACAGGCTGAGAAACGCTGGGGTACTTGACATCGGGGGGTCTGCGAAGACAGGTACCCCTAAGAGGTCGGTTCTTATGACCTCACCCAACGGTACGGGAGGAGGTCCCCGAGAAGGACTGGGTCCCTAGTTCGGGCGTAAAGAGTTTGGGCACAAAGAGTATCAGAGGACGTAACCGTCCGCCCAAGAAATGGTGATCGTGGTGGACCCTTCAGGACATAGATACATAGTTCACGACACAGTCCGGGAGGAGACTCTTATAACATATATACGGGATCAAGGAAGCGACAGTCCTATTAGGATCTCTCTCCACAATAATGACGGAGTCAAAATGACTTCTGTTTACACTGGGAACACCAGTTCCTTTGTCCGTTCCAAACCCTACGTCTAGGACCAAACTCCTGTAGAGTATGGATGGTGAGAGTGAGGTCCTCCCTGGGGGGGTGGCGGGGTGTTAAGGGTGTAGACAGGAACTCCGTTGGAGGAAAGACTGTGGAGGAAGGGAGTCACATTTAGTTAAACACGTCTCTTCGACTGACCTGTGAAGGTCAGATACATGGAGCTGAGTTGGTTGAGTCTGGACGAACCCGATCAATTAGAAGGTCGTCTTTAGTGACCCCGAAGGGACCACCGAGTCTGCCATTTTTGTTTTAGACGGACGTTACGTCCTCTGGGTCCAAGTTAGGGACCCAGTCTTTCTAAGGGACCTCTTCTCTTGTCGTTGGGTGACGTCATAAGAACGGACCTCTTAAGGTACCTGTCTCCTAAGACCGTCCGATGTCAGGTGCCCCAACGTTTCTCAGCCTATACTGACTCGCTGATTGTGTGTCGGTGTGTCCGAGTTTGGTCCCGTGAAGTTATTGTCCATAATAAGGGTCACATATCTATTGTTTAGATACCCTGTTTCGATCAGTCAAGGATCCCTCCCTGAGTTTGAGTCTAGAATGAGACTCGCGAGAAAAGAAACGAGGTGCACGTCGAAGTGCTTATTTTCACTTTATTACCTATTCTTTTACGAAATAATAATACTAAATTGTATATTCACATTTACTATTCTAAAATATCAAGTATTGTACGAACGTGTCCATAACTTAAAGGATTTAGACTCTGTGGTAACTGACATTCTACAAAGTAACAAAATACATAACGATTCTTTTTTATTTTTGTTTTGTGACAGGTAATTTCATACTGTGTCGCGAAAGAGGACCGGAGTTACCGTTCTGTGCCGGGTGACCATCTCTACAATTTTACTCTTGTTTAAACCTTCTCCACTTTGTTCCGGATTAGAATAAACTCTTACCATCGTTGTACCGAGTTCGTCTTGTCAGGGGTAATATTTCTATTTATTCAACTTCGTTGTTCAACCTCTCCTCCGTCTCCGACTTTAAACTCTAAAACCAAGGTACAACATTCAGGAAGAACGGTACACGTGGACCCAAGGAGTGGTCTCAGCGACACCTGTGACCGGGGACGGAGAGGTGACACCGACTACCACGTGTACCCACACGTGCCGTTTGACTAAGCCCGGGGTCACGTCCGAGACGGTACGAGGTCCACCCGGTACGGGACCTACGAGCCACAATCTCTTCTTTTATTGCCATGGACGGGTCTGCCGACAACGCTCCTGATTCATTCCATTGGATAAGTAAGTAAATCAGGCAGTTGTTTACACAGAGGATACCCACTCTGTCGTAAGATCCCTGTCGTCTGAACCAGTACTTGTACTACGGTCCACCACGGGAGTGCCTCAAATACGAACACTCCTCGAAGATCTTCACAGGTCGTGTATCTGTGTCGTTTTTGGATAATGGGGTTTTGATCCAAACTGAGAACCACCCACAATCCGGTTTTCTGTGTTGGTTCGATTTACAGTCCTCTTCCTTTCTAAATGATGAACGTTGTTTATTCCTCTTGTGGTCCTTAGAAAGGGTTTAGTCACCAAGGGACTTGTCATTTTAACCCCGTCAAAATTCGATCCCTCAAAATTCGCCGGATTCGTCCTCTTAAGTTATATCTTAATCCCGTTTCAACTCTCTCAGGTACGAAACCGACTAATTTCAGTACTCCCAGTCTTTTCCAGTTATAATAGTAGGGAATCCAAAGTCATCTATACCACTAACAACAACAACAAGTCAACGATTCAGGACAGAATCACTGTCCACTGAGAAACACTGGGGTACTGGATCACCAACGTCCCCAAGTCAAGTCAAGTCAAGTCAGTGAGTCGACACAGGCTGTGAAACACTGGGGGTGCTTGACGTCGTACGGTCCGGAGGATCAGGTAGTAGTTGAGGGCCTTAGATGGGTTTAAGTCCAGGTAACGCAGGCACTACGGTAGGTTGGTATAGTAGGAGACAGTAGGGGAAGAGGAGGACGGGAGTTAGAACGGGTCGTAGTCCCAGAAAAGTTTACTCAGTCGAGAAACGTAGTCCACCGGTTTCATAACCTCAAGTCGACGTCGTAATCAGGAAGGTTACTTATAAATCCTGACTAGAGGGAATCCAACCTGACCAACCTAGAGGAACATCAGGTTCCCTGAAAGTTCTCAGAAGTCATGGTGTCAAGTTTTGGTAGTTAAGAAACCGCGAGTCGAAAGAAATATAAGGTTGAGAGTGTAGGTAAGTACTGGTGACCTTTTTTGTATCGGAACTGATCTGCCTGGAAACAACTGTTTCATTACAGAGACGAAAAATTATATTACAGATCTAACCAGTATTGAAAGGAAGGTTCCTCATTCGCAGAAAATTAAAGTACCGACGTTAACGGTAGACGTCACTAAAACCTCCGGTTTTTTTATCAGTCGGTGACAAAGGGGTAGATAAACGGTACTTCACTACCCTGGTCTACGGTACTAGAATCAAAAAACTTACAACTCGGAATTCGGTTGGAAAAGTGAGAGGAGAAAGTGAAAGTAGTTCTCCGAGAAATCAAGAAGAAGTGAAAGACGGTATTCCCACCACAGTAGACGTATAGACTCCAATAACCATAAAGAGGGACGTTAGAACTAAGGTCGAACACGAAGGAGGTCGGGTCACAAAGAGTACTACATGAGACGTATTTTTAATTTATTCGTCCCGCTGTTATATGTCGGAACTACATGAGGAAAAGGAGAAACCTTGGTCCGACAAAAAGGTACAGGTCAAGTTTGACAACGAAGGACTGGACGTATGTCCAAAGAGTTCTCCGTCCAGTCCACCAGACCATAAGGGTAGAGAAAGTCTTAAAAGGTGTCAAATGACACTAGGTGTGTCAGTTTCCGAAACCGTATCAGTTATTTCGTCTTTATCTACAAAAAGACCTTGAGAGAACGAAAAAGGTAGTAGGTCGCCTACAACCGTTAAACTAGAGACCAAGGAGACGGAAAAGATTTTGGTCGAACTTGTAGACCTTCAAGTACCAAGTACATAACGACTTCGGACCCGAACCTCTTAAAACTCGTAATGAAACGATCGTACACTCTACTCACGTTAACACGCCATCAACCTCGTAAGAAACCGTAACGGAAAGAAACCTTAACCTTACTTTTGACTGGAAAAGGTCAGGACACCGGTGACTACTCAAAAGGTTTAAACGACCGTATAACTCACGTCGTGAAAGTGTCGTAGTAGAAAATCCTAAACTTTATCGAGTTGACCTTAAGGTAGTGGAGGTGATCGAAACAAGTATCACTACGAAAGATTCCGGGTGAACTGAAGTGTAAGGTCCTACAGACCGAGATCCACTCACTAGTGTGGTAGTACTAATAGACCCAGCACTTCTAGAAAAAACATGTCAAGAAGACACATAAGAACGGTGGCGAAGAATTATAGAAGACGAAGACAATCCAGGCATGGTAAAGACAGGAAATAACTCGGGTAGAAACGTACTTTACAAGGGAACCATAGAGATTAAAAGAACTTCTCTAGAGATCAGAAAGGGTAAGACAACAAAAGGAGATAAAGAAACGTGACTAGAGACTCCTTCCGAAAGAATAGAGAAGAACGATAAGAAACCTTGAGACGTAAGTTTACCCATATAGAAAGGAACAGAGGAAACGAGAAGGAAAGAGAAGAAAAGTATCGATAAACATTCCGGAGGAGTCTGTCGGTAAAACGACAAAATGTAAAGAAAAAGAACCCCTACCAGAACTAGGGACAGAGGACATGTTACAGTGTTTGGAATAAGGTATCAAGCAGTCCGTGAGACAGATAGTCCAGATCAGGGAATTTAGATAAAGAGTGAAGGTGACATATTAGTATTCCCTAAACTAAATCCAGTATGGACTTACCAGATCACCAAAAGGGGTGAAAGAAGTTAAATTCAGACTTAAACCATTATTCCTCAAGTACTAGACTCGGTGTCAGTCGAGGGCCAGAACAAAAACGACTAACTTATCTCGAAGAGGCAGAAACCGACGTTTCTTATATTAGTCAGACTAAAGCCACAACTGGTAGCCCACTACAGGTACACACTTCAGAAGAGAACACAACAACCTTCTCCCACAAACGATACTGGTCACACAAGAGAACCGTTTTGAGATAATCGGAAACAGAACGAAGTAAGGCATAAGGTTCCGGTTTAAACGGACAATGAGGTCCACAAAGAACTGAAGGATGAAAACGTAAGGTCAAGGGATGTTACTTTTCCTGTGACAAAACCCCACAATCAAGATTTTCCAGAACATCCAGAAGTATCTTGGCAAGTTGAAGTCGAAGAAGTCACAATGACCAACCCCGTATCTGAACCTAATGTCACTATAACTTACTAAACGGAACCTTTACTTGTCTCCAGTAAGACAGTAAAAACTCTAACGTCCCCAATTTAAGATATTTTGTCGAGCTCTTTCACGAAATCCGATTACAAATGGAAACTTTGTCTTGATTCAGAAATGTTGACTAAGTAATAGAACGCGGACAAAGAAGAGAAGGGACTACTGTTCCAGACAGGAAAACAAGGGAATTCTAGAAATAATAACTCGGTCCGAATGTAGGAACTTACCGAATCCGGGTTTTATGGAAGAGAATCCAATTCTTTGTCCTGAAGGGACCACCGAGTCTACCATTTCGAAGACAGATGTTACACCCTCTTGGCCGAAGTTAGGGACCCAACCCTTCTAGGGGACCTCTTCCTTTACCGTTAGGTGAGGGTACCTGTCTCTTCGGACCATCCGATGTCAGGTACCCCAGTGTTTCTGCTGAAGTGAAAGTGAAAGTGAAATCCAGTTCTTTAGGTTCAGACCAGGACAAAGAGACCCTTGAGGGTGGAATAGACTAATATTTGACCCTGTCCCAGGGAGGGAAGAGTAGACAGAAACCCTAAGGTTCCTAGACACAAAAGAGAATTTACTTACGAATACCGACGAACGTAGATATAATGTCTCCTCAAAGAAAAGGGTCCGTCAATATCAATACTGAAGACCGAGACACCTGTTAAGGAGTGCCCTTAAGATACTGGAGAAGACCGTCTCGACTCGCAAAGGTCTAAAATAAACCGACGTAACCCAGAATCAACGTCGTACTCCCTAGAAACTAGAACTAGCGTCGTGCACCCTAGAATTCAACGTCGTACTTCCTCAAAAAATCAACGCCGTACACTTTAGATCCAGGGACTGGTCTCTAGTTTGGAGTCGGAAGACGTAACCCTCGCACCTCAGAATCGGTCACCTGGTGGTCCTCTCAGGAGGTATATATAAAAATATAAATAAAAAAAGGAGGGTCTATGATTTCAGATGCGACGAAACCCTTTAGTACTGAAAGTGGGGTTTTTGGTTAATGGACGTCCCTCGTTGTTATAGATGTTGGTCCATCGTCTCGACACCGCTGGGACCGAGTCATTGCTTAGACAGTGAGAGAAGTTTCTTCCATGATTGTAGTACACGATGACATTCCTCGGGAAATACGGTTTCTGACTAGATTAAAGTAAAAGTGTTGTGGAGGCACTTTATCCTTGACTAAAATAGGGGTAAAATGTCTAATCCTCTGACTCCGAACTTATATGATTCAGTGAACCGGTTCCAGTGGATCGAATCTCCTACGTCACCTTTAAGGATTATTACATGAAAGTTTCGGAACTCTTTGAAGTGTCTCTTTGATATAACCACTAATAAAAAGTACAGAAAGAATCTTAATATCGGAACAATTTTTACGGTCCCGGTCTGGGTCTTCCCTAATACTGATCCTAGTATTTTCGTACCTGGAACCTTACGAGCGACAGTCCGTACTTACGACAGAGACGTGAACGATTAACAAGGACTCTGATCGGGTCTTCCCTTACCGGACCCCATTTGCGTTCCTCTAGACCTGATATAGTCACATCAGGTACTATAAATCCTCTATACATTGACTATAACCTCTTCCTTTACCGTGAGGTGATAAGAACGGACCTTTTAGGGTACCTGCCTACCTCCTCGGACCATCCGATGTCAGGTACCCCAGTGTTTCTCATCCTGTGGTGACTCACTGAAGTGAAAGAAAGTGAAAGTTGACTATACCGTACACAGAACTCTTTCTATTCTAGACTCTGTCAGAACATCAGACGTCAGTCCTTATTTTTGACCTGAGTCTCACCTGAGACGCGGAGTCAGGTTATCTCCGACGAACCAGGGGGCTCGGTGACGCGGTCTGCAACACAAGACAGAAGTAAGAGCAGCGAGGACCTGGTAATCCCGTTGTCTCCTCCGTTGGAGTCCCCGTCCCAGGTCCCGACTAGGGTTACGGGTAGAAGAATTGGTGTATGATTACTCTTAGTCTTCACTTATAAGGAACTCCTGAAAGACACACGGACCGTGACGGGAGTCAGGTGACGATCTAAGGAGTGTTGTCGGGAACGTCCCCGTCACTGGAAACCAAGTTCGGTCCAAAGACTTGGAACGGTGACAACTGTAAACCCCTCCCCATTAAACAACGCCCCCCCCACGACAGGACATGTAACATCCCACAAGTCGTCGTAGCGACCGGAAATAGGTGATCAACGTTCGTTGTAGAGGGTAACACTTTTGGTTTTTACAGAGGTCTGTAACGGTCCACAGAGGAACCCCTGTTTTAGTGGTCCAACTCTTAGTGACCATACCCCCTGTGTCGTAGGGTTCCTCTGGGCTGGAGGAGAGTAAGGAAGGGAGTCATCGTGTCTTCGGGTAACTAAATTAGGTGACGAGGACCCCGTCTCTCGACCCACCTCTTCCCGACTGTCACTCAGGTCTCCCTATTTGTGGGGGGGTACAATAAGGGTAAGATACCTCCTCCTTTGACTCCGTAGCTCTGGAATTCCTTGAAAGGGGTTCACCGTGTCCATCATTCCCCATCTTGGTCCTGAACTTGGGTCCGTCGGACCGAGGTCTCGGAAACCAGGATGGGTGCTACGAGTAGGACGCCCTTTTTTCCCTTCCCCCCTACGGTTCCTTCCTCTTCCACCCGTTCACTTCATTGTCCCCTGTCTCACACAGACGGACCCCCGTTCTCTGGGGAAGTCTAGGGGGTACGGGCACTACAGGATCCACGGAAGATAAGACTCTTTGACGGTCCCGACTCGCCCCGACCCGCTTAGCACCAGGAGTTGTGGTTGGACATGATGTCGTCGTTACTCGTCTGCCGGTCGTACCGCCTGGGGTCGGTCGTCAAGGTCACCGACCTGCTTCACGACTGGTTCCGGAGGGTCCGACCCCTTTACCATTCCCGAGGGACGAGGAGAGGAGGGAGGGACCCCAGAGAAGGACTTGTTCAGGGGGTGAAACCGTGTCTGAGTGTGAGTGAGTGAGTTCTACGAGTGCTGTGTCTCCCAGGGAGTAGTCGAACCGTGGACTCTCCCGAAGAAGGTAGGAGTGTTGTCGGACACTCGGACCCTGGGTAACACGACACTCCGAGGGCCACCCCGTCACTGCCAGAGTTCAGTGTGCTCACCACCCCGACTCTAGGGGACCTCATCCTTTACCGAGGAGTGAGATCATAAGGACGGACCTCTTAAGGTACCTGTCTCCTCGGACGGTCCGATGTCAGGTACCCCAGCGTTTCTCAGCCTGTGCGGACTCTCTGATAGTAAGTGAGTGACTCTGATCTTGGGGTCAGAGGTCTCCGGTTCAGGTCGTGTCGACGTCGGTGTCACACCCGGTCTGGAGTCTCTATACTGAACGGGAACTCCGCACAGGTAGATCAGGCGACACTCCATACAGCGAGATCAGACGACCCAACCGTCGGGGACTACTTACCGGAACACAGAGTAAACGGACTCAGGGACGAGACCGGTCACGTAGGGCCGTCCTAGAGTACCGACCACGAAAACTCAGGAGTGATATGTAGTCTATTCAACGATTCACGAAATATACCTGTATACTTGAGAGTTTTGGTGTGACCAATCCATCGGAAGGACTACTCTTTTGACTTCGAGTCTCTCCAGTGTGTGTAGACCATAGGTTGCCACCAAACAGAGGTTTCGAGTGTGAGAAGTGACGGAGGAATGGTCGGTGGTGACGGGGTGGGGTGGTAAGATGGAGAGTGTTACCCCCGGTTCCCGGGTCCGTGGCAGTAATATCGACTCCCTGAGTTACTTACGTTCTACACTTGTATGCAATGATGATGTGTCGTCTCCAATATTTGGTTCATTCCTTCAAAACCAATGTCACGGACTCGAGAGGTTGTCCTCTTCCGAGTAGACTTCCTAGTCTTTCTAAAGTATTCTTCCCAAAACGTCGTACCCGTCCTAAGTGTCTCCCGAAGGGTCTACCGAGGATCTCTTCCTTTACCGTTGGGTGAGGTGACAAGACGGGACCTCTTAAAGTACCTGGCATATCAGGTACCCTAACGTTTCTCAGTCTGTACTGACTCGTTGAAAGTGAAAGCGAAAGGGTCTACCGAGTTACCATTTCTTAGGTGGACGGTTACGTCCTCTGTACCCAAGCTAGGGACCCAGCCCTTCCAGGGGATCTCTTCCTTTATCGTTGGGTGAGGTCATAAGAACGGACCCGTTAGGGTGTCTGTTTGCTCAGACCGCCTGATGTGTCAGATACCCCAGTGTTTCTTGGCCTGTGCTGACTCTCTGATTTGTCATTGCAGTCTTAAATGTCTTCACTTGTCCTCTCCCACCAAACCCACCGTCCGTATCATACCCGTTTACGTCGTGGAAGTAGCGACTCATGTCTCTCTACGGTCTTAGTGGACCCTCTCCCTTCCCCCTCCTCCATGGAACCTCGGACAGTGAACGAAAACCCCTCTACCCATCTGACACTCCCGACCTCTCCTCAACCCCTTTCGTCGAGACTTGGGGACGACCCATGGGGAAGAAGTATCCACATGTAGTAGCCGGTGCACGGGGGCCCGAAGAAACTCTTCTGTGCCTTGTTTCGTACCAAGGCCCTCCCGAAGTTGTTCCTCATGGACTTCCACCAGGTCTCCGTAGTGGCTCAGTAGCGTCCCGTCAAGAAACCCGTGGTGGTATGGCTGTCGAAAGCCTACAAGATACTGCCACGTCCATGGGTGGGACCTCCCGTTGCCGGTCGGGTGAAGGGAGGGGGACAGAAGTTTGAGAGTCGAGGTGACAGAGAGAGGACCTTCCACGGGGGTAGTCACAGTACAAGGAATGTGGACCCCAGTGGGGCACCTTTTGGTGCAATGGACCTCACCAGTTGCCTCGGTTGTTAGGTCCGTAGGCCCACAAACTTATGCTGGCTCGATGCGACTCGGACGTCCAGTCCTCGGAACCCAGACGACCCCGGTCTCTCCACCCCCTCCCTGGATTTACCTAGTGGTGGAAGGGGTCGATTAGGTGGGCTCAGAGTCCTTCCCGTTCAATGAAGGTGGGAAACTCTCGAGTCGTAATCTTGGGGCCTCGATGGAGGTTTAGGACGATGGTCCAGTCTAGTCAAGAGGGGGTTTAGCGGGAAACGGGGCCAGTGACGGCCCCGGAGGATAAACCAGAGGGACGGAGGGCGGGTCGGGGTGACCTCGAGTAGACCATGTCGTCTCGTCTTCCCTAATTAGAAAGAATTCGTGAAGAACAGAGAGAGGGCAAGTTTTTAGAAGTCACCGAGGGGTCACGGGGGGTCTGTGCAACCTAGAGAAACCGAACCGTCAGTCAGAGAATGTCACACTGACCTCCGGGCGACGGGTACAGAGGAGATATGACAGACCTAACGTCGGTTCGTCCGGGGATGAGTAGCTCGTTAGGGTGTGGAGGAGCCAACACGACCACTGATGTCTTTACTGTTTCCTCATGCTAAGGAATTACATCCGTTGTTTTACACAATTCGTGGACGGTGCACGGTCCGGGACACGATTCGAGTCCTCTGTGTCTCCACTTGTTTTCAGAGGCGAGAGGGCCTCGACTGTAGGAATGGCCTCCCTCTGTCAGTTATTTGTTTGTGTCACTTCAATTCACGCCGCACTTTAGTCACGATTCCTCTCTTCTCCCACTCCTCCGTCACCCACTGTCAATGCCTCGTGCACGTACACACACACCACAGTCCATCTACCCCACTCCTTCACAGTGACTATCCCACTGTAGACTTGAGACTCAGTTCAGTCACTCACTCGGTGCACTCACAGACGGCTTACTCCTCCTTCCGACCCACACAACCCCCCCTCCCCGTTCTTCCGGACGCCCCAGTGTCATCTCCAGTACAGTGTATCCGACACTCATTCTGGGACCTTAATTTTTTTTTTAGTGATAAGACGACCCACTTCTTGGCCGACATCCCCCGTTCCCACCTTTACACCCCTAGCCACTCCTCCGCTGATGTTGGGGACTCTCCACCGTCACCACACTCGGTCCCACCAACGTCGTCGAGTACTCCTCTCGATCTAGGACCTACCTAAATAAAAAGCTTCGTAATTAAAATAATAAACCGATACAGTCCAGGATCAACACCGTACGTCCTAGAGATCAACCCCGTACCTTCTTTGAGAGTCGACGTCGTACATCCTAGATCAAGGGACTGGTCCCTACCTTAGGTCCCTGGGAATTAACCCTCGTGTCTGAGAATTGGTGACCTGGTGGTTCCTTCAGGACCGACATAAAACTTCCGACTCACCTGTCCTAAACGACCACCTGACCTACTCTCCACCTTCTCTTTCACTCCTCCGTTGCTCCCGAGGTTCCGCAACTTACCTCGTGGATTTTCCTACTCCAACGGTAAATGACTTTGTCCTAGTGACACCCTCCTCGTCCAAAACCTCCCTTCTAGTCTTCGGACCAAAAGGACAATTGAAACCCTACAAATATACCGTAGGTTCACTTTTACGGTTCCCTCCTCCGTCGACTTACAAGTTCGACCTCAACCTCAAGGTCTTTCTCCACCCACGTCTCTGAATTGGAGCCCATAAGTTTTGGTCCCTGACGGACTCTGTGATCCAGGAACTGAGATCTCATCTTCGTCCGACTCCTAAAAATTCTCATACGCGTGTACCCGTGAACCGGGCGTCCACGACACTTTACTTTATTGCATCTACGGATCGTCTTTCAACCGTAGGTATGTGTCGTCGGGGAGAGTGGGGTGGAGACGACTAGACTTCGTCTAGGAGTTTGAACCCACCTTTCGTGACCTGTCTATTCGGAAGGTGTAAGATCAGGTCTTTTACGTGGACTCAAGATCTACAGAACCCACGTAGGGTTCGGGGGTAGTTTTGTGTTAAGATATTGGAGAGAGTCAGTCCGTAAGGTTACGTGGACCCTTGTCTTTTATGTGTCCGGTACCTCATTTGTCGAACCCAAGGTTAGGACAAGTCCGTGGACACTCTGAGAGCGGTTTACTTAATTGGAGAAATTCTGAACCAAAGGAGTAGACACTTTACCCTTATTATTACGTCAATGGAGTCCTCAAACCTGGTCGAAAACAGACGGTTCGTATGATGTTCACCAGCACTAATGTCTACAATCTTAGGCCCTCCACTTACGTTCCACCTCCCAACCCCCGCCTTCACCTGTCGCCGAGTGCCGGGCGGGCGGAGCGCAGGGGAGACGTCCTGTACCACTGGATGAAGAACTTGGACTCGGTCCGCTTGCGCGACCCCCGCGGTGCGACCCTCGAGCTCATGGCCCACTGGCTCCGGATGCCCCACGGCCTACGTCCGCGGGCGAGGTACGTGCGCCGCGACCCGGCGTAGCGGTCGCTGGTCCCGCGCGACGTCGCGATGATGCAGATGTTGAGCCAGTCAATGCTGTGCGCCCGGACGCTGCTCCGCACGGCGCGGCTTGTGCACACGCGCGACGCGCTCCACCGGAAGCTGGCCATGCGTCGAACGGACGCGCCGGGGCCGCAGCGGGGGCGCGGGACGGAGCGCGAGGACGGGCGCCGCGACGACCCGGACGCGCGCGACGAGCACAGGACTGGAACCCCCTGGTTGCCGGATGCGCGAACCATTTTACCTCCGTCGTAGTCGGGACTCTCGACCTGAGAAAGTGGGAAAGGGAAGGGGCGCTGTCGTCTTACTTGACCCTGACCCGTCTGCTAGTCCTTTACTTCGGGGCTTCCAGGGTGGTCCTCGTGTAAAGAAAGTGCAAAGTACAAAATAGGTTTTGTGAGACACGAGTAGTACGTACAATAATTAAATATTTAGTACAAATATTTTGAGGGAACGGGGCAATAACTTTCAGGAGGGGAGGAGGATAAGCCTATTAGGCTCATTTTACTCTACGGACCTTCTACCCGGACCGACTGGGTCACGGGAGGCAGAGGGGACCGTGCACCGGGCCGGAGCTCCATAGGTCAGTCCCTAGCCTAGGCCGAAACCGCAAACCAAAACGTCGTCACGCCTGCACTCTGTTCCGTCAAGATTGGGCCCGCGAGTAGACGCCCGGTATAAGAGGCGGAACCCGGAGGTCCCATTTTGTTCGGACGATGTGACGTGGAGCCTGCCACGCAGAAGCCCGGATCGCCAAGAGCCCCGGTAGACCCGAGTCGCCCCGGACCTCCCCCGCCCTCCCCTTGGGGACCGTCGAACGGCCCGGTCTCTCGTGACTCTGGCGCCCACGGGGTCGGCGCCCCAGAGGCCCGGAGCGAGGAGGGGCCTGCCCCGCCCTGTCCCTTCAGGGCGGGTCGCCAGGCCAGGACCCGCCGGGGCTCCCGACACGTGCGGAGGAAGGACGGTGACGCGTAGACCCGCCCAACGCTGGGACCCGGCCCTCCCGCCCGGACTCGGGTTTGTCTCCTCCCTCTCCGATCGCCCAGTACGGGACCAGCGGGGCGCGGCACGAGAATTCCCTGGATCAGGAACCTTATAACCCGTGGGAGCGGAAGGACTAGCTGGACCCGCGGCTAAACACCCGGCGCTCGGTCATACACGAGTCGCCAGCGATGGACACCCGGCGCGACCACGACCGCGACAACCCGGAGCGGAGCCAGCGCGACGTCGAGAAGTCGACCTAGACCGACGCGAGGCTGCAGAGGTCGGGCGAGCGCGGCTTCGGGGGACCGGCCGTGGACCGCGACAACGTAGAGGAGGTCGACCCAATGGACATGTCCACTCGCGGGGCGGGGACCCCTCGCTCTCCTCCCTTGCCTCCAGTGCAGTGGAGGACGACGACCCGACTGAGACCCTGTGCCCCCGCGCCTCTCCTCTCCTGACGCTGGGTCCTCTCCTTTGATTCGGGGACGATCAAATCTCCCGCGGGGAGGGTGGTCCACTTGAGGACCGGAGACTACCTCCTTTTAAGGCCGACTGCCGGGAGTCTCGAGTAGTGAGCTCGAAGGACCGTGTTCACTTCTTTGCCCCTGGGTCTCTCCTTTGACTCCGTGTGCTGAACCTCAGTCCGGGAAACCCTAGGTGAAGACCGGAATGGTGGACACCGGAGGAAGGTCCGAAAAAGTCTCGGACTCAAGGGAGGAGACAATTTTTGTCCAACAGTAGGCCTCCACCCACACCGCTCTTTGGGCAGCACTTCCCGCGTCGCGGACCGGCCCCGCCTGAGACAAGATTACCGTTGCCCTGGGTCGTCAAGAAAAAATCGACACCAGCCTCGGAACCCGTTCAGTGAACTCGGGGGAGGTCTAGAGTCAAATGAGTCACAAGGTCTCCGAGGGTCACATTCCTGAATTACCTTACTCTGGACACTTAACGGGGGCACGTCCCACTCGTCGTCGCAGTCGAGTGAAGTACTAGTCGATCGACCCAGCGGACCGTCAAACTCGTCGGGACTGGGGGTCTCGTCGTGAACCAGGGAGTGCCGGTCACGGGGGCGGAATAGAAGGGGTCGACGGAAGAGGTACTCGTGAACGAGGGGTGGGGTGGGGGAGTGGGGGTCCCGGTTCGTTCTCCCGTCTCTACCCCGGACTGAGTACATACAAGGACCTCGGTCCGTCCCGACCCGCGTCCCCAACACCCCCACCCCCCTCGGATGTTTTAGACACACACCCGACACGACGAAAAGTCTTCACCGTCCTGGTAGACCTCTCCCCCTTTCACTTTGCTTCCCCAGTCTCAGTACGCTGTTTCAGTCCTACAGGTCTAGAACGGAACTCAGAGGTCCTCACTCGCTCTCCTCGAAACTTACAACGTCAAAGCGGACTCCCTGACCGGCCCGTAGTAATTGTGGGGGCTACTTGTGCTTCCCCGTGTCTATAATGTCAGGACCGTCGGACGTTACTCGGGACTTAGCTATTGACGTAGTACGTAGAGGATAAAAACGACTCGTACTCAGCCTGTCTGACATAACTCGAAATGAACTCTTTTGTCCCAGAGACAAGGTCGGACACTGATCCGACTCCGGAGACGGTCCCGTGACCCCTTGTTGGGGGTTGGACCCGTACGGACAGACAAGAGAATCGTACAACAGTTCTGGTAGGTCCCCTTCACTCCGATTTACAGATTACTTACTTAAGCTTTACTCACTCACCCAAGTGGAGGGTTCTCGGTCGACTCTAGTCAAGGCCCGTCCGCTCTAGGACGGTGGAGGGAGTCCGGTCACCCAGTGAGTCCAGACGGGCAGGTTGGAGACCTGGGAGAGAGAGTAAATTTTTAAAAAATAAATAAAAACCGACACGACCCGGAAGGAACTACACACCCAAAAGAGATCAACGTCACTCGTCCCCGACGAGAAACAACGCCACATGTCGGAAGAGTAACGCCACCGTGCAGAACAACACCTCGTGCCCGAGATCCGTTTGTCCGAAGTCATCAACGTCCCACACCCGAATCAACGGGGTCCCGTATACCGTAGAAGGGAGCCTGGTCCCTAGTTTGGACATAGGGGACGTAACCGTCCGCCTAAGAATCGGTGACCTGGTGGTCCCTTCTGGAGAGACCTGGGAGAATTGAGACGGGGAAGAAACGAGGGTAGTGAGACCCGTCCGGAAAGGTTACCTAGGGACCCACGAGAAAGATATCGTGTCATCCTGGACAGAGTAGACACGAGTCTTCGAGAGGTGCCGAGGGGAAGGGGTGTCCTAGGATTCTTTAAGAAGTCAAGTCAAGTCAAGTCAACGAGTCAGCACAGACTGAGAAACGCTGGGTTACTTAGACGTCGTGCGGTCCGGAGGGACAGGTAGTGGTTGAGGGCCTCAAATGGGTTTGAGTACAGGTAGCTCAGTCATTACGGTAGGTCGGTAGAGTAGGAGACTGCAGGGGAAGAGGAGGACGGGGGTTAGGGAGGGTCGTAGTCCCAGAAAAGGTTACTCTTTTAGAATCCGAACGACTTTAAACTCTTGCTAGTGAAATCCGCGAAAGTACCATGTAGAAAGTTTAAGTCTGTCGAACCGCAGGTTTAGGACAAAGGTGACGAGTAAGCGAGAAACCAGGACAAAGGGGTAGATATTTTGTCCCTACAACATTTCCTCCTTTACCTTGTTCCAATCACTACTCGAACCTTACCACCGATGACGTCCTCGTCCTCGTCATTAGATAGGGGTAAAGTGTCTACTTCTTTGTTCAAGTCACTCCAATTCAACGAACGGGTTCCAAGGTAACGCACATGCACTGTTCGGTCCTAACCTCGGACAGACGTAGATAAGTCACCCCTCTCTTCCTTCTTACGGTGACCTACGATTGACCCGGGGAACCCCGTAGCGCACACGACAGATCCACACACGTCCCCGACGTCGTCCCCGACGACCACACCGCCGTCCTCCAGGGGAGACTCAAACTGCACCGGATGCGGCTGAAGGAAAGGGACCTGTAGTCGTACGACGCTGAGAAGCTCTGGAAGGACCTCTGCTGTGGCGTCGAGTGGGACCACGACCGGTAGTATGACGTCTCGCCGTCGCGACTCATGATAGTCACACTCACAGTCCGGGTTCCGGTCGGTGGGGACGGGTGGTGAGGGGCTGTCGGGGGACGTGGAAGTACGGAACCCTTTCAACGGGTGTTTGCAGTCTTTCCAAAAGAGAAAAAGTATTTCCGACAAATCTTTTATCCCCTTACAGGAAATCTCTCCGTCCAGACCCAAGGTTAGGTTTCAGTACGAGGTCGGAACTCAGACCTGTTTCTCCTGAGATAGAGAGACTCGATAATAAGAGTAGACATTTTACCTGTATCAGCTACTAGGAAGGAGTATTCCACTTACTTTTCAAAAATTCACTTCACTACGTATCTTCCGGATCACGGATTATTCAGATGTCATAAAAATGATAAAAATGATCAAACTTGTATTGTCTATTACATACGACCACGGATTACAGATTATTCTTTAGTCAATTAGTTGTCTTTTTAATAACTCGTGGAAACATGGGAATTCGGAGATACCTCGTGGAGACACGGACAGGCACACAATCTCTGTGGTGTCACTTATTCGTCTGTCTGTGTCGGGACCGGACGGTCCTGGTGTCTGACATTTCGTACGCCAATGTCATTTCGGTCACCTCACTAGACTTTTCCTTCTTTCGTCCACCGAAGTATTTGGTGTCCTCTCCAAACACGTTACTCGTCGAAACTCTCCCAAAAATCCCTTCACTCAACGGGTTCCAGTGTACGGTCGACCGGCGGTTCAATCCTGAGGTCGAGTGTAGACTAAGTCCTAGAGGTGAAAGGGCGGAGGTGGGAGCGTGTGGACGACGACGTGCACCGTGTCGGAGGGCTCCTCGGTCAGGACCGAGACGGTGACGAGCGACGCCCCGAACCTCTCAGAAAGGGCGAGACCGAAGTCAAAGGTGCCAGCACGTTCGACCCCTCAACCTGAGGTAGAAGTTCCCAGGAAAGGCAAACGAGTAGGTCAAGACGTTATAATTAACCCCTTTTTGTTTTGTCATGATCGTCGACAGTGCTAACTCGGGAACGACAACCAGTCGTACCACGTTTCACGATGCAGCAGCAGCAATATAAGTGTCGTGGGAGATAGAGGTGAAATGTGCACTCCTTTCTCCCCGACTTTCCACTGCACTAAGAGGGACCCTGCGTGTCGTGAGTAACCCATGTATGACAGTCGGGACAGGCACCTAAGACGAGGGCGTCTAAGACTCCCGGTGGGGATAATGGGGTAAAATATAATCTCTGAACTCGCGGTCACCTAAACCCCTTGGTCAGGGGACACCTAAGACTCCCTACCGACACAAAAACAGACAAACTCTGGTCACCCATAGGTCCTGGTCCCGATTCACCTCTGGTAGACGGGACACACATACCTGTCCATCCCTACCCTTTGACTCCCTTCTTCACCTAAAAGGGTTGAAAACAAATCGCTTGTAAAGAAGTCGACTACGACATACGGTCGATGATCCGACGACTCCCTAGGGGCCCCCCGTTTTAGACAAAAGATGGGACTTCCTCGAGTCTCTATTCCTTTCTTCTGAGGTCTGTCTCCACCCCACAATATCCTGGACGTGCCGTCTCTACCCACCCTACCGCAGTCCTACCCACTGAGATCCCCTATCAGTTCGGTCTTGAACGTCCCATTCCTCCTCATCCGGTCTCCTTTATCCCTACCCAGAGGGATTATTCGTTCCCGTGTCGAACAGTCCAGTCTCTTACGTCGTACACCCCGTCGACCTCCTTGTAGTCCGTCCGTCTCTGGGACTCCCACCCCATCAATCTCTCCGGTGTCTCGACTAAGGTCCGACCCTCACCCAAGGGCTGGGTGTCGTCCAAGGGTCTCTTGTAGACAACTGACTTACTCCATCCTTCCGCCGGTCCCTCCTTCGACAGATCTCTACGAAGGTCGGGAGGAACCTCCCGGACCACGAAGATCAGATCTTACCCGTTGGTCCTCCACCCTCCGCCTACAGAACCTTTTAGTTTTGGTCCCGGACCAGGCTCCCACCTTCCCTCCTCCCATACCCGACAAGGTCGGTGCATCGTCCCTGTAGGGAAGACCGGGGGACTCCGCCGAAGTCGATCTCCGAACAGCAGTGGGACACCCTAAAGGACGAAGGGAAAGACTCTAATTCTTTTCCCCTTGACCTACCGACCCCACGGTCAAGTTCTTTCCGTACCTGAGAAGTTCCTTTCCTTCCAAGCCTTACACGAGTCCCACCCCGGCTCCGGGTCCCCCATGAGCTACGACCCGCCGTCACGATTACTCTCACAATTCAGTGTGTCAGAGTAGGAACTTTTTACATTGTCCCCATCGTGAACTTTCCAAACACCACTTCCTGTCTGAGGTACACCTACCCTCGAGACCATCCCAACACACTTGGATGACACGAGGTCGACATGAAAAGTTGTTTGACCCTCGAGATTATAGGTGGCGTCGCACCGATGTTCGGGAGGTGTCACGGGTGGTGGAGCCCCCTCGCGGACGTCCGACGGGTGTCCCGAGTGGACAGGTGAGAAGAAGTGTCCCCAGTCGTAGACATGCAGGAAACACCCATAGAGCACCCGCGACGAGCTGATGGTGGCCCGGGACGCGTGAACGGAGGGGCGGTTCGGAGAGGACCCTCACCCACGGAGGCACTAGATGAAGGACACCTTGGACGACGACGACACCGGGGCTCACGACCAGCACCGGGAGAAGAGTCGGGAGAAGGGGGCGATGCACCGGGACGTGAAGAACCCGGACACCGACCACAAGGAGAAGACCCAGACCGACGTCCCGTGCCTGAAGTACGGTCCCGGGGTGAGACTCACCGACATGGCCCGCTGACACCGGTGGTAGGACATAAAGAGGACCAAATTGCACCGACTCCCGGTGTGGGCTCCGGCACGGTGGTAGGTGGACCACAAGGACGACTTACTGTCGGAAGAGGACCACCACCGGACCCGCTGAGTCTCACGGACCGACGGGTCACCCGCGGACGACGTCTCGGACGACGGACGCCGGCCGCAGACGAAGGAAGACCCCGACCGAGACGCCGACCGGATGATGACGACCGACGTGGGATCGGCGGTGACCCTCGGACTGGTCCACCTACCCTGGACCCCAGAGGCGAGGGAACTCCTTGCAGTCGAGGGTGTCTTGTCTGCGTACCGGGTGGACCGATTCTTGAAAAAGGGGTTCGGCTCTCTACTTCGACAAAACGGTACCTTCCCTCTCCACTTACCACAGGAAACTCCGTCCCAGTCTGGGTCGGTCCCTCCGAACTCCGGTCTACCTTAGCCAATTATCTTACTTCTATTCGATGATTACGACGATACCCGGAACTAAGTGAGTTACTCGGGAACTACGGACTAGACACGGTCCATGTCCTCTACTCTCAACTCAATTCTGTCTCCAGGCGGTAGTTCCTCCTCTTGATCTACTCTTCCCGACCCGGGACAACCCAGTTCCCGGGGTCAATACATGCTTTGTGAAACCCTCCTTTCTTCTCTGGGAGGTGACGTGAGAAGGGGGTGGGAGTATCCGGTCTCGTAGGGTCACAACCGTAAAGATGGAGGAACTGGTGGAGACTTTATTGAGCACCTCCACGAGAAAGTGGGAACCAACGGGACGGGTCCCGACTTTCCGGGGTCTTGGAGGTCCTACATAAGAAACCTTAACAGGGGGAGGTCAGTAAGTTAAGTAAGTCGTCTACAAATGGTTTCCGGAGAATGCACGGTCCTCGTAGTAAGACAAGAAGCGTCTAGTCGACGGTAAACAAAGTCGGGGATGGGAGAGGTCGATGGACTCTCGTCCGAAAGTGCGATCTTCGGTCCCTACGGGTCGACGGACCTCACGTCGACCGGGTCGGAGACGGGGGCGAGAGTTCCCCGCTGGAAAGTCGGTCCACGGAACACTTGGACACCAGACCCGGTACCGAGTCGGACAACTCATAAAAAAATATGAAGTCCGCCACAATAAAAGATGGAGTCAGACACGCCCTCCTTCTGATACAGAGACAGACTGATACAAAGATACAGAGACACTCTCTGTGCACATACAACAAAAACAACTTGTCACAATAATCTAATAATAATTTTGGAGTACCATAGAAGGTCGGATTAACACAGTAACTTAGATGACGGTTCAAGTTTCGACGGACCTTTTTTCCCCAGTCCCTGTGTATTAGGTGGCGAGTTTTTACCATTTCGGGGACCCCGGTCTCTTCTCCCGACCGACTCGATTGTGAAGAGGTAGAGCAGAAGACTCGTAACTCTCGACCACTCGGTCACACCCCTACTGGTAAGTCCACTCGTAGTCTTGGGTCTAGACCCGACTGACGTCACACACGAGAATCGGTCGAGACGACGACCCGGACCTCCTCATCGGTGTGGTGAACCATGGTCCTTCACTTATGTCCTCACGGCTACGTGTTTCCGGAAAAACGACCCTCGAGTCACCCTCACACCCTCACTACTGTCCCCTACACCTATGCCCGACACCACAGCCCCTCCACCTTGAAAAACGACAAGACCCTCCAGACACCAAACCTCTTTGTTCCTCGTCCGTTTCCCACGACCTCTGTCTTCCTTTCCAAGTAGTGGTGGTCCTCCCCTGGGTCCTCTCAGATAATAAGTAAGTAGACCACCTCTGTGTTATTTGTCAGATAGTCTGTCACAATTCACGAGTTTCTTTTTCTTCCATCCCCTTCACACACACAATCCCCACCCTCAATAACTATATTAAAATATATCTTACCGACCGTTCCGGAGGGACTCTTTCACTACTCGGGAGTTCCTCCACTCCCACGTGCACACGAAATAGGACCTACGGTTCCGTCGCCACGGACCTACTTCCTCCCGAAGATCGTCAGTACAACCGGACCCCGGTTCCGACTGTCTCTACTCCCGACCCTCGTCTCTCCGACACCTTCTACTACGACCACGAAAAATATGTGTATCTTACCATCTCCGTCTTTCGTAGAGGTCCTAGTGAGTCAAGTCACTAAAGGTCTGTAAACTTAAAGTACTTGGTCATTTTACCGATTGTACAAACGGTTCAATTAAAATTATTTTTTCCCATCAGTCCTGGAGAGACCACCAGGACACCGACTGAGGCACGAGAGTTTCGTCTCCCGGACGGACCCAAGCCAGACACCAGTCCCTTGATCTGGGGGTGTGCGACGTTGACTCTCAAATGTACGGTGTTACTTTTGACTTCTAGGGAGTACGACGTTGATTCTGGACCGTGTCGGTTTATTTATTCTTTATTATTTTATAAATTTTTCATGATACATACATAATCATATATACACACACACACACATATATATATATATATATATATATTTTCCCGTCATTTTTGATGGTGGTAGATAATAGTGGAATACTTTCCTATAAATTGAAGTTTTTTTCTGGTAAGTTAACTTATATAAATTTGTATGTGGGTTTTCGTTTTAACAAAAAGAAGAGTTAAGTCTCCCTGATAGTTCCCAACTCTGGAGTCCTCCCGTCCGGACTGGAAATCTTTAGGGACCAGAATCACTGGTTGGATCGGCGTTTGTATTCTCCAAGAATTCCTCAGGTGAGTTTACTTATGAACGATAGTTAATATGAAGTCATTTTATCTTTATGAAGGATGTAAATGAAAAGAGATGAAGAAGGACACTATACACCTTCTGATCCGAGTCCCCTCTAGTAGAACCGATTCGAGAGTAGATGTATCTGAGGGAAATCTACTTTGACAGTTTACTCCTATTATCCGGACATCGAATTTTTCGACACCTTGACTCACCAAAGTAAACATTTCTTCATGTCTTAGTTCTTAAAATTTTTCTACTGTCGCTATAATGAACGTTAATTTTTAAAGAAAGTTTCTGAAAAAAAAAAAATTACAATTCTTGGAACAAAAACTTCTTATTTCTTTGAGAACTAAACAAGTAAAATTGAACGATGACCTTTCTAAGAACTCTTTACACGTCTATAATGTGAAAAACCTTCTCCTCTACAAAACGAGAAACCCGAGTTTTCCATTAACTATGAGACTACATGAAGCCTCGTTACTTGTTCAAATGAAGTTGTTGTGTCACACCGAGTCGAGTTTTATACGTGGAAGACTCGTTTTCTAAATTACGGGGTCATATGTTCTTTTGGAGGAGAAGAGACCCCCTTGAATAAACCCCTTTTTATATAGAATATCAGACTGTACCTACCATAAACCTTCGATCTTAGATTAAGATTAGAATAAACCTTATTTTCCGTTTTCCTGAGCAAAAGGTCTGGTTACTTTTCAGGCTGAGTTTAGATTTTTTTACTTTTCTCCTTTTTTAATCGATTACATTGTACTTTTGTTCGGTTAGTTTGTCAAACTATAGTTAAACAGCCGAAATAACGAAAACGTAAAATTCGAGTCGTGTCGTTCCATAACTAAAGAATCATTAATTTAAAGTCGTGTAAACTGTCGTTTACTTTAGAGAACCGTAAGGTCAGGATTTGAAACTTTTCGTTATAAAAAGCTTTCTTAACTCTTTTTGAAAGGGAACTTTTAATAAATTTTTAAAAATAAAAGAGTAAATAGACATGACTTGCCGATCAAAAAANTGACTTGCCGATAAAAAAAAAAAAAAAAAACCACTTTAATTACTACTTTAATAATTCTCCCACAGTAGAAAGATTACTCGAGACGCATAAAAAAAACTTCGGACTGAGTCCTCGGATGAGTCGATCCGTTGACCCAACTAGGATGGGTCTTTTCTGTGTCCTCGTTTGGTATATCTTTTATTTTTGAAATAAAAAAGTTCAAATATTCTATCAAGGGTAATGTATATTGTAATACCAGTTCCTGAGCTGTCGGTGTTTACGGGCGTCAGTGTATTTATATAGGTTAGTTACGGAAAAGGACTATTTACTCCGTGGACTTCAGGTCTCCCAGTACAAAACTCATCTTCAGCAGGAATTACCCTACCGAGGGTAGTCACGTAATCCTTGATCGGTTCATTGGAACACACGATCTCGAGAGACTGAGCCCTCTCCTTCCCTGTCCCGGACGACTAGTCTCCACCCGGTCTTAATCTACAACAGAGTACCAATAGAATTCTATAAAGTTTTAGATTCTTAAAGCTAAACCGAAGATGTCGAACTCATAAACCCCTCAAATTTGAAAACTTACTTTTCCCTTTGACTAAATCACCACTCTTTGTCTTCGAACCGAATTCTCCCCAGGATTACGGGGGAAGACGTCCTCGTTCCTCTCCTTCCGGCCTTCGAGTGGTGGGGTACTAAAGTCGGTAGTGAGGGGGTCCCTCTCCCTCACACGCCGAGGTGGGGAATTGGGGAGAGGGGGAACCAAGTCACCGTGACTGTGGGTAAGTTCCGTCACTTGTAACTCTTCGAGGTATACGACGTCGACCTCAACCGGGTAGTCTAAGACGGACCTAGAAATTGCGCTTGTTCAAACACATTTGACGCTTGTTCGACACCGTGTTTCAGAGGACCCTGAGATCCAAACGAGGGGGGTCAACGTCTCGTCTTCTGTCTTTATTGGGTTTGGTTTATTTTCGGGGTGATCCGTAGATCTAGACCTCGTCCGTAGGTGAGAGGGCCGGTGGTGGACCACGGGGTCCCCGTGGCTTGTCCCACTACGATTCCGTGTCAGTCAAAATGTAAGCTTTCCTTTTGGTGGAGAATCTGGGTCCTGTGCCGACTGTTAAGGTCTAGGGAATGATCTCTACCGGGTCGTGAGTGGTACTTTGCACGTCTGGGTAGAATATCTTGGGTGCCACGGGTCGACCCTTTCCCTGAGTAGCCCACCCCTGAGAAAGATCATCTCCCGAAGGGGGATTTACTCTTCCTGGGTATCACAGGAAATCTGGAGTCGGAGGTTCTCGAACGACGCGACGGGTGAACGAAAGGAGAGACCTAGAGACACGACACCTCCTTTGGTCCAAATGACTTCTCGTGAGCCAAGGGACCTACTAAGTAAAACCGTCTCTCCTCGGTCCTGCGAGGGTAAAAGACAGACGGGAGACTTGTTGGTCTTTTCTCGTTTCTGCCGTGACGGGTCCCTCGCAGGAGTGGAGAGAATCGGTCAAAGTTCAAGGAAAACATTTCTGGATTCGACACGTCAGTCTCGTCCTCCCTTTTCCGGTAGCTTTTTCCTCAGGGTTCAGTATGAGATCCTTGTTTCTCGAGGGTCGTCCGTTCGTCTCCTTTCACACACACACGCACGCACACATGAACACACGTACTACGCGCCTGGCGAGACGTCAGAGTGGTCGGACTTCGTGTCGTGGTTGGTCCACCGGATACACGTCCCGTTCTTTGGTTGTCGAGATGACCGTCCTACCCCACCCGCACCTCCCCGGACCTTCATTCCTAGGCGGTACGCGGGATCTCGTGCGATTCTAGTTAATAGTTCGTTCTGTCTCGTCGTAGACCCGTCGATACCACTTGAGCCTGGTTCGTCCAGACGGAGTCTGATATATAGGAGGGGGCAGGTTTCCTTTGTCCGGATTCTCCGTCGAACCACTACTCGTGACTAAACTCGAGGAGAGGTTTGTGGAGAAGGGATGCTGACTCAATGCTTCGTGAAAGAGTTAGGCAAGACTTCCTTACACATGTGGTCGGAAAGAGACCCACTAGACCGTAATCTCCCTTAGACCGGGGAAAACACGACCCTCGTAGGGGTTCACCTATGCGACTTGGAGACTCACATTCGTCACTACCGACACCAACCAGTTCCTACGGTGGACGATTCCTGGGTCTGACGTGGAGAGACTCCATGAATATTAGTGGAGAGAGGTACGTCGGACCCTCTCCGATTTGAAGGACTCGAGATTCTTTCAAATACACCGGACTCGTGCACGGGTCCGACGAGTACATCTCACCCCGTAGGTGTTTATGTCGACCTGACTTCCAACACTGAGTGCAGACCCGTGGGTGGGTTGAAGGGTCTCCAGTCCGACCCTCTACAAGGACGTAAACCGGGTACCAACTCAAAAGTCCGTACCGCATCCGCTAGATGTTGGAGTAAATTTAGTCCACTCAAAAAGACCGAAAGTTCAAAGGGTAAAATCTTTCCCTGAACTCTTCACCCTTCGCCTAGGATACCCTTTTGACCCGAATACTAGTGTCGGTAAACCAGAAGTCAAAGTCCGGCTCTAGACCCATGTACGGGTCCTGTGGTGAGTGTCCCGAATTTCCTAAGTCTCGTACTTCAGTTTAGGGAATCATCAAAACCGGTTTTACGCCAATACCCGGAAAAGAGTCTGAACTAAACTGATGAACCCAGGTTTCGGACCCCTGACCGGTCTCGACACACACCCCCACCTATACTCCACGTCTCCCACCTGATCGGACCGTGACTACTGATTCTTCCCCCTCCGGGCCACCCCTACCGGAGACGACCCCTTCCCACGAAGAGACGTCCTCCTTTTCAACCTTAGAAGGACAAAGTTCCCGGTTTCTTCACCTTTAAGGATTCTTCGGAATCCAGAAGAGAGGTCAAACTTCCATTCGGGAGCAATCGAAACTGCTTCTCAGTTCGACTTCCGACTCTTAAATGATTCTTCTCAAAGATCCCAACACGGTAAACCAGTTTTTCCCTCTCCCTAACCCTTCCCCTGATTCCGAAGATCCTACCCTTTGTCGTTTCAGATTTTAATTAGTCACAGGGTCCGGGATGTCAAATCGGTTGGTCCTCCACCTTGTCACCCTTCCTCGGGTCGGAGCGCTCGTCTGGTGACCTCGTCGATTCCTCCACGATGACAGTGTCTCTCCATAGAGTCTGTAAAGTCAATGCTAAAAGGTTCCTTTGAAATGTGTTGGGAAAGAACGATCTTTTTCTTTCCCCCTCCCCTTAGACGAAGTCTCTCTGGTCTGGGAATGGATATTTTTATTGTATATGTAAGTGACCCTCATACAAGATGTCGATTCCTCTAATGTTTCTGACGTTCTCTACAATAATATTTGCAGACGACGCAAATAGGTTAGTGGTGTTCAATTGTCGTCAAGAGTTAGACCAGTACCTACGTCTCACGTTGAGACGGGGTTCCTAAAGGAAAAGAAAAAGAAGTAAAAAGACTTTGTTTTATTTTGTTTGTTTGTTTGTTTTTTGGTCTTCTTAATTTTCGTGACATCGACGCCACTCAGATAACAAGAGAGTTAGGTTGATAGAGGGCGAGGACACGCTCCTACTTGTGCCCCGACGTCGAGTGCGTATCGTTTTTAGTCGAAGTAGAGAACGTCGACAACCAAAACTAACACAAGAGCGGTCGTAAGGTACCTCTTTCTCTCTCTCTTAAGGGTCAACCAAGGCCAGAGGCCGAGGGAAGTTCCTCACTTTTCCTCGAGTACCCCTTCCGAGAAGTAAGGTCAAAAATCTCTTTTAGTTCGAGGTTTCGGACCACCTCCCTGTGGTCCAGAGGCACCAAACACTAGGCGGTCTTCCCGTACAACACGACCTTCCCCTCGTCCCCATTGACCAATTGAGTTGAAGAAGACCCTCGAGTATAAGTAGGTATGGGGAAGGAGGTGTCTGGAGAGGGGTTTCATGAACCTTGGGAGAGATGACGATGGGTGTGACATTCTAGTAATATGACTAGTTTATATATATTCCTGAAACACGAAGGGGACACCGTGTCACCAGTCCTTAGGTGGACGGTTACATCCTCTGCACCCAAACTAGGGTCACAGCCCTTCTATGAGACCTCATTCTTTACCGTTGGGTGAGGTTATAGGAATGAACCTTTTAAGGTACCTGTCTCCTCAGACCACCCGACGTACGTCAGGCACCGAACGTTTCTCAACCTGTACTCACTCGCTGACGTGTACGTGCATTCCTGAAGCATATGTGAATTGTATGCACTCGCTAAAATTAATCCAAAGTCGCCATTGAGACACGAAACTCTATATGAACAAGATCTATGATACATCCTATGAGTCTAGTTGATTCTACTGGGTACATTCTTTAGTCATAATTATATTATAATAAAACATTATAATGTAAAAGTGTATCTAGGACCTTACACTTCAGTTCACCCGGAATCCTTCCTTCGTAGTGATACTTGTTTCGATCACCTCTACTACCTTAAGGTCAACTCGACAAAGTTTAGGATTTTCTACTACGACACTTTCACGACGTGAGTTATACGGTCGTTTAAACCTTTTGAGTCGTCACCGGTGTCCTGACCTTTTCCAGTCAAAAGTAAGGTTAGGGTTTCTTTCCGTTACGGTTTCTTACGAGTTTGATGGTGTGTTAACGTGAGTAGAGTGTGCGATCATTTAATTACGAGTTTTAAGAGGTTCGGTCCGAAGGCATTATACACTTGGTACTTGAAGGTCTACAAGTTCGACCAAAATCTTTTCCGTCTTCTTAGTCTCTAGTTTAACAGTTGTAGACGACCTAGTAACTCTTTCGTTCTCTCAAGGTCTTTTTTTGTAGATAAAGACGAAATAACTGATACGGTTTCGGAGACTGACACACCTAGTGTTATTTGACACCTCTTAAGACTTTCTCTACCCTTAGGGTCTGGTGGACTGGACGGACAACTCTTTGGACATACGTACAGTCCTTCGTTGCCAATCTTGTCCTGTACCTTGTTTATCTGACCAAGGTTTATCCTTTTCCTCATGTAGTTCCGATATATAACAGTGGGACGAATAAATTGAATATACATCTCATATAGTACTCTTTGTGACCCGACCTTCTTCGTGTTCGACCTTAGTTCTAACGATCCTCTTTATAGTTATTGGAGTCTATACGTCTATGTGGTAGGAATACCGTCTTTCACTTCTCCTTGATTTTTCGGAGAACTACTTTCATTTTCTCCTCTCACTTTTTCAACCGAATTTTGAGTTGTAAGTCTTTTGCTTCTAGTACCGTAGGCCAGGGTAGTGAAGTACCCTTTATCTACCCTTTTGTCACCTTTGTCACCGACTGAAATAAAAAGATCCGAGGTCTTAGTGACGTCTACCGCTGACGTCGGTACTTTAATTTTCTGCGAATGAGGAACTTTCTTTTCAATGCTGGTTGGATCTGTCGTATAATTTTTCGTCTCTGTAATGAAACGGTTGTTTCCAGACAGATCAGTTCCGATACCAAAAAGGTCATCAGTACATACCTACACTCTCAACCTGAGACTTCTTTCGACTTACGATTTCTTAACTACGAAAAGTTGACACCACAACCTCTTCTGAGAACTCTCAGGGAACCTGACGTTCCTCTATGTTGGTCAGATAGGATTTCCTCTAGTCAGGACCCACAAGTAACCTTCCTGACTACAACTTCGACTTTGAGATTATGAAACCGGTGGACTACGCTTCTCGACTGAGAAGACTTTTCTGAGACTACGACCCTTTCTAATTCCCGTCCTCCTCTTCCCCTACTGTCTCCTACTATACCAACCTACCGTAGTAGCTGAGTTACCTGTGCTCAAACCCACCTGAGACCTTCAACCACTGTCCCTCCGGACCGCACGACGTCAAGTACCCCAGCGTTTTTTAACCTGTGCTGACTCGCTGACTTGACTTGTAAGAGAATGTTTATCAGATAAAAGATAATCCACGTCTCGACGTCCGGGTTTAGAACAAGTACTGGTTCTACGTGTTGTATCTCTAGTTCCTTTATTATCAGGTCCAAGCTGCGTACTATATCCTACGAACCCCGACCACGTAACCCTACTGGGTCTCCCTACCATACCCCGCCCTCCACCCTCCTCCCCCAAGTTCTACCCCTTGTGCACATATGGGCACCGCCTAAGTACAACTACATACCGTTTTGGTTATGTTATGACTTTTCATTAATCGGAGGTTAATTTTATTCATTTAAATATAAATTTTTTTTCCTTTATTATTAGGGTGATAGAATCCACTAGTCAGTACATGTCTTATGACACACGGTAAGACCTTCGGTGTAAAATTTCTTTTCGAAACTTTTTGCACTCACCACCTTTTGTACAAGATAGTTCAGCTACCTCCAATCGAAATGATTAGTAGAACAAGTGTGACCAACGTTCACTGGACCTTATAACTTTCAAGGCTCTTGTGTCAAGAAAACCGTACCTCGAGTCACGAAAAAGTTCGGATGTCGAGTGTATATCATAAAAATTTCCAGAAATTATATGTCTTCTCCTCCCGAAGGGACCACAGGTCACCAATTCTTAGATAGAAGGTTACGCTAGGGACCACTCCCTTGATTCTAGGGTTTACGAGGTTAATGACTTCGGACACGGGAGATCTCGGACACGAGTCGTTAATTCTCTTCGGATACATAGTGTGGATGTCTCTTCGGGAACGTGTGAAGTTGTTTTTATGGGTAGTGTCGGCTTTTTCTTCTTTTTCTTTTTTCTCTCCTTCTGCTGAACGCGAGTCGTCATTCTCTAATTCTGGTCCTTAGTTTCCTCTTTACAATGCAAGTTACCTTCCTCCTTGTAAGATTCTTGGACTTGCTGAGGTGTCACCTTGTCCTATGGACTCTTCGTCAAAGGAGTAGGAGTTCGTTCCTGAACTGTCTTTCAGACCGTTTCTTCGACGTCTTTTCTAGGGAGTGTCCCTCCTCTGACTGGACCTATCTCGAGATTCTGTAAACGGTGACCGATATCGGATGCCGTAGATGAACCTCTGTACTTCAGACTATTATGAACTCAACAATAGAAGGGGTAAGGGAAGAAATCTGGTTCTTCGTCGTCGCGGATGTAGGTGATCACTCAAGGGGTCTCCCGTTGTTCGTGAAATTTTAATTTCAAAACCTCTATTGTATACTTTTTTTTTGGTTTTTGTTTGGGAACTTCTTTGAGGAACTTAACGATAGATCTCACCGTTTACTTTTGTATTAATCCATAATTACGGTGACTGATGGTTAAGTAATTATCGACGGCTTCCAAACACACAATCGATCTACCTTTTTTTAGTCCCGTCTACCAAGATTGACCGTTGGGTCACGGACGTACAGATTCTTTGACGACCTTCTTTTGACTCCACCTCTCCCTTTCTTGAAGACATCCAGGTAAATCGTCTACATCTGAGAGTTTCTCTCATTCATTTGACAGGTTTCAGTGTCTCGATTATTTACCCACGTTACTCTGCACTTGCACAGAAGTATCGGTTCTGAAAGAGTAGACGACAAGGGGCATAATTTTTCCCTACTGGACCTCAACCCTCACGAATCGTTCCTCCAATTGTAGCCCTATTAAAAAGGTCCCGAGTCCTCGTCCGTCCTGAAAGAGATTTGTTGAGGGTCAACTAACGTGACCAAAAAACTCTTAGGTTTGGGATCCTTTCAGACTTACTAACCAGAAAAACCATCACCTCAGAGTGGGAGAACTCTTTCGTATCGGGACATTCTACTTCTACTCCGGTTGTAGTCCAAATTAATACACCCGAGGAACATCCTCCCGAGTTTGTAAAATTCTAAAAATCGGACCGTCCCTCCTCTCTTTTCCCCTCCTAGATTATTGAATGTTCCTTTTGACATGCCCCGCCCCGCCCCCGCCCCCTTACTGGGAAGACGAAAAAAACTGTTTTCTTTTTACCCCCGAAGGGACGCCAAGTCACCGAATTTGAGGTACGAGGGTTACGTCCCCGGACCTAAGTTAGGGACCAGCCCCTTGATTTAGGGTGTTCGGTGTTTATCCTCAGACGTACGGTGTTGATTTTCTGGGACATACGGCGTTGATTCTGGGTCGCGTCGGTTTATGTAAAAAATTTTTTCTTTCTTTTTTACCCTCTCCTTCCCTTTTGTCGCATTTACGTGTTGTCTAGCGATAAAGGCTCAAAATCCTAAGAAGATTAACGAGTCACATAAGCGTATATCTGATACAAAAAGCGGGACCAATGGACAAACCGACGTTAAAGAAGTAGAGCAGGTAGAGGTTAGTGATGTATACACTGAAAAAAAGGTTTGGAGCTGTGTTAAGAGAGCTTCGTCGAGAGGAATGGACTATTCTTTTTCTGTAAAGGAGAATTCTGTGAGGAAGAAAGAAGTTATAGTTTCTTTTCCCTACGACGAGCCAAGTGGACGGACACGAATCTGTTTCAGTCCCGCCGTCGACCTCTCGGTCGTCCGGGAGACGGGTTTCTTACACTTTGACAAGGTAAGTGTGGCGTCTGAAAAATCCGTGACCGAGGATTTTTCTGTCAATCTCAATCATTTCTCAATCCGAGGGACCCAAGAAAGAAATCGTCACTCCCACTTCAGGGTTTCTAGAATCGCACCCCCAAAGATATTTGTGTCACACCCTCGACACGTGCGAAGGAGGGAGAAGGTGTCGAGGACCTGAAGTACCGTATGTCTCGTCAAAAGTTCATTAAGAAGGTGAATTTTATTAGACCACTCTACTCTAGGTAGGAGAGAAAGTCAGCTACCTTTATGTGGGTTTGAACGGGGTCTAATGTTTGTTCGGTCATCGATCTGAGACTCGGAGACTGAGATTCAGATCCGAGACCAGTGACATGGTACTTCTTTCCTACTAAAAACTCCCCTTTGATAATCACTTTCTTTTTCTACTCCTTCAGGGACTAAGGACCACTCATTAACCCTTGTTTGTCCGTAAAGGAAGGTTGAGATGTAAAGGATCTCTTTATCAAGATCCGCACCCGGAGACAGAGAGTCCTCCCCTCCTCGGTCTCATGGGTGCACACAGTGTCGACCTTGAGGGAGGGAGTAGACGCATCGATGTCGACTCTAGGACATAGTGAAAGTCACTGGAACCCTTTACCCGTTAAATTTTGGTGACGTCTGTCAAGAACCTTTGTGTCATTACATAGTCTCGAGTTTAGGGCGGACCTTGGTTGTAGATTTAGATTTGCGAGTGTGTATTGTGACGACACCGTTTCTGTGATAAACGTGTTCATTTATTTTAATAAAGAGAACGCGAAGGAAGTGGTAGAGAATCCGAAATAAAGACAAAGACGGTATAAGAAGTCAATTCGTTCCGGGATTGAGACGAAGAAAAAAAGTAAGACGAGGTAATTGGAAGAACAGGAAGGACTAAGCTCACTGACTGAAGTGTGGTCCCGAGGACACACTTATTCTTTTTCCACGGAGAAGGAGTTCCGTGAACTTACGGTAGACGACCTTTTGACAACATTATTTTATATGTTGATATCCTTTATATGTTTAGAGTCTACTGATGTTGTATTCATTGTTCTTGGAATGTGGGTATGAGTCTTCAGGATCCACCATGTCGACTCGTTGAGGGTTCAGACACTGTTCGGATCGAGTCCACCGTGGAGTTTGGACCTGGTCTGAGATCACGTGAGAATTGTGTTCCCCGAAGTTAGAGGGTGAGTTGTGTTCCGAACCAAATCTACGTGAATCCAGGAAAAGTTACGAGGGTGAAATGTTGTCGTAACAGTACGGAATGTGACTATAGTTCGTAAGTTTGGTACAAACGACTCATTTATGTATAATTAAAGTATTTACTAAGTCCCCTACTGTAATCAGGTCTAGAAGTCGGGGTTAAATTCGTGATTTATTAAGTTGATTATTACTCAATTAAATACAAGAATAATTCACAATTTTCAACACACAGATTAGGGTGAGGTTGGTAATACAGGAATGATGGATTAGGTTGGAGACGATCTCGGTGTCAGTTTAAATGTTAAATCTCTTTTCTGAAAATCATCCTAGGATTTAGTCATCCTAAAATCTTTAAAGAGGATTCTGGATTGTTTCCCATTCAGAATATAAATCTTCTGTCTCTGTGACTCTACAAAAGTAACAGGACCGGACGTTACTAGTTCCTTCTTTATTTTAATCCTTATAGAGGAAATTTTCCTAATTCTTACTCAATAATTGTCGAGTCTCATTTCATCATCGGTAAACTTTTTTATTAAAGTTGTATGAACCATTTATGTGAAAGTAAAATATGAAAATTTCGTTAGGATCTCTACTCGAAAGGACAAGCCCTCCTACTCTGGTTACTCACCATTCGAATGGTTTACAGTTCGTTATCTTCGACATTGACGTTCTGTGGGTCCGGACACCTCTTCTAAGTTCAAGGACCCGAAGGAGATAATCTTTGTGACAACGGTAAAAGTCTTTACTAGAACTCTTAAGAGAAATTGCAGGTCTAGTGTCTCACCGACACGTCTCTTGACGTCAAGACTTTATTAAAGTCTCCTTGACTTGTTTGTAAGGGAGACGGGTGAGAGTAGAATGTCGAGACACTTCCTTTCGGAGTTCGGAGAGTGACACCAATGGTACCACAGTCCATGGTGACCTCGAGTCGATTACTCGAGACCTGCTTTACTCTTTTAGTGGTTTATTCGTGTGAATAACAGTCTTCCTTATTTCAGTGCAGGTAATCAAACTACTCGGAGACTCACGGTCCTTCGGCTTAGTTCGTGGTGTCTTTAGATGGAAAGTCCACACCCTTGGATTCACTTACTAGTCTCAAGAAAGTTTTCCGTGTCATTTCGTCACCGTCGTCCTCGTTTTAGACTTCCCCTCCAAAGTCTATATAGAGGGGATAGTTTAGGGAACATTTACTTTATTAAGCTGGTGTGTTTTTTTCTTGTTATTTTTGTTTAGGGACATATGGATAGTGGTTGGGTCGAAACAGTTTGGTATTGTGAAATCTCAACGAAATCTAATTTTTTATATATATTCTTACTCCCAAAGGGACCACCTAGTCACCATTTCTTAGACGGACGGTTACGTCCTCTGTACCCAAGTCAGGGACAAACCCTTCTAGGGTGTACGACGTTTCGTTGATTCGGACGCGCGGTGTTGATGACTCCGACACAAGATCTCGGACACGAGACGTGGTTCTCTTCAGTGACGTTACTCTTCGGGCTCGTGGTGTTGATGTCTCCTCTGAACGACCGGCGTTGGTCTCGTTTCGGGTGTGTCGTTGGTTCTGGGTCGTGTCGGTTTTCATTTTTCTTAATATATGTATTTCTTTATTCTTACTCTAGTATGCTAAACGTTAAAGACTACATACGGATGAACTACGATAAGAAGGAGGAGGAAAGAGGGGTATTCAGATATATAGATATTTGTTACATACCAATAATAACACTTATAAAAAAAAATGAAAATACATTTAAAACGTATCACATGTATGATAAACGTTACACAAAAAAAACACAAGTTGTGAAAAATTATGATTAGAAATCCCTATGTATATCGAATGAATGTTCCCGAAAAAAGGGCAACAAAGTACAGATAAAAGACAAGTGTCTGTCCAAATGGACGACAAAGAGTAATAGAAAATGATACTTATTCTGACGTATTTTTTTTCAGGAATGTACATGGAGGAAAACGTTTACTCTTAATGAGGTCCCTTCCTCGACCGTATAAAATCCGAAACGTCCAGTATGCTAGAGACAACGTTGATAAGTTCAGACGATGACAGCACACTTTCGTCGATACCTTTACTAGTTCGTACCGAAGACAAAGTTATTTTGAAATGTTTTTGTCCGTCACCCGTCTTAAGCCACACATCGAGATCAGACTCTGGGAGTTTTATCAAAAACAGTTGGATTATTTACCCGATACATAGTGTAAAATTACACGTAAAAGAATTAAACGTCTAGGAATTAGCTGCTCCAGTTTTTTAAAGAGTACGTTAATGATTGTTAAACCCAAAGAAAAAGACGTTTAACCGACAATGTTCCAAACACGGATGAAAAAAAAAAAAAAATGTAATACAACAAATAACTAAACATCCTCAAGAAATGATTAATTGTTCATGTACATAATGTTTATAGAAGAGAGTCAGACACTGAACCGAACAGTGAAATACAGTAGAAAGTGACATATATTTTCAAACTACGTTGGTTTTACTAACAAAAAAAGACAAAAACAAAAAAAAATTGTGATAAAAACCCAAGAGAATTTACTTTAGGGAGGGATGGAGTTCCAGTATGTCTATCAAAATATAAAGAGGAGTTTTGACGTTTAAAACGAAAAGTACAATGTAAAAAATAGGTGGATCTTAAAATCAAAACGTTTATCGTATTTCTTCTTTAGGTTAAGACGAAAAAGGGGGTATGTCTTTTGGTTAATAAGATCGTGACTGACTCCCATTCAGGGTACACCTGTCTCCTAAGACAGTGCCCATATAAGGATCACGGGACCGTTACGGACTGTGGAAAATTAGATCACCTATGGATCTCGAGTGGAAGTGTGATCTCGACAGAGGAGACGACGCTGTCCCTTCGTCCTTGACATCTGTGTCTGATTTCGCAGACCTCCCCCGTCCTCTGTCAACAGTGACCTGGAACATGTCGTGTATGCTAATCTCACACGACGGAAGAGTCGTCTTGTTCGACCAAAATATCTTTCAGTTTTTCTCAGTTTCACTTCAGTGAGTCAGCACAGACTGAGAAACGCTGGGGTACCTGACGTCGGAGGGTCCGAGGAGGCAGATACCCTAAAAGGTCCGTTCTCATGACCTCACCCAACGACAAAGGAAGAGGTCTCCTAGAAGGGTTGAGTCCCTGACTTGGGCCCAGAGGACGTAACGTCCGCCTGCGAAATGGGAGATTTCGGTGGTCCCTTCGGACCACGGTTAATCAAATAGTTAAGTCGTGTATGAATAGTTCATGAACTTCACTTCACTTCACTTCAGCGAGTCAGCACAGGTTGAGAAACGCTGGGGTATCTGACGTCGGACGGTCCGAGGAGACAGGTACCCTAAAAGGTCCGTTATCATGACCTCACCTAACGGTAAAGGAAGAGGTCCCCTAGAAGGGTTTGGTCCCGAGCTTGGGCCCAGAGGGCGTAACATCTGTCTGCGAAATGGTAGACTCGGTGGTCCCTTCAGATAAAGTATATAAATCATGACTTATGTAAAAATCGCCTATTTTTTATAGAAGAGTATGTGTCAGACTAAACTAAAAGTTTTGGAGAGACCATCAAAGAGTAGAATGTACTCTTTTGACTCCGAGTCCTCTATATCATTAAAGGACTTCTCGATTCTTCGTCCCCTTAATCCTGTGATAGGACCAGGAGTAAAAAAAAAGAAAAAGATTGGTAAATTTTTATATAAAAAGTCATTATTATTCACATGAGTGTAACAACTCGTTGTCAAGAGGTCTCGAAAAGTAAAATGTTTTAATTTTAAGATATGGGTGGTTCGTTGTTGAGGGATAAAGGGGAAAGGGGTTCGAAGACAATTGACGGTAAGATGAAATACAAAGATACTTAGCTTGATGAGATCCTTGGAATATATATTCACCTTTATATGTCATAAATAGAAAAACACTAACTGAATAATCGTGTTACAGAAGTACCAAGTATGTACGTCGTGGGTATACTGTCCTAAAGGAAGGGAAAACTCTAACCGATGATAGGGTGACATACATATAAGGCGGAAAGTAAATAGGTAAGTAAACTGTCTGTAAACCCCAACGAAGGTGGAACGCCGAAAACTCTTATTACGACGATACTTGTTTCCGAACGTGCATAAAGAAACCCTAGACGAAACCTAGGAAGACCGATATACGGGTCGTCACCCCGACGGCCTAGTGGACTGTCAAGTTAAAACTTAAAAAGACACGTTGTCGGTATGACTAAAGGTGTCGTCGACGTGGTAAAACGTTAGGGTGGTGTTCACGTGTGCCCAAGGTTTAAAAGGCGTAAGAACGGCTGTGAACAATAAAAGACAAACAAAAAAATTATCGTTGGCAGGATTGTCCACACTCCCTAAATTAGTAAATTTCATGTATCGAATCAGAAAAATTAGACCACAAAAAAACTACTATGATATGACATCGTGAGATACTTTCTATTTAGACTTTACTCCGTGTTCATCTAAAGATTTGATCCATAATACAAGAAAGTTTACCTTTTCTTTTCTCGTGTTCTGTAAAATTCAGACTGTCTGAACCTAAACTTAGGACACTTCGACGCTTCAGGACTCAGTTGGACTTGACGGAGTAGTCATTACAGTCCTCTTCTTATGTCTCCTAATGTCTATATGGGTATACATTTCACAGATTGTCGTCCTGACCATTTATTATTCTCGTAGGATTCATCGTTCATAATGACATTCCGGTCAGTGTTCTTTGTTTTAACTACGGTATGGTTAAAACCATCGTGACATCTACAAAAGTTATCCTTTATAAAGAGGATCGGGTATATCCTCTTGGAACCGGTCTCGACCTTGGTCAACCCAACATCACTAGTCTTGTAAATGTGTTAAGAAAGACGTTCCCTCTTTTTCTGTTATTTTTTCACTTTAGTTTGGTTAGACCCTTGTTCTTGAGTTTACTCAGAAGAGACGTCCTAGATGAACACGTTTTACTTGGAGTTTCGAGGGCCACACCGTAAACGAGTCGCGGTTGCAAGTCGAGGACGAGGTCGAGTCCAAATGAGTGGAAGGTTTAAGTTTCCGTCTCTAAGACACCACCTGTGTCTCGTCGTGGGACAAGAGTGGAGTAAACGTAAGATCGAGTCACGTGACGACCGTTTGCGGTACTCGGGTGCCGTGACTGTGGTGTGATGTCCTTGTACTACTCCGAAAGTCGACGTCGCCGTGAAGTAGAGTCACGTCGAGTCGGGAATGTCCTCTAGGCTGAAGTCAGGAGAGACGAGCAGTGTGTTGCCGTTGTGTGTCCAGTCTTATATGTAAGAAAAGAGTTCAGGAAGGGAAGTGTCTATAGGTAGGCACCCACAGTCAAAGACAAATGAGATGATCCGACATGCACACCTTAAGAACGAAACTTCTTCCCTGCTTATTCCGATACAAAAATAAAGGGTAAGATTCGAAACTCGAGTTTAGAGGAATTAGACGAATTACGCGGGAAAAAGAAAACTTAGGACAGAAGGACTCATCCGACACGATGTAAAGAAACCTCGAAGGACATAAATCCCATAAACATTTCAGAGGACGTACATAAGAAGTTACAATAGTCCGGGTAGGTGGAGGTCACGACCTGTGAGACCCAATGACTCATATTAAAACACTCGTTTTTCAGTCTCTTTTCTTTTTCTACAAGTTTCCGTACGACAATCTCATTTTACCGGAACGGAGAGTGGATACTTAAGAGCGGACGTAGTGACTTGAGGAGAGCGGGAAGGGGTGTCGGACAAAAGTCCTTACCGGAATAGGACCTGGTCCCACCCTCTTTCTTAGAGAGACTCTCCTACTCTGGATCTTTTTCGTAAAGGTATGGACCTGACCTACTCTTCATTTCTAAAGTTCCGTCAAGGATTGGTCCTTAGACAATTTTGAAGTTAAAGACGAGAATCAGAGACGTCACGAAGGAAAGAGACCCCTGACTCCTCGGGAAACCCTTATTTTCTTCTGTGTCAGTAGTAGACTGTTCTAGGCACGACCGTAGATCTTTCGTTGAAGATTTAAGTTAAACCTTTATCACACAATGACTTTATAGATGACTCGATTGTGGAGAGAGAGAAACTCATCGGATGAGTTGTACGGGAAAACTGAGAAAGGTGGTCTCAGAAAGCGAACCACCCCGTATTGGTGTTGTTTTAGTCGACTCTCTTTGTGACACTAATCCTAGACCGAGTTCGAGCAAGAAAGTAATTAGTTGGTCATTGTAGTAAACGTCTGACCACCTGGTATGAAACTCATCGTGATGATGTCTACACTGTAGTTCTTGGTTTTTTCCCCCTTGTTAATGTCTACCTTTTCGGGTGCCGTAAAGGTCAGAGAAAGATTTCTTTTGTTTCGAGTCCCTCCTTTCCTCCGACGGATTCTTATGTCTCGTTGACCACAGAAAACCAGAGTCTTTGGAAGGGTGACTGTATGTGACGAGGGTTCCGCTACTACCACGAAAGTGGAAGTCTTGTGTAGTTGGACCCTAAGGTCCAACTTAGTGGTTTAAGACTAGTAGACATGAATGAAGCCTTTGTTAAGGTCGACTACTCTCTGACTTCGTGACGAAATTCTAGTCTATTGATTCGTGTTTTGTTTCTTCTCAAGTAGACTAACCTCGTACAATAGTCTACGAACTCAATCTTATAAGTCTGTTATTTAGACGGAGATTAAAAAGATATCACTTCCATTTTTCTTTAAGATGATGGTCATTCGGTATTTTTATCTTTAATTCATCTTGACAAATATTAAATAAAAGTCTGTCTACCAAAGTGTTACATTCGGACGTTAAACTCCTGAGAGTTGTAAAGACTATTGTGTTTTTGGTTTGTTTATATACAGTACATACTGTATGTGTTCGTACGGATACAGTATCTAACTTGATGATACTACATCGTGAAAACAATTAAGTGAATTTTTTTTTTTATGTCCACCTATAATGAAAATTATACAAAGGGTCCCATCCGAGGTTCCTAAGAGTTTCTCCAATATTTCGTGAAAGAAGTCCTTTGGTCCAACTCTGTGAGTGACCCGTCTTTTACCTGGTCTGTATATCCAACGTATACTTTTGATTGTTTTCTTTCGGATTATAGACACTCTCTCTTTTTTCTTTTACTGGACCAACGGTTTCATTTTTCATGACCGAGACTCCGGAGAGAACTGGGTCCCAGTATATAAAGATCCGTCAGGTCTCTTAGGGACTTTGAAGTGTGTTGCAAGACACACCTACATCCACAAACTCCCACTACCAAGTCTCAAAAGTTATAAAAGAGTGTTCCCGTACAGTGATTTCTCCCCAGACATGCTTACATTTCACGTGACCTGGTTCCCAGGTGGACACCATACCAGGGATTGAGCGGGAACACTAGGAGTACTACCTGGTAGTCAAAAGAGTTTACGTTTTACTTCCTAAATCTAAGCAAAAGATGATTGCAGAGAAGAGTATACTTGTTAGATACCGACTAATTAAGGTTTATATACATAAAATCCGTATTACCGTGGACTATACACTCTGTATAGACCCGTCTTTCCTTCAGGTTCCAGGAAATTTAGTGTTACGTACCTATGACGGTTGGATAGTTCGACCTAGATCAAAAGGTAGGTGATATTTGGACCAGCGATTAAGATGGACTGAACAGGACTACCGATCTATTTAGACAGGTTTTTATACCGTTGGAGAATTTATAATGACTGTCATCAGGACTCAGGTTTTCTTGTGTACGGTAATTTGTATCAGACACCTTGTGTAAAGGGTTTTTCCTTTCGACAGATTCTGCTTGTTCTCTTGAACCACTTCAATACGATTGTTCTCAGGTACTCCTTACGTCTCGAAGGAGGGGTGTCCCAAAGTTAGTTTGGGGTAAAAATTTTATGTCTCAATTTAACAGTGACACAGTGTTTAAGTATTAGGTCCTCGAAATTCCATTTGGGACCTTTCCTTTTGTCCTTTAGTCTTGTTTTCTCTTTTAATCGACCAATATACGGTGTGAATGGTGGGTGCAACGAAAATACGAATAGTATCTAAAGAGAGTGAAAAGCCATTGCCTTTCGGTTAAAGGAGTAGGTCAGGTGTGGAGGGACCTGTGGGTGTCTCCTTGGTACCGACGGTGACGGAGGACTCGGTGACTTTGGTAGACAGCTCTTTGACATCAACGACGTCTCTCTCTCCTACTACTATTACTTTTAGATATGGCGTCAAAAGCCGACTTCCGGTGGACTCGAAGAGACGGGATAAGGTATCCGTAGACTACAGTTTCGGCACTCTGAGAAGAAGGGACTAGAGACATACAGTCTCCGATAGAAGGTAGCCAGGCGGTAGAGTGGACAATGAAGATAGTTTGTTTCCTACCTCTCCCTCTGGTTCTCCCCGTCCTTGTTAAGCTCACAGTCGTAGGGGATCTCCGACCGAAGTCTATCTGGTAGGAAAGTGATTAATATCTACTGTAGAATGTCACTTTTTTTCGGAAGTCTTATATTTTAAAAAACATGTGTGTGTGCTATACTAACGTTGATACATTTTTCCTCTTTACACTTTTTTATTGCCCTCCTTATTTGGGGTTCAAGATTATTGTCATTCTTTTACCCTTACAAAAGGAAGTCCCTAGACAACTGAGCAAACGATTCGAGTACCCGGTGATGAGGAGAGAAGATTGAGGTGAGGGAAGTCCATGTCTGACATAAACTTACGTTTGTCTTACACCACCTGGACTACCACAGTCCGAAATCTCTGGTCTGAAGAGAATGTCCCGAACGAGATTCACAGTCGACAGTGCACTCTTGTGAGTTCGACGAGACACTTCCCCGTGTCACTCCGGACGCCGGAGGACGATAGTCGGTGTGTGCTGTCCGACCTTCGTCCAGGAACCGAGGTGAGTTCGGAAGTCTACTAAAATCGATAGAACTAAAATTAGAGTTTCTGGGACTAAGTCTTGATGAGTCGATTCAATGAAAGTTCAAGGGTTTGATGTCTTTGTTACTCTACTATTTACCATTAACGAAATTTGATGATCCGAACCCTCATTAAACAATGTGTCGTTATCTGTTGATAATATCAATTTATCGGACCCGCCCTACTGATGAAGGATTCAGTTCTAAATTTTTACTGACTGCCTTAATCCCTGTTGAACCAAGTTTTTAGTTTTGTCTTAAGGTATTCACACTCCAAGATATAAATTCTTTTTCGACGGTTATTTTTCTATCCGGTAATGATCAATCGGTATATATACACGACACGAATCAACGAGTCAGCAATAGACTGAGAAGCACTGGGGGTACCTGACATCGGGTGGTCCGAGGAGACAGATACCTTAAGAGGTCCGTTCTTATGGTCTCACCCGATGGTAAGGGAAGAGGTCTCCTAGAAGGGGTGGGTCCCTAACTTGGTCCCAGAAGGTATGACGCCCATCTAAGAAATGGCAGACTCGGTGGTCCTTCGGCTGTATACATATGCTCTTTGTTTTCTCGTGATCTCGAGTCTCCCCTAGCATTTGACGAAGTCTCGTTCGAAAAAGGATTCCACTCATTTTAGAGAATTCTTACCACGGGAAGTGTCGACACGTTCTGCGTTGTACGTGCCGATCTACGACGAGCGCTTCCCTTTGGAGAGGAGGAGTCGCGGCGCCCCGACAGACACAGGAATGATTCACTACACAGGTCTAGACGAGATCTCAACTCTTAAGTGTCTTGTCTGTTAAAATCCCATCTGTGTACCTTTTGGAAAAACGGATACCTTTCCCTATTTGTAATTATTTTATTCAATTGTACTTTTCTACACTGTTAAAAAAAAAAGATTTTCAGAAATTTATATTCCCTCTGTTTAAAAACCTAATAAGAATCGATTCTGATCTTCTGGCATCGGTTCTCTCTGTCCTTCCCTGACTCGTTCGTAAAACGGTGCCTCTGGAGGGACCAAATCGCAAGTGACACTATAATTAATTCAAATTCTAACAGAAGGTATGCCAGTAAACTGTGGTGGTCTGGGGTGGTATATTGAAGGAACCACTTTAATGGACTACGAATAAAGATAGACTCTGATTGGTTGGACCTTCGTGTGAAAAGAACTGACTTTTAGACCGGTTTCTCTTTGATCATATAGGAAATGAAACCTTACCAAAACAGAGTAAGGTAGTACGATGGGTTAGAGGTTCTAATATGAGTTTCAGATGACACAACTCTTCCGGTGAGGTCACGACCGTGGTGACCGAGGGGTGTCGGTAGCCTTAATGAAAGATGAGATATGGGGTAGTGTAAAAGATACCAGTGGAAGAGTGTGCCGTACGGTAGTAGATGACAGAAACAAAGATAGAAGAGATTACCTGAATCCCGGTACAGAATTGGTAGAACAAAAGGAGATTTGGACCAGTCACAGAACACGTATTGTCCATATGACTACAAATTCTATAGTAACAAAAAGAATGGAGTTCAGAACCGGTAACAGTAGTCTTCGGTGTAGAAGGTGTACGTGGACCAGTGTGAGGACAATTTTCTGTTTCGGTGGGTAATAAAGTGGGGTCTCTCGTCAAAATAATAGAGGTACTATATAACATTTTTATGGTGTTTGTTACCGTCCTACTACTTTATGGAATACCAAAGAATGCACACCTCCTAGTCAGAGTGGGGACAACGACAGGTTGAAGAAATTTCCGGATTAAATGTAAGGAGTCAGAAGTACTTTAGAAGGAATCGGTATGGTTGGGCGTCAATACGAGAGTAGAGTTATCAAGTGAAAGGGGTGTCGGGTACCGATATTCGTCCTCGAGGGAATATAACAGTCCACACGAATACAGGATGTAATCTGAGAATTCAAGATAGTGTCACATCCGGAGAGTACCGTGTTCGTATAGAATGTAGAGGAAAACTTGGGAAGTCAGATAAGGTCACGGGAATACATCGTACATGAGTCATTCAAAAACGTCTGTTTTTTCTACGACCATCTCACACACGTCATAGTTTTGGCTCTTACTGACTTTATCTTTAAACATTTAAGTTTGAATGTTTAATCTTCTCCAGTGGATTCAGTTAGAGGAGTATAAGATTTTCACTCTATTTTACTAACCGGGTTCCAGTATTTTGATCACTCACCATCTTTCTTTACTCTTCCTCGAATCCAGAAAGGTAAACTTAGGTGCCCATGAAATGAGATTCGGGTGTGATGATGACTCCATTTTACGGTGGGTGACGGATTGACTGTCTAAATAAGGAGACTGTGGTGGATCCCGCCACGGTACCACAGGTGGACGTAGTCTTAGGAGACCCCTTCTAAAAAATTTTACGTATAAAAACTTCTCTTAAAGACACTCACTTCAGGATCTCAGAAGTAAAAATTGTTCGAGGGGTCCACTAAGAATACGGGGGATTTCAACTCTTTGTGACTGGACCCCCCGTCCTTGTGTAAGTCCAGTTTAAGAAGTGTCTTGAAAGTCAGGACTCACTCCTGATACAGATCTTTTAGTAATGTTTATGTTAAACCGTTGTTAATGACCGTGTATCATCCAAAAGTTATTTACAAACGACTTATTTTTGATATTACAAGGTTAAATAGTTGTACACTTCAACTACCTTCTAATTTCGTGACACCTCGACTGTATTTTCATGACCTCAAATGTCGGGATGATTAAATTGAACAACCTCTTGACGACTCATCTTGATCTGACACAAACTCTTCTTTCTCCTAATGAAACATAAATAAAATGAAATTTTAAAAGTACTAAATTTTTTCATCCATTATGTGTAGCATGTCTCAAGTTTTAAGTTTTCCTGTAATTCACTGTTTAAACGAGGAAGGGTGGAGTCACAGAACCGTTCCGTAAGGATAGGAGTGTGTCTTGTTGACAATGATCAAGGAACACATCCTATTGACGAATTGGCTCCGGGTCTTACCCCTATTGAAAGGATTGAACCATGAGCTCAGACCAGGAGACTGAGGGTCAGGACACGAGAGAGGTGATGTGGTACAAATGGAGTTTCTACTTGAGTTTACAGTTTCGGTTTTGTTAATTGGTTCTTCGAGAGTCACAAGGGTCCAAAGGGAGGTGGATTTATATTGTGCTAGACCTGAAGTGCCGAATGGATATGTGCCTGTTATTCGTCCATGCTTTATGTTGTTCAATTCTCATCGGGAGACGTCTAGACTGTTTAGCTCTCTGATAGAAAATTCTTCCATTTTGGCTTCTTGTCCACTTTATATTAATTCTCATGTTGGTCACGGTGGAAGTATATAATAAATTGCATCTACTCATTTAATCTTACAAGCAAAGACATAGTCACGAAATGGACTACCCTGCCATGACGGGGATCTCGATCTAATGAAGGTTTATACCATTGTTTTTTAAAAACTCGGTTATTTTGACTTCGGGTCTTTGTTCTGACACGACTGGATTGGTTCCTTGATAAAGAAGTTCTGATACATATGGATTCACGGGTCGACCGGAGGGGTATGGATGGGACAAATTGGTGTGAAAGAGATTTGTGTGTTCAGTGTCAGAGTTATTTATTCAATACCTTGTTTCACAAAGTGACTTCGTGTCGTTGTTACATTTTACGGATGGAGATCCAGTAACTTTTTGTCTACACACAGTCGGTGAAGTTTTTAGTAAAGAAGGTAACAATTTGGACTCGGTTAGTGATGACAACCCAGGACTTTCCGTTATTCTCTTAAACAAACTGAACCGTGAATGTCGTGGTCAAGAATGGAGATTGACAAAGTTTTAATAAACTTCAGTTCCGGTTTTGTTGTGACCAGGTGTTATCGCGAAGAGTGATAATGACTACGTTAAAGTAAGTGTCAACATTCGTCGAATCTAACACGTTTCGATTTTAAAAGTCGTGAAATTGGGTGAACTTTTTTTTTTGTTTTGTTAAAAACCTTTTTAAGGGACGAAGTCGTCTTTAAGATTGATAACGATTTTATAACGATAACATTAAGAGTGATAGAACGTGTGTATGTGTCATATTGAGACCTTCAGTCATTAGACTGTTAGATTTGTTGGTCTTTTAGTTATTTCTTTATGGACATCCTTTTGGTTACGTACATCGAAATTTTCCTTGTTAGTCTGGAAGTGAATCTCCACCATACTAGAATAAAACATATGAAAGTATTGGTCAGAATAATATCTCATATATTTGAATACAATCAAATGGTCGGATCTATGATTTTCGGATACCTTTTATGAAGATTATCTTTGTTTCTCACTGTTATTCTTTATTAATCCTCATCTATTTCATCCTACCATTTACTCCGTTTATAAAAATATTTTAAATAAGTGTCTTTGTGTGTTTGTTTTTCCTTGGACCTCCATTAAGTCATATCTTTATATGTCTGTTATGGAGTAGGGAGACAGTTTTGACTACAATGATGACTACTGATTTGAATTTAAGACGAACCATGTAAAAGTAAATTCTTCGATATGTTAGATAAAATCTTTCAATAAATTATAAAATTTACATATCTAGAGTGTCTAAGAGTCGATTTACTTTGCGAGTCAAACCTGACAGTGTACACTACATTCCCTATTGTATAGTCAGAAACCTCGTCCATTAGGACTCTGAGGTGAGACAAAACTCAAGTCAGGGTATGAATCAGAAATGGTGGGAGATGGTTGAAGTCGAAAGTCATGATCAGGCTCCAGATCAAGGGTCGAAATAGTTGAGACGCACTGGTACATCAGACGGACCATATTCGGTGGTCCACTTCAAAATACACGTTCCACTTTCCAGTTATCCATTCTACCTCTATTGTCTCTGTCACTAGAACCAATGGACGTGCGTGTCTCTCCCTGTCAATATTGTTTCCTTCTTTCTGAGTTTAATGGAAAGGTATGAAGACCCGTATCCTAGGTCATTCTTCCCTCACCTTCTACTACTACCAAAGTAGATTCAGGGTGTCTTTATGGGCGACTTACTCCCTTTATAAAATTTTTTACTCACTTGTAGAAAATTTTAGTATCATCTTACTTTGTTCATTAGTTATTGTCTTCTTTTTGACCCTTTAAGTGTGTATACATTTTTAATTATATTAGAATTTGTTGGTTACCTATTTTTTCTTTATTGTTCACTTTAATCTTTTATGGAACCTTACTTCTGGTTTTTTGTTGTATGGTATTAAATACCCTCCGACACCTTTGTCAGTTCTTCCGAAAAAAAAGAAAAGAAAAATTCCGGTGTGACGTGTCGTACACCTTAGAATCAGGGGGTTGGTTGGTCCCTAGTTTGGGTACGGGGGACGTAACCTTCATCCCTCAAAATTGGTGACCTGGTGGTTCCTTCAGGGTCTCCTTTAAATATCAATGTTTACACATGGAATTTTTTCTAGAGTTAGTTATTGGTTTGACGTGTTAAATACGACGATCTGTTTCGGTCATCTTCCTTCCTTTTTTATTTCCAATCTTTTCCCATCCTTTTTTGTCTTCCATCCTTTTTTTATCTCTTTTAGTTATTTTGGTTTTCAACCAAGAATCTTCTCTAGATATATTAACTGTCCCAGATCAGTCTGATCGATTCTTTTTTCTGTCTGCTGTATTTAATTATTTTAGTCTTTACTTTCACCCCTATAATTATGGTTAAAATTTCTTTATTTTTCCTAAAACATTAGGAAATGTGATACTTCTCAATACGTGGTTATTTATTAGATCTACTTTGTTGTTTAAGGATCTTTATATGTTACACGGTTTTGACTAAGTATATCCTTTTCTTTTGGACTTATCTGGAAATTGACCATCCTCCGACTTAGTTGTTATTTTTTGTAGGGTTCGTTTCTTTTCCGGTCCCAGTCTACCAAAGTGACCACTTAAGATGGGTTGTGATTTTAGGAAGTCTGGAAGGTTTGTTGAATTATCCGTCTTTGTGAAGGATTAAGTGAGATACTTCGGTCGTTAAGGGACTATGACTTTAGTCTATTTGTGTTCTGTTCTTTTGATGTCTGGTTAGAGAGTAGACTTGTGGCTACGTTTTTGGAGTTGTCTTGTCACCGTTTGTTTCAAGTCGTCACATAACTTAATATATAGTTCTGGTTCACCCTAAACAAGGGTCTTACGTTCTTACCAAGTTACTTCTTTTTTTTTTTTTAGTTACATTATATTACGTGATTGACTTGTCTCTTTTTTTGAGTGTACCAGTAGAGTTGACTACGTCTTTTTCGTAGACTGTTTTAAGTCGTGTGAAAGTAATATTTTTGTGAGTTATATGGTCGTTGAAGGAATAGTACTATTTCCAGTATCTACTTTTTGGAAGTCGATTATAGTATGAGTTACCACCTTTTGACTTTCATAATGGGGACTCTAATCCTCATTTTCTTCATACAGAGACAAAAGTAGTGAAGATAAGTTTGTACCATGACCTTTAAGATCGGTCTTATTCCCATTTTCTTATGGGTTCTTTTCTCATTTTTTCCATGGGTTTGACCTTTCTTTCTTCATTTTAATGGAGACAAGTGTCTACTCCACTAGAATGTGTTTCTTTTGGAAATTCTTGGGGGTTTTAATGACTCTCGATTATTTCACTTAAGTCTTTAGTCGATAAAGATATTCGAACTTTACTTATTAGGATTTTCCTTAATTTGTTTTCGTATTTTTTATTATTTTATAAATCCTTATTTGAATTGACTATTAAGTCCTGAATATATGATTTAGGGATAGTTTTAGGGTTGTGACAAAAAAAAACAACAACAACAAAAGGTTGTGAAAAAATTTCTCTATATTTTCGATTGGATTTCAAACATGCTTTAGAGTTCCCTGGGATTTCTCGGTTTTATCAGAACTTTTTCTTGTTTCAACCTACTGAGTACAAAGGATTATAATTTTGAATGATGTTTCGATGTCATTAGTTTTATATCACCATCATCGTATTTCTGTCTGTGTGTCTGGTTACCTTGTCTCTCTCGGGTCTTTATTTGGGTATATACATATATATATATATTTCTCTCTCTCTCTCAGCTAATAATAATAATAAAGACGTTCCTATGGTACTTGTGTCCCCTTTCCTTTCGCAAAGGTTTTGTTCCAGGATTCCCATGACTTATAGGTACACGTTTTTTTTTTAATCTGGGAATGAAGTGTGATACATGTTTAATTGAGTTATACCTAGTTCCTGGATTTGAATTCTCGACTTTGTTATTTTACGAATCTTCTTTATGTCCACAAAAGTATTGGAATTTAGGAATTCACATTATGGTTTTCGTGTTCATTAGTTTTGTCTTGAAGTTTTAAATTTTGACAATTGGTAGTTTCCTTTGGTAGTTCTCTCACTTTTCTGTCACGTGTCTTTTATAAACGTGTAGTATAAGACGATTCCCTAATCTTAGATCTTATTTCTTGAGGATTCTAAGTTTTTGTTTGTTTTGGGGGATTAAATTTCTTACCCGTTTCCTAAATCTGTAATGAAGGTTATTTTGTCTGTTTACTGGTTAAGTGTGGACTTTTCTACAAGTTATAATAATCAGTAATTCCTTTACGTTTAGTTTTGGTGCTTTGTGGTATAGTATGGGTAATCCTACCTTATGCGTTTTTTCCCTTCGTTGACCTTGGGATCACATCTCGACCATCCTTACATTTTACCACATCAGTAAACCTTTCGTAAAACCACCAAGGAGTTTTTCGACTTGTGTCTTGATGATATACCGGATGGTTAAGATGAGGATCCAAATATGGGTTTTATTGACTTTTCTCCCCGAGTTTCACCATAAAAACTCATATCGTCACAAGTGTCGTCGAAATAAGTGTTATCGAGTTTCCACCTTTTTGGGGTTCGCAAGTAGTGTCTACTTACCTATTTGTTTTACACGATATAAATGTGTTACCTCAATACGTCGGTATTTTTCCTTACTTCAAGACTTTGTGCGATGTCTTATCTACTTGGAACTTTTATAATACGATCCACTTCATTATTCGGACTGTGTCTTCCTTTCTAAAACATACTACGGTGAATAGACTTTACGGATCTTGTCCGTTTAAATAGTACTGTCTTTCATCTTGTTTCCAATGGTTCCTGATTATCTTCCCCTCTTACCCTTCAATAACGAATTACTCATGTGTCAAACATTAGTACTTTTTGAAGACTTGTTGTGACACTTACATGAATTTTGACATGTGAATATTTTACCATTTAAAATATATATGAAATGGTGTTAAATTTTTTTTGTTCACTTAAGAGTCAAAAAGGGTACTTTATATAGTCCAGAGATCTAAAAGACAGAAAGAGAGGGTCGGGTAAGGGTAGGACGATCATTGTTTTCCCTTCTCTCCAAGCTTTGTAACGGAGTTACATGGTTACAGAATACTTGTTGACAGTTACCTGAGTAAAAATTTATACCGAAAAAGAAGAGTAATTTGTTAGTGTAATATCTTTTTAATTTCTTTCTTTTGTTTTTCTAATCATAGTTTTGAGGTAATAATAATCTTTAAACATACCGAACGATCAGAAAAAGTATTACTTCGGTTTACATATAGGTATTATTTAAATAATCCCAAATGTCTCATTCACTCTCGGTTAGAGTAAATGTTCAATGGTCTAGACCAACATCCAAAGTGTCTTTGAACCGGATTTCGTGAAGTCAAGACAGTAAAGTGAGATTCTAACACTTTACCTCTTGTCCTACTGTAACGAACACTATGGGAAACGAAAAACTTATACTACGTAACAAGAAAGACAAGCGGAGACCTTATGTCTTGTCTAATAAGAAAAGGAATTTTTCAATGGATGGATTTAAACTTTTTCGAAAAAGTTTAAACAACCATTTTTCCTAGACTTTCACTATACCATTTTACACCCATATCTCCTTACACAAAAATGTGAAGAGAAAAGTGTGCACCGGTTAAGTAAAAGATGACGAGTCCTTAATTTGCCATGTGTTGTATCTTGGGGTATTATAGGTACTCAAAGTCTTTACATAAACTGTTTCTTTTCTCTTTTCTTTTTTCGTCCACCATTGAGTTTACTCAAAGAAGGGTATGAAGATTAAGTGACAGGACCCTTCTCGACCGCAGTCGAAAGGAGAACGGGGCCAAGAACGGTCAGTACAAAAAGGACCTGACCAGTAGTCGTAGAAATGAACCACACCAGACCCAGTTTCTACCCGAACCTCTTCCCAGAGGACTTTTACTTTTCATTCTGTGACCATAACGGTCACATCAGTGTCCGACATTCTTGGTCTCGTCCCAGAGACGGAAATTCTTAGTACAACGTCCCTATTTCCGACCCTTTGGTTTGAAATGAATTGCTTAAACCTTTAAGTCTGGATTGTCGTACTTCTTAGTATTGATCTTAAACATACGGACGGAGGAGTTACTTTTTTGAATGGATATTTCAGTAAAACGGGGGTGGGTTTTTTAATTCGGACTTTAGTGAAAGAGTTGAACCATGTTGACTGTAAAACCAGGTCTGTTAAAAACAACACTCCCCTGTAGGACATACAAAATCCTACAAACCAATTCGTCATAGGAACCGGAGATGGGTAATCTACGGTCATCGTGGGGGAAAGGTCATACTGTTGGTTTTTACGAAGGTGTGTAACGGTTTATAGGGACCTACAGCCCCGGAATCCCACCTTCGTCCTCCATGTTTTGATGGAGGTCAACTTTTGGTGGTGGGATCTAAATAAATGGTTGAATTTATTTTATGTCTTTCGTCATCCAACGTCGTTCGATGGGAGATTTGAATATTAACCACTTTAAATATGACTGAAATAAAAAGACCCGAGGTTTTAGTGACACCTACCACTGACGTCGGTAATTTAATTTTCTGCGAACGAGGAACCTTCCTTTCAATACTGGTTGGATCTGTCATATAATTTTTCGTCTCCGTAATGAAACAGTTGTTTCCAGGCAGATCAGTTCCGATACCAAAAAGGTCATCAGTACATACCTACACTCTCAACCTGATATTTCTTTTGACTCACGGTTTCTTAACTACGAAAGTTTGACACCACAACCTTTTCTGAGAACTCTCAGGGAACCTGACGTTCCTCTAGGTTGGTCAGGTAGGATTTCCTCTAGTCAGGACCCACAAGTAACCTTCCTGACTACAACTTCGACTTTGAGATTATGAAACCGGTGGACTACGCCTCTCGACTGAGTGAACTTTTCTGGGACTACGACCCTTTCTAACTCCCGTCCTCCTCTGCCCCTACTGTCTCCTACTCTACCGACCTACCATAGTGACTGTGTTACCTGTACCCAAACCCACCTGAGGCCCTCAATCACTACCTGTCCCTCCGGACCGCACGACGTCAAGTACCCTGACTCACTGACTTGACTTGACTTGACTATGACTCTTTTGTTAGATGAAAGAAGTTGTTTATTTAATGTGTCCTTTCTTTTTCTCTCCCCCTTTAAATATCCAATCTTGTTTTATATATAGGTGGTTAGTGTTACATACCTGGAACTTTCACTTTCAGCGAGTCAGCACAGACTGAGAAACGCTGGGGTACCTGATATGTCAAGTACCTTAAGAGGTCCGGTCTTATGACCTTACCCATCGGAAAGGGAAGAGGTCCCCTAGAAAGGTTGGGTCCCTAGTTTGGGTCCAGAGGGCGTAACGTCCACCGAAGAAATGATCGACTCGGTGTTTCCTTCGGGAATGAACCTGAAATTTGTTTTCGTTCTGAGAATTGCAAATACTTTCTTGATCTTTATACTTATGGGCATCCGTAATTCCTTAATAATAACTTAATAAAATATACCCTATTACCGTAACACCAATACAATAGTTCGTAAATAGAAAATCTCTGTGCTCTGGACCTTAAACTCCTCCTTTAATCTACTTCATATCAACTTTGTATGGTCCAGTTCCTGACTACGACTTCGACTTTGAGGTTATGAAACCGGTGGAGTACGCTTCTCGACTGAGTAACCTTTTCTGGGACTACGAGCCTCCCGAACCCCCATCCTCCTCTTCCCCTGCTGTCTCCTACTCTACCGACCTACCGTAGTGGCTGAACTACCTGTACTCATACTCACTTGAGGTCCTCAACCACTATCTGTCCCTCCGGACCACACGACACTAAGTACCCCAACGTTTCTCAGTCTGTGCTGACTCGTTGACTTGACTTGACTCCAGTGGTCCATTACGATTACCATTTCTCGGGCGAACGGTTACGTCCTCTATATTCTCTATGTTCAAACTAGAGACCCAGCCCTTCTGGAGACCTCTTCACTTACCGTTGGATGAGGTCATAAGAACGGATCTCTTAGGGTACCTGTCTCCTCGGACCGCCCAATGTCAGGTATCCCAGTGTTTCTCAGTCTATGCTGACTTCACTGAATCATGTGTGTTTCGACTTTGTTCTAACGGATATTCAACAATTGACAACTTCAACCTACTGTCTATGTATTCCCAAGTGATATGATAAGACTGTTGAAGACGGATACAAACTTTAAGAGGTAATAATTTTTCGATTTTAACAATACTTCCTGTTTCTATAAATCTCTTTACTTAATTTTTGATTCCATAATTGCGTACATTACTAAAGTTACAATACGTCCAAACTTCGTCACTGGTAGACATACAGGTAGATAAATCTTCTGATCATCATCTCCGTTCTACGTGTCTCTTGTCGTCTGGTGACAAAAATTTTTTACGCAGTCACAATTGTTATTTGTCAGGAGGAAGTGCAATACCCTACATTGTCGTTTTATGGTTTAAAAGTACTTTTTATCTCTATTTATTTTTCATACACGTATACAAATGACTTTCAAATTCAGAAATACAGTCCTATAATTTTAGACCTGTGGTATTAAGTAACTAAGTAACGGTTCCATCTTCAAATTTAAACATCCAATTTAAGATACATAAAGAAACCCCTTTTTCCTGGTGTCGAAAAGAGTTTTAGAATTTCCCTAGGTACTGTGTCTTTTTCAATTCTTGATGGTGGGACTTCACACTGCTCTTCAGGTTTACTACGCGTCTGATTTTGACCTGAAGAGGTCGATAATGTTTTACACGACTCTAAGACTTCAAGAGACACTGCTCGATGTCCCTGCCATCTCACCCTCAGTCTTTATTTCAGAAAAGTAAGGACCAGGAAAAGACAAGTGTTGTAGTTCAAAATATAAGTCAGACGGTTACTGAGTAGTGTCGGACCTATGTCACAATTTTTATGGGGAGTGGACTCTCCCTTTGGGTTCTCGTACCATTGTCACTGAATCTATTCTTGTTTTATTAGAAGTGGTAGTGACCGACCTACTTTACGGGAATTCGGTTTCAAAAATCTCGACGTCTCGAATGGTCTCCTTTCAGACCCACGACGTCGACGTCCATGGTACTGTGACCCGAAGAGGCAGACCATACACCGACGACGATTCCACCATAAGAGTCGTAGTGACAATCAGACCGGACACTGAGGTTTCGACCTCGACCCCATCGTTCGAACCATGACTGAGACTGGTTCCTACCATATCCACCCTATCAGGACATCCAGTTTCCCTTATTCCCTCCTTTTGTTCTGAGTCTTTCTTTTTTTTGTGCTTAAAGTGGTGGTTTGTGAAAGTACAGGGAGACAGAGTATTAATAAAGGAATTTTGTAATTGAACTGAAGAGCAAATGCATGGATACATCAAAAGGTGGATTCGGTTACTAAAAAGTTTTACGTAAGACATTTCTCCTCTACGATCCCATTCCGACTCTCCCTTCACAGGGTACGTAACATGTGTGTTACAGGTAAAAGATGATATTAAAAAAAAGAGGGTGAAATACATGTCTTAAAGACGTATGTAAAAACGTATCTTAAAAACTTCCTTTCTAAGATGTGAAATTCTTCAAATATATGGTGACGTGATCTACCATCACGAAAATTCCTGTCTACTCGTACTTGTTTTTTTCGTGTATAGGAAGTATCAAAGGGTCAAATTTTTGTCGTACGACGACGACGCTTAAACGAAGTCAACACAGGCTGAGACACGCTGGGGTCTCTGCCGTCGGGTGGTCCGAGGGGGTAGGGACCCTAAGAGGTCCGTTCTTGTGACCTCACCCAACGGTAAAGGAAGAGGTTACGTACTTTCACTTTTCACTTTCACTTCAGTGAGTCAGTACAAACTGAGGATCGCTGGGGTACCTGACGTCGGATGGTCCGAGGAGATAGGTACCCTAAACGGTCCGTTTTCATAACCTCACCCAACGGTAACGGAAGAGGTTTTTGAGTCATATAGAGAGAATTTTTTTTGTTTAGTGTAGAAGAAATTTTTATTTCAATAAATTTTTATAGACTTCCCTTGAAAACCATCAATGTGTCCGTGTGTGCACTGTTTTAAATAGTCCAGTATGTGACCTTGGACACACCAAATGACATACAGTTAATTTGGAATTTTTTCGACATTTCTTACCCATACTACGTGTCGAGTTTGTGTAGAATTTTTTAAGGTGACTATAACTATTATCACTGTTCATCCTTCTACGATTAACTAGTCTAGTTAATAAATATTTCTCATGACTCGTAGATGGTACTCGGTTTATATTAACACCCACACCTACACCCACACCCATACCCACACCCACGTACCTGTCCTTTTTCTTTATGATTTCTTTTCTCATTCAGTATGATCGACTTGAGTCCCTCAATTTTTAGATCGTCCTATATTCCGTTTTTATGAAGGTTGGTCAATCGCTATTTTTTGCTTTTTCGTCTCTGAAGGGACCGTCAGGTCACCAATTTTGAGGCTCGAAGGTGACGTCCCCCGTACCAAGTCAGGGATCAGCCTCTAGGTATACGATACACCACACCGGTTTTTTTTTTTTATTTATTTTCGTTCTTTCTTAAGGTCCTTACCAACCTAGTCCCGACCCATTCCCCTTTTTTTTTTTTCTTCTACTGACCAGACGAAAATCCACATCCATATAATTTTTTATCACACGCAAGATTCAGCGAAGTCAGTAAAGGTTGAGAAGCACTGGGACACCTGACATCGGACTGTCCTAGGAGACCCGTTCTTATGACCTCACCTGACGGTACGGGAGAAGGTCGCCTAGAAGGACTGGGTCCCTAGTTTGGACACAGAGAATACAGAGGACGTACCTGTCCATCCATTGACTCTTCTTGACTCTGTGACATCCTTTTTCGCCGTAAGGAAAACCTCCTATTACTTGTCGTCCTTCCCACCTTTCTTTGCAACCAAAATCTATACCAATTGAATCCCTTTGTTGTCCTATAATTTCCTTTTTTCGGTTAGTTAGTCGTCCTTCGGATATCTATAGTACTCCAGTCCTGATCTGAGAAGTAAAACCTTCATCATTTATCTGTGACACTGACACATTTGTAAGGACCCCTACTTTATCCTTTGCACCTTTTGATTTATGTCTGACAGGTACTGGCTTCCGTCCTATACTTTCCCTCTCTCTGCAATGGGACTTCTCAAGGTCCATGTGTCGTCCTTGAGTTATTTATGAACCCCTGATCTTCTTACTTGTTTATGTTTTCCTCAGTTTGTATTTTACACTTGGTCTTATCAATTGACGTCGGTCCTCTTTTCTAGGTACCTCTGACACCAACTATTATGATTGACGATGTCTCTTTTGTTGTTTATTTTTGTATTGTTGTTTTGGTTTTTTGAAGATTTTGTGACTTCTACAATGGTCACTAGACTTGTATTTCAATTGTGTTGTCACTAGTTCTGGTCTGGTGTTCCTTAAGTGTTACTTTACTCCCCGATTTATCCCCTGTCTATGTTACTGTAGTAAGTCAGAACCGTCTCCTCACTCTCTCTGACCTATCACTGGACTCTTTGGTAGGATCCAGAACGAGATCCTCGTAGGTCTTTTTGCAGAGAGGCGGTGGGTATGACCAACAAAGAATCTTTACCGTTTGACTATTACTTCTCTTCCCTCCTTCTCGATCAATCTACTTGTCATAGTTCATCCTACTTGTTTTCCTCGTGGTATGGACCAAACTCTACGACCTTTGACGACGACAACCTTATAACCGTTATCGTCTACTTCACCCATAGTCCGACCGCAAACACGAGCTTCGATATTCTAACTTTCGCAATTTTCTATAATACCCTTTCCGACTTTCTTTAACTTATATAAGACAGGATTCATTTGTCTAACTGTTCCTCTATTCTTTGTGACCGTTTCCTTTATTTATGATCTATGGTCAAAAAGAGAAAACGTACGTTATGGAATTAACTCTAAATTAATCTTTATTTCGTCAAGTGTGTAAAAAGGACAAAGTTGAACTCAGAAGTTGATAAGGATGATTTCAGTGATAAGGATGATTTCAGGATCTTCCTGTGCTGTGTTACGGGACGAAGTACGATTACTATGATTCCTTTAGTCTTCGATTTGGTTTAGTAAGGTCAGGTAGAAGAGACCGTCGACGTTTTATTGAGTGGACGTCACACTGGATGACTGTGGTCATTTTTGTTGTTTTCGAGACCGTTTAGGTGTACATTAAGGATATGACACTATAAATGCCAGAGAACGGGGTTTAATCCGGAAAAGACTACGTTGTGTTAATGAAACTCGTCGACTCAATCGAGAGGTTTAAGATTTCACAAACCCCAACGAAGTTGTTTGTGGTACAAGACCGTAAATTACTAAAGTGGTTACTCGGATCTTTTTGAGCCTTTCATAAGTTATGATAAGACCAGTCCATTTTTTAAAATTCGATGAATCCGACGGACACAGTCGTGTTCCTTAAACCCAATTCAAAAGGTGTAGGAAGATAGTGTTTAAGGTGGGCGCAAAATTAGTTTAGGAGTCACTGATAGTAAATGGTGTGACTAAAAAAAAAGGGGGTCCGCCTGTTATATTCACTTTAACACTCCGTGAATGACGAGAACTTGAAGAGGAAGTGAGTAGTATTTGTGTGAATGTGAACCAAGGATGACGTCAGTGTGTGTGTTATTTGCAAGTGGTAGTCCATCTAGTCTGACAGACTGATGGATAGGGTAACCACTGCTTCAGGAGTCTCCCTTTCAATAATCCTTTTAGAGGTAATTGTTATCACGTCCACTTGTTTACACCGTCTTTGAACTCATGACCAGTTTTAGTCTCCCTTAAAAATAGGGAAAGGGGTTCCGATGAGGTGAATTCAGGTCTTCTCTGAGTTCGTTCAATCTGCATTCCTTGTCGATGACTACGTTGTCATCGAAGTCTTCTGAACCCTGTTTCTTCTTAAACAGGTGTCAGTGCTTCAATTTCCATCTATCCGTTTACTATTAACTCTAGAGGGTTCAGAAGTAAGTCACGGGAAAGAAAGGACTCAATCCTTAGTCTAAAGGAGTGAAGATTCCCTCTAAAGGAAAAGATGCCATGAGGGAAGGGGTCCATTTACTTTCCTAAGAATAAATGAAAGAATTTGGGTTGTTGATTTACTTTGTCTGAAATATCAGAATATTTATTATAAAAGAAGGGTAGTTATAAAAAGAGGGATTCCCCTTCAGGATCTTTTAATGACATATATTCGATCTACTAAGACATTCATCGAAAATTTAATAAGAACTTCCTTTTCTTAAAACCCATGTAAGGTCTAAGATAATGATCATGTAATGCGATCCGTCCGGACAACCGACTTGTATCCGCTAAGTTGCACCCCTTCCTTTACTTCTCGTATGAATTGGAGAGTGCCAATAGAGAAGGTCGTTTCAGACAAAATCTGGTTAAAGGGAAATCGAGAGCAGGATCGTATACGAGGAGACAAGGAGGACGACGGCGGCGGTTCAGCGAAGTCAGCACAGGCTGAGACACGCTGGTGTGTCTGCTGAGGTCCGTTCTTGTGACCTCGTCCGACGGTAAAGTGAAAGGTTACGTACTTTCACTTTTCACTTTCACTTCAGCGAGTCAGCGCAGGCTGAGAAGCGCTGGGGTACCTGACATCGGATGGTCCGAGGAGACAGGTACTCTAAAAGGTCCGTTCTCATGACCTCACCCCACGGTAAAGGAAGAGGTAGACAAGGAGGATAAATGGAAATTAAGACAAGATGGAAGAATTATTAAATATTTACCAATCTCCAAGTTGAATAAGTATAGACTAGAGATACGTGTGTGTCCCTCTTTCCATAAGACTGTTCCATCAAAATATTTAAATTGTTAAAAGTCTAGCGAATGACCTCCATTTTTCCAACTGGGGATCTTTGTTGACCGGTGTATGAGAATTATAGGTACTGTCCTTCAAATTACAGAACTAATCGATCAACGACTATAGTTCAAAAATTGTTCATATCATGATTTGTAGTGTTTAAGGAGAGTCGTTATCACCGAAGGTAATATCTTTTACAGTCAGACGATTGGATCTTTCAAATGTCCCGAATTATTGTCAAGAAAGGAGTTGAGCTAGTTTAGTAAGGATTTCGCAGTAAGTAACTAAGTAGACAAGTAGTTTGGTCCCACATGATACACGGGTCTTTGACAAGGTCAGTGACCCTTATCTCCTCACTTCTGTTACGGACAGGAGTACAATAAATTTAAGATCACTATATTCAGTCTACTGTTCATTATAAATAAATCCAAGAACATTGGTCGTAACTTGAGTCCGATTTGAGTGGAATTTTATATGTGTTAGTGATGGACGGGATGGAGGACGTGATACTGTTTTTCAGTCCGTGAAGTTTTTTTTATTTTTTTCGTGACTAGTAGGGTGTCTTTATATATACAGCCAGAGTTGTTGTTGTTTAAGTTGACGACTGAATTTTTTGTCTTCGTCGTCGTTATTTTGTACGTTGTTTTTCTTATTTAAAGATCCTAGTAAATTTTGAGTTCACCATTGAGGATAACTATATATATAGATTTCTGATAATCGAGGGGTTCACGGTTACCCTACCGGTCGACAAAAACCTATCAAGGGTGAGGACAAAACTGTTACTTTGGCACTTTAGTGTCCTTCTATTCGAAGACTCTTGGTACGGGGTGAGTTCCAGGTCGACGTTGTCAGCCCTATGTGTCTGTCGAAATTACTCTTCCGTCACCAATGTCTTGACACTCTCCGTGTCAATACACTGTAATGGGGTGTCGACCTCCCATTGGGTTCGCAACTACCGTGTCTCTTCAACCACGTTCTAAATCAAGGATGGGTGGAGTGATTAAAATATATACAGAGAGGTGGTGGGAACGAGTGGGGTCGAAAGTTCAATGACTTTTGTCCTGGGAGAAAGAGTGAACTCCTGGAAACGTTACAGCGAGAGAGTTACGGACCTAACAAGAGGGACCGGACAGGGAGAACGGGAGGTCGAACTACCAAGGGCGAGTCGTGCAGATGTAGGTGTCTCTCAGACTGAGGAGATAATCTTACTTGAGGAAAGAACAGAAGGGTTAGTGTTGTTGGTCAAGAAAAGGGAAAGTTTCGTGAAAAGTTTTAAATAAAGAGGGAAATGAAGAAACAGGAGACGGAGGGGAGGATCAGGTATTCGAAGTACTTCCGTCTTAGAACGATTTGTCCCTCCGGACCGCACGACGTTAAGTAACCCAGCGTTTCTCAGCCTGTGCTGACTCGCCGACTTGACTTGTAGATCGTTTTACGGACCGGACATTATTCACTACGAGTTATTTATGAGTACCCTAAATATTTTTTATCGTACATTTCCAATAGTTTTTGTTCGCTTCACACTTTTTGACGTCAATTCTCTTCGGATTTTTCTGTACTGTTAGTTTACTTTACACCACAGAACCTACTCTAGGACCTTATCTTTTCCCTGTAGTCCATTTTTGATTCCGTTAGATTCATTTGGATACTAAATTAATTATTATTACATGGTTATAATCAAGTAATTAGTAGTGTTTACAAGGTAAGATTACACTCTATAATCATTATTCCTTTTAACGTACATCCCTTCCCCTATATATTGAGATAGTAGACAGTAGTTAGTTTTTATTCTCAGATTCTTTTATGTTTTGTTTAGATCAGTTGTTTTCGATAATACACAGTGGTTGTGATAAGCTCGGGTCTCTGTAAGTGACTTTTAGTTCCGACCCAATTTTAATTAAAACTTTTAAGATTTTGATTAAAATGATGAACTTAAAATTAATAAAATTGGTAAAGTTGAGTTCTTTTATTGGTCTCTAAACCGGTATCAGTGTCTGTGAGATCCTTTTCCAACTATATTTCTTGGGTTTATATAAATTAGTTTCCCAAAAGTACTCGTGACTTCATCTTTGATTTGTTTTCCAAAACTAGTCTTAACTAGTTCGGTCTTCATCTTAAAGGATATGAAAGAGATTAAAGAGGTCCCTTCTACCCGATAACAGTTGACAACTTTCGAAAACCTCCCCTACTTCCCTGTGACGGTAAAACTAATGAATTTTTTTTTTTAGTCATGTTACGAGGAACGAAAATAAGGTACGACACTGACCCATCAATGTGCCATCACCCACCCCTCGACCCCCTCTACTTCGGGACCTCTCGATTTATTGTAAGTAATCGGTTCGATTACCTTTACTCTTCATCCGCACTCTTCTCACTATGACTACCACCTCTTAAGTCCATGAGTTTACACGGTTTTTGTAGGTATAAAGTAAAGTCGGTTAACAATGATGAAAGAAAGATGGTTGAAAAAGAGTCTTATTTACCGTTTTTAACTGTTGAACTACCAATTAAAGACGGAATTAAAGATGGGACACGGTTTCGAGGTTACTTCTGATATTTCCCGGTTATCTAATTGGTCTTTTCCCTTCCCTTTACTTAAATTTATGAACGATCATGTCCAAGTGTCAAACCCCTCGACTATAACTATGGTACTGAAGTTATGACTTTTAGTATGTGTACTGTGAGTACACGATCCCGGTCTGACGGGTCGAATGTAGGAACTGAATAGGTGACACAGAATACACAGTTTAAACATTTTACTCTAATTACTGTCATGAAGGGTGTATCCACACAATACTAATGTACTCATTGTGAATAGACGACGATTTTGTTACGATTTGTATATTATGTTTGAATTATTTATGGTTGTTATTAGTAATCGTGTTACCTCCTTTGACCCAATTGACTAGATTTCCCTCTTTTCCATGATTTTCCATTTCTTTAATCCTATCACCGTTTAATTCAGTGTCTTACCGAAACACTGAAAAAGAAATTTCGTTACCCAGAATTTTCTGGGAGTGTTCCACCAAGAAGAACAAAATGTTCCTCCCTCTTCAATTTGAGTCGATGGTCGAAGGTGTTTAAGTTCTATGTTGATGTCTCCCCCTCACCACCAAGATGTGGAACCTTTTCATAATAATTATCTTGTCTTCTCTTGAACGAAAAGAAAGTACTGGTGCCACATCAGTAGTCTCTATACTTACAAATCCTCCCTGAACAGATGATCTGAACGGACATCAACCTGGGGTTTCGGATGGTTGGATCTCTTTGTGAAGTATTTTTACTTCTCCCAATCTCCTCTTCTATTTCAGTACGAGAATTCAAAAAGGGAAGACCGAACAAGGATAAAATCTTTCTTTCTTCCCCCTTTCCCGCCCCCCCTCCCCCCTCTTTCCTTTTATTCTTTTCTCCTCTGTTCCCCATTTTATTAATTCTTCTCTCCTCTGAACGATTTGTTATTCTCTATCTCCATCGAGTCTCATTCCAGAATCCTTACATTGGTCAAGACAAGTGTTTTCTGGTTCTTTTTCATCAAGAATTAGTAAAATAACTTTTGTCAATTGTGGCTTTTAGTTTTGTAAAACAAATTATATTAGATTTATTTTTGTAAAAAATAGGAGTTTCAAACATAGAATTCTTATGGAGTCTGGTCGACAACGATAGGATTGAAGTAGAGAGATCGTGGTGGTAAAATATTTCTTATTATAAATTTTCGACCTTCTTTCCGTCTACTCTTCGGTTCAACTACCTGTAATTAAAGGGTGAACCTCGTTACTGTTTAAGGGACGTAACCTGAACTTTCCTATCCCTTAATTGAGGTATCACGGAAAGCTCAAAGAAACAGAAGTAAAGATTATCAGGACAGAATTAAGATTGGAAAGTCTTCTTTTTAAGCCCTTCCGTCTCTCCAAATCTCAAGGTCGCAATTACGATACGAAAAGTAGTGTTTTATCTTTATTCTGACTTAAAACCGCGTTCTTTTTACGAATGGTTCTTCATGTTTTACCCCCTCCTCCATGCTGTTTTTGGTGTCGTCTTTTCGTCGTGTGTGGCGTGTCTCGTCGTGAGTCGAGTACAAGGTAAGACAAACCTGAGGTGTCTTTTCTTCGTCGTCTCGAGATTGGATGTCAGAAGACGAGCAAATGTCCTGTTTTACAGTGACCTTTGTCTGATCTTGTTTTAGTCTGTCCAGAAGACCTGTGGTTGTACGTTTTCTCCTTAGAAGTCAAGATAATTCGTCAAGTGCTTCCGAATTTGATGAATACTTGGAGTGAGGATTCAAGACCAAACAGATTGTGTTTTTCGTACGTGTTTACGTTTATAGGACATAATGGGTTATATAAACCTCTATGTCCATCTAATTTTTGTTTTTTGTCATTAATTTTTTTTTTTTACTTTGTGTGTGTTGGTACGGACAAATGGAACTTACCCTATTCTTATTACACGACCCGAACCGACCGAACACCAATTGGGACATCACGTCCATTCTTGTGACACAACTGAACCTCTACCTCAGACTTAATTTGGTGAAAGTCCAAAGTATGGACCGGTGTTACGTGGACTTAGTCTATTTAACCTGGTTAATGTTTGTTATGTGACCCTGACTCCTCGTATAGTCGGTCATCCAAATTTTTAAATTTAGAATTTTGTTATTATTTAAACGAACATTCTCTTTTAATGACTTAGAGGGTGAGCATTATATGGTGTTCGTTTATGTCAAAGTTTCTTAACCCTCACCCCGGTATCTTTATTTTTAGGACAGTTTTGGGGGTTATCATTATATGTATATATTCAAGTGGAGTTACCAACCCCCTTTAACAAGTCCTCAGTCTTTTTCTCGATGACTGTGGGTTCGTAACAACATTTCTCACAGACTGTAAGTTTAATAAACACACGTAACAGTTCCACCCTCTATAAGGTGTATGTAAATTTTAAGTGAATGGGTAATTTATTCTTGGTCTAAAAAGATTTTACATATATATGAAGAGACGGAGGAATTCGACCAATAAAACAATGGAAACAAAGAAGACTAATCCTTTCTATATGGACGAATGAAAGTATTTAATTTTTGTAATTGTCTTTATACATTAAGGATTAAAAATCTTTTTTATTTCAGTGTATATTAGGGTAGTAGGTCTGAATTGGTGATAAGTGTCAAACGTATTCTCGGTGATTCTAAAGAAGACTAATGTTAGAACAAAAAGGAAAAATTATTTTTACCCTACAATGGACGACAAGTATTAAATGAGAAGGTGTATTATAGACTCTCTGTAGAGAGGGACAGTCTTGTATTTTTAGATGGAGTGTGACTGTCTATAGTGTCGATAAGTGAAAAAAAAAAAAAAAATTAGTGTTACGAGGATCCACCGTTAGAAAATTTTTATATAAGTATGGGAAAGGATAGAAGAATCGTCCCCTTGTATGGAAAAAAGTCTTAATAACAAAGGTTCTCGTGAAGACACGACACGATACATGTAATGTCTTTGTAGGGTCTCTGATGACGTCATACAGTTTTGTAGACGACTCATGATTCGTCTTGAGTTAATGTCAAGATACTAAACCTCCAAGAAATACAGAAACGGAAAGGAGACACTAGACCGTGAAGAACTGTTAGGAGACAAAGACCGACATAGAGGAAAAAGTAGACGTCATTTGATCCTTTGACATTCTTTTCGTACGAAGATGTATTCTCAGATTCCTATAGGAAATACTTACTTAACAAAGACAGTATTAAAACCGATACGTTTTCAGATACTTTTTGGAGTGACACGAGACTTATCAATACCGATGACCTAGTTATATCAACTTCGACTATTAACCCAGGTTCTTCTAAGTAGCTACTTTGTGTAAGGTATCCTTTAGTCATACTTCCAGTCGGTGTCGAAGTTTAAGTCATAATGGAATAAAGTGTATGAGAATTAGACCATTCTTTAAATATTTATATATTACGAAACTATCATTTCTGGAGACGAAGTGGTCCCGTAAGTCTATAAAATCACATTGACTCTAGATATTTTAGACAACTATTCATTTACATTCTTGTCATTTTCCTCTACACTTTTAGAATTTTGCAACTGTTACCTTGTACCATTGACGGAACAGAGTTTGATAAAAAAAAATTAACTTCATGTCAATTTTACAACACGATCAAAGACGACATACTGTTTCACTAAATATATATGTACATATATATGTATATGTGTGTGTGTGTATACGTCTAAGAAAAGGTAATATCCAACAATATTTTATACTTCATATCAAAGGACACGATATGTCATATCCAAGAACAACAAATGGATAAAATATATAACATCACACATATACAATTAGGACTTGAGGATTAAATAGTTTGGGAATTTCGTAATTTTTCAGTATCAAAAAAGAGTGGATAATTTGTGTACTTTATTGAATAAACTTCTCTAATTCTTTGTGTTTGTAGAATCGTGCTTAATCTTCCCGGCAGGGGGAGGAATGAATCAAGTACTACTAAAATTCAGAACAGGTCCATTCGGCGTCGATTTCAGGAACGATACCAACTGTAAATTGTTATTTTTTATGAAGTCTTACATCAAAAAATTTGTAAGTACTACACTTTAAACTTATAGTCACGATTGTGAGAACCACTAACTCATAGTGTCAAAAATCTTTGTTGGACGGCAAGGTCGTAGTGTCATTGAAAGTCTAAATAACATCAGTTAAAAAAAAGGGATTTATCCAAGACTTGGACCCCACGACCTAAAGACTTGTACAAATAATAATGTGACATGATTTTATGATAGAATGATTATTTTTATTATAATTGACCCTCCCGAAACGATCAGAGTAATAAATCATACATAAGAATTTTTCAAAGTTTTACATATTAAAGACCCCTCCCTCCACCCCCCCCCAAGTACAAACCCTTGCGTACATGTGGGTCCCACCTAAGTACAGTTACATACCGTTTTGGTTATGTCATAATATTTCATTTTATTTCATTTTAAATTTTTTTTATTTATTTTATATATTTCAAATTTTTTTACATATTAAAGATATTTAACCAGAAAGACTGTTTCAGTTTTTAATCACGTTTTACAGGTTCTGTTCAATCTCCTTTATCGATCAGGACTCACAAGACCCGGTCTTTGTACTTTATATTTGTACTTCATATAAATTATGACAAAATATTTCTTATTTCCTTATTTTCTGTTGTACCTGTAACGAAGGCCGTAGTAACAACGACGACGATTCAGCGAAGTCAGCACAGGTTGAGACACTGGGGAATCTGCCGTCGGGTGGTCCGAGGCGACAGGGACCCTAAGAGGTCCGTTCTTGTGACCTCACCCAACGGTAAAGGAAGAGGTTACGTCCTTTCACGTTTCGGTTTCACTTCAGCGAGTCAACACAGGTTGAGAATCACTGGGGTACCTGACGTCGGATGGTCCGAGGAGACGGGTACCCTAAAAGGTCCGTTCTCATGACCTCACCCGACGGTAACGAAAGAGGTAGGTCGTAGTGACATCGGGACGGGAAATTCGGGAAGGAAATTTTCGTGAGAAGGATCTTAAAGTTCATTGTTCATCGTACTGGTGGTTTATCAGACATCTCGTGATAACGGTTGTAGTTTCTTTATTTTAGGACCGAAGGACTGAGGATGGATCAGGTGACAAGAAACGGGCATTCAAGTCTGAAAGAGTTCAGTAAATTCGTGGTTCTCGGACTACATCTCGTTATTGACTGGTTTTTTACCGTTTCCTTAAAAACAGAGACTCACGATACAAGGACGACGGGGTGTCACCCCAGAATAGTGATTGAGATGGGTACAAAGAGTCGGGTTTATGAAGGGATACCCAATCAATGATTGGTTTGATTGGACTCGTGGAGTGAAACGTCATTACACACAGTCTCATCACCTGGAAATCTCTTCTGACACGTTCGAGTCAACGATTCAACACAGGCTGAGAAACGTTGGACTACCTGACATCGAGTGGTCCGAGGAGACAGGTAACCTAAAGGGTCAGTTCTTATGACCTTACCCGACGGTAAAGGAAGAGGTCCAATCTCTTCTAATCAAACCAATTCTTAACTTCATGTACATTTACGATCCTTTTTTTACACTTTTTTATAGACCAACTAAATTATCGAGTGATCCTACTCGATAATATTTATGATTTATTAGACTCATGAAACAATTATTATTTTGTTCGTCTACATATAATATCTTTTAACCCTTTGATGTCTTTCACCTTTCTTTTTATAACGTATCATAGTAGTATATCTTTTTTGATGTCCGTCAAGAGTGAAAACGTACCCTGACACAATTGACTTTGGCCACGTGTCACCTTGACACAGGAGTAAAACGTACGAAGAAGTCATTGACTCTAGTTAGGACATGACGGACAAGACAATTGTAAGTCAAAAAGAAGGTTTAATAAGAAATGCATCATAAAAAATTTTTTATGAACCATATAATATAACATAATATAATTTAAAAGTCAAAATATATGACGAAAAAAGTTAATTATTACTTGATACAAAAGTTCTGTGATTCACAGTCCTTCGTAAATTGTCCTCCGAAGGACACACGACAAAACCTAGACAGTACTTAGGAGACAGGGAATAGTTAAGGGCTTATAAGTCCTTAATTCACCTCGTCGTTTGACGACCCCCCGCCCCCAACCCCCCACCCCCAATCCTTACGTACGGAAAGGAAGGCAATCAAAAAGGTAAACCATTTTCACTAATAAATGTTGGTAGAGAGAAAGTATACCTGTTGGAGTACGAAGGAACCATTGCACATTCAAAACTAAAATAGAGACGACTTTTATCGATGGAACATTCTGTCATATTTATGAGTGTGTTACAACTTATTTTGTGGGAACCGAGGTAGTCTCGGACCCAGGGGAACAGAAGAGAGAGAGAGAGAGAGAGACCTCGAGTCTTCGGGAACACAAGTGAAAGGACGGGTCCGAAGATTCTGGGAAAGCTCTTCCACGAGATACGGAAGTGGGGTAGCTCTCCCGTGGTCCACGCGGGGCACAGTCCCCGAAATAACCAAAAGACGCATTTGGTTCCTTATAGTCGGAGAAAGAGAGAGGAAATGAAAGAATTTCATTTGACCACCTGAGACCTGGTGGTCCAAGGCCAGGTGATTTCCTGGAGTTGTTGATTCATAAAAAATTCTTATACCAAATATTACCGATGTGTCAAAAGATAAGATGCTTAGATGACGTTAAATTGTGTGTAGAAAGGTAAGTTATTCAGCCGACAAAGGTTAGAAAACGATAACATTGATTACGACACTACTCATAGAACCGTCATTAAAAAACACCAATAGAGATTAATTAAAGGATCCTATTTAGGGATCTTCCCTAATGACTCCCTTTACTGTACTTGTAGTAGGAATTCTGAGAATTATGATAACAGTTTAGAGGTAGAGTATAATTTGGAGAAAATTTTCTTCCGTCTTGTTACGTCCAATTCGGTTAGAAAACACTCGAGGATTTTTGTTTATTCATGGGAAAGTGAGTGTGTATAAGTTAGTCTAGTGACATTCAATTTGGAGTTTAGAAATAAGACGGTAGAGTAGTAAAGATATATCGACACCTTTCTACTGGTGATAAGGAAATGAAAATTTATAGACAGTATTATACCCGAAGGATCTAAAGGAAGCAGAAAAGAGTGAAGAAATTTTCCTCCTTTGAAATTAAAGTACAGTTGAGATTATAATTGAAAAAGTATGTCTGGATTTAAATACTCGTGAAGACCGAAATTTGTCTAACTCCACGTTAAGATTAGGTTCCGTAAATGATTGACATACTGGAGTCCAATCAGTGAATTAGGAAGATTTACACAAAGGAGTAGATATTTGTCCCTATTACGATGGTGAATGAAAAATACTGACAACCAAACCTAATTTATTCTTTTATTACATTTCACACTTCATGAATAAGAGTCGTATAACGAACCGTGTCATTCGTGAGTAATAATAAAGTTACCGTTACGGTTTCTTTCGAGTTTGATGGTGTGTTAACGTGAGTAGAGTGTGTGATCGTTTCATTACGAGTTTTAAGAGGTTCGGTCCGAAGATGTCCATACACTTGGCTCTTGAAGGTCTACAAGTTCGACCAAGATCTTTTCCGTCTCCTTGGTCTCTAGTTTACCGGTTGTAGGCGAGCTAGTGACTTTTTCGTTCTCTCGGTCTTTTTGTAGATGAAGACGAAATGACTGATACGGTTTCGGAAACACACCTAGTGTTGTTTAACACCTCTTAAGAAGTTCTCTACTCTTATGGTCTGGTGGACTGGATAGAGGACTCTTTAGACATACGTCCAGTTCTTCGTTGTCAATCTTGACCTGTACCTTGTTGTCTGACCAAGGTTTATCCCTTTCCTCATGTAGTTCCGACATATAACAGTGGGACGAATAAACTATTGAATGATTCTAGTACCGTAGACCAGTGTAGTGAAGTACCCTTTACCTACCCCTTTGTCACCTTTGTCACAGTCTGAAATAAAACCCCCCGAGGTTTTAGTGACGTCTACCACTAACGTCGGTACTTTAATTTTCTGTGAATGAGGAACCTTCCTTTCAATACTGGTTGGATCTATCGTATAAGTTTTCGTCTCCGTAATTAAACGGTTGTTTCCAGGCAGATCAGTTCCGATACCAAAAAGGTCATCAGTACATACCTACACTCTCAACCTGACACTTCTTTCGACTCTCGGCTTCTTAACTACGAAAACTTGACACCACAACCTCTTCTGAAAACTCTCAGGGAACCTGACGTTCTTCTAGGTTGGTCAGGTAAGACTTCCTCTAGTCGGGACCCACAAGAGACCTTCCTTACTACGATTTCGACTTTAAGGTCATGAAACTGGTGGAGTACGGTTCTCGACTGAGTAACCTTTTCTGAGACTACGACCCTCCCTAACCCCCGTCCTCTTCCCCTGCTGTCTCCTACTCTACCGACCTACCGTAGTGGCTGAGCTAACTGCGACTCAGACCCACTTGAGGCCCTCAACCACTACCTGTTCCTCCGGACCGCACGACGTTAAGTACCCCAGCGTTTCTCAGCCTGTACTGACTCACTGACTTGACTTGACTTGACTTACGTCTCATGTAGTACTCTTTGCGATCCGACCTACTTCGTGTTCGACCTTAGTTCTAACAACCCTCTTTATAGTTATTGGAGTCTATACGTCTACTGTGGAGGGAATACCGTCTTTCGTTTCTTGATTTCTCGGAGAACTACTTTCACTTTCTCCTCTCACTTTCTCAACCGAATTTTAAGTTGTAAGTCTTTTGATTCTAGTACCGTAGACCAGGGTAGTAAAGTACCCTTTATCTACCCCGTTGTTACCTTTCTCACTCTGAAATAAAAGAACCCCGAGGTTTTAGTGACGTCTACCACTGACGTCGGTGCTTTAATATTCTCCGAACCAGGAACCTTCTTTTCAATTCTGGTAGGATCTGTCGTATAATTTTTCGTCTCTGTAATGAAACAGTTGTTTCCAGGCAGATTAGTTTCGATACTAAAAAGGTCATCAGTACATATCTATACTCTCTACCTGGTCTTTCTTTCGACTCACGGCTTCTTAACTACGAAAACTTGACACACACCACAACGTCTTCTGAGTACTCTCAGGGAACCTGACGTTCCTCTAGGTCGGTCAGGTAGGATTTCCTTTAGTCAGGACTTATAAGTAACCTTCCTGACTACGACTTCGACTTTGAGGTTATGAAACCGGTGCACTACACTTCTTGACTGAGTAACCCTTTCTGGGACTACGACCCTTTCTGACTTCCGTCCTCTTCTTCCCCTGTTGTCTCCTACTCTACCAACCTATCGTAGTGGCTGAGTTACCTGTACTCAAACTCATTTGAGGTCCTCAACCACTACCTGTCCCTCCGGACCACACGACATCAGGTACCCCAGTGTTTCCCAACCTGTGCTGACTCACTGACTTGATAATAATAATAAGGTATTTATATAATTATATTTCAGTATAATAATGTTATTCTAAAAGATTTCGAGACAAATATAGACTTTATTTTTTGTCTGATCAATTAACTCACAATCATGATTTTCATTCTCTTATTTTAATGACTTTGGAAGTGTTCTTATTCCAGAAGGGACTTTCGAGTCAACCATTTCTTAAACGGACGTTACGTCATCTGGGACCAAACTAAGGACCCAGTCCTTCTAGGTGACCTCTTTCCTATCCGATGGATGAGGGGTCATAAGAACCCGAAGGGAACACCGAGTCTACCGTTTCTTAGACGGACGTTATTCTCTCTGGACCCAAGCTCGGGACCCAACCCTTTTAGGGGACCTCTTCCTTTTCTGATGGGTGAGGTCACAAGACCGGACCTCTTAAGGTAAATGACATATCAGGTACCCCAGCGTTTCTCAGTCTGTGTTCACTCGTTGAACGTGAAGTGAAAAAGTGTTCTTTTCTTTACCTCTCAAAAAAACAAAAAAAAATTGACTTCCCATCGACTGAATGATATATCCAATCGAAGTTCACATGTCGTATCACTAAGGTAAAAAAAACGAAGGGACCACCGAGTCAGTCATTTCTTAGGCGGACGTCACGTCCTCTGGACCCAAGTTAGGGACCCGACGTTTCTAGGGGACCTCTTCCTTTACCGTTGGGTGAGGTCATAAGAACGGACCCTTTAGGGTGCCTGTCTCCTTGGACCGTCCGATGTCTGGTATCCCATCATTCTCAACCTGTGTTGAATCGTTAATGTGGTAGTGGTGGTGTCCAATAATATTCTATAACCTATATTACGGGAGACGATATGTCCTTCTTCACCTCACAAAATATAGACTCACGATATTTTGTTTTTTTCGGTACACCATCTTTCATTCTTTTAGAGAAAATTTTTATGTCAGTGAATTTCAATAGTGTGTGTATGTGTATTTTTCATAATGTTCATAAAGAAACTTTAAAGGAAATACTTTAGACTCCTATACGGTATGGATAGTAAGTTTCCGTTTAATTCGATTACTTGTCAAGAGAGACTTGATGACTATTCTTAAATTCTTTCTTCAAAGGAAGTAGGGTCAATAATTTGTCTTTGTCTAATTATTTTATCGGATAATATTGGTCATAAAAAAATATTTTATGACAGAGGAAGTTCAAAAATTGTCCCTAGATCAAATGTCTTAAAAGAAAGAAATTATACTCCCTTTACTTCATTAATATTTTCTATGGTATTATAGATCCTGGATATATGTGTACCGTGATACGATACATAAGGTATTAGACTCAAATCTCTATATTGTTCTCGAAATGAATTGTGACTTGTCGTCCTTATTTCTCAACAAGTTGTTACAGTATTTCCCGAAAACCGAAAGGTTATTTCTTAAATTTAGTTTTGTCTCTCATTTTTTTGTGTTTTTGTTGTACTTTATGAAATATAAGTGATCGGATAACAACTATGATCGGTCGACGACCATTTAATCGAAATTATATATGTTTTTCTTATTTGTGTTTGTATAAGTGTCTCTCAAGACGTAGACTTTCCTGACGAGTTCATCCGACCAATTTATATAGTCGTTGTATTCTAAAATCATATGAACGACTATGACTATCCGTGACTCCGCACCCACATGTTTGTCCTTTTGTTCTCGTAAAGACAAAGAAAAGAAAGTACTTCAATAGTCGATGGTGATGGTAATTTGTTTTGAAGGTTAAAAACAAAGATCATCAATAGTTCTCGGTTCCTTACGATTCTCCTCGGTTTATCCGGTCCTTTTCATCCTTACAGTTTTGGTTTTCGTTCGTTGTGGGTCTTAGACGTCGTTAGATAATCTTTCTAAAAGATTAAGGGTCGATCAACGTTATTTCCGATGGTTCAATATGAAAATAATTGTATGACTTATAAAAAAAATTTATGTCATAAGAAAGTTAAAGGACTGTAGTCAAGATCGTTTCATCGTGATTTGGTGTGACTTGTATAGATAGTTATGTCTGACTTTTTAGTCACGCATAATTCACGAGTTTTTTGGAGTTTGACTGAAGATCATTTAGTAAGATTAAATATTAAGTCAGGTTCTATGGATTTTGGTTTCTTGTTTTGAGAGATACGTGTTCTATTCCGACATGTTTTAGTCCCTAAAGGGGGGAGATTCTGATGAAAAACCAAGTCGTCTCGTTGTTGACTAGAACGTCATACCGTATTCTTCCTTCCTCTTTTGGACTGACTCTCTCTCTTGATATTCCATATAAGATGGACTTATACATCTAATGAATCAAAATCATTCTTTAATCGGTGGAGTTTTATATAAACAGTACCATGGTACAAAAGACGTTTCATTCAGTTTAGTTATCGTTAAGGAGTTTCTCAAAGGTTTTTGAACTTCTAAGGTTCAAAAGGTCAGTTCTGAATCGTAGAACCTTTATAGATTTAATACCACCTATTTGTTCACTCATGACTTTTCAATACCAAAATATAATGTACGTAGTTTATGTGACACCTTTTCGTGTCGGTTGAAGATAGTGTGGACTTTGTTCGTCTCCGACAGTTCTTGTTGAACGAAAGAGAGTCGAAGGACTAGTCGGTACGAACGAAAATCCCCTTTCTACCTTTAAAGACACCCTATTTTAGTTGTAAGAATCTTTGACGAATGTTGTCCTACGGAATGGCTTTCCTCCATCAGGCATGCAGACCCAACGGACTCCCATCTGTCGTATCCCAACTCTGACGACGTTCCAGACCATGACTCAGACAGGTCCCATTCGTCAAAGGCTTTGTCCTTGACTCTCCTATACACGTATTCCAGATCTTTTCAAGTTCTTTTGTTTTTAAAGTGTATTCTTTTTGTTTTTTTGTCGATTATAGTGATTGTCGTTTCTTAGTTATTACTCATGTGATTGGACAGTGTATTTTACAGAGAATTATACCAGTCTTTCATCTTAATAAAAAAGGAAAAGTCCAGATAAATAGTAGATGGATTGTTTGTTAAAATATCTTTTTAATTCAAAGTTTGTAGGAGGTTTCCAGGTCAGTGTGGTGTTTGTAAACACCACACGATACACGTTCCGGGATACACTCTATGTTCATGACTGATTTGAGTAAATACGGGAATACAGATTTATATCTTATTTTAGGATTTTCCTGTCTGTTGACCCATCTTATCTAACCGTTGACTGAGGTAAGGGGTGACTCGGGAGGTCCGGTTTGATTTCAAAACTCTCACTTTCACCTTGAGCCTTTTCTCCCACTCTGGAAGTCTCTTTTTCGTCCGTTGGTGGTATAATCTTTTGGTCCTAGTCCTCACACCGGGTTACAGGGATCTAGCTCGGATATTTTAGTTCGCAGTTCACTGATTATTTTAGGCCCTTCAGGATCTGTCCTGTGACCGAACGGGGCGACTATAAATTCGGTCTCATATGACGGTGATCAACCAAATCGATCTCTACTTAAGTTGTCACTTTGAAGTCCCTAAAATTTGGTCGACCGACCGACTGGACGAGTAAAGTAGGTATCTTATTCTACCACGGTGTAAAATACGTGACTTTAAAAAAAAAAAAACGTGACTTAAAAATCTATGCTCAATAAAATAAACCACTCAATAGGACATGAATATTTCATTCTTTCATTCACAGTACATGGTACGTCCAGTATTGTTATTTTATTACCGCCCCTCCATCAAAGTCTCCCCTTTCCAAAAAAGAAAAAAAACGTCAAAAACTTCTCTTCTTTTACTTCCTTCCGATATTTCTTCACTAGACACTCGTCTGTCTTACACGTTTTTACTCTCTTTTCCTCAAGATCTTTTTCTCTTTCGGAGACGGTTCCCATGTCTGTCCCGAAGTCGGTTGTTCCTTGTCTCTAATATGATTCCCTTTCATATTCTGTCTGTCGTTTCTGGAACTTATGGTCCGATTTTCATAAGTCTGTTTAGACTTTGTTACTCCTCTGTGACTTTAACAACTCTTTTCCTACTGTTCTAGTTTCGACAAGAAATTATTTGTAATCAAACTGTAAAGAAACATTTTACCTACCCCCTTCCCCTAAACTTTGTCTCCGTCAATTTTTTACGTCACCAAATCTATTCACTATTCCTCCAGGTGAAATTCCATCTTTCGATTGTTCCACAGGACTCACGTTGTCCATATGTTATGAAAAAACTTATTTACTTACTTAAACGTTAAACGATATAAGTGTAGAGTCATCTGAAATTTTCTGACTTAAACTTTTAAAGATCAGAAGAATCGGTCTGAACTCTGGTCTTTTATCGAGTCCGACATCGACAGTTAGTTTAGTACACCTTTACTGAATTTTAGAATCATTGAAGTTTACCTAATTAGAGGTCTATACTATTTCTAGTATTTTATAAAAAATAAATCACAGAAATATCGAGTTTAATAAAATAGTGGAAGTATTCCTGGAGTCTCTTGTCCAAGTCAGTAAAGTGTCTTCTTTTTGTGCCTTTTACTGACCGGGTTCCTACAATAATTACAATTACTATTATGGTCTAATCTTAAACCTCTTAAGTAGCTCTACTAAAAAGTTAGTCAAGGAAAAAAAGTTTGACTACGTTTTTGTTTTCCGTGAATTATGTTTACCCGTGTTTTTCCTTTTCAAAAGAGCCCGTGTTTTTCCTTTTCAAAAGAAAATGTTCTCTGGGTCTGTATAAGACAGTGGTTAAAGAAATACATTGAACGGATACATTCGTGCATTTTTAAATAGGATCCAATTATTTCGTGCGAACATGCGTAGATACATACGTCCGAGTTGAAAATAGTTACACGTCAACCATCGAACTATATGTGTGACAAGACGTGGATGAGGAGAACGTCTACTAATTGAGTCACCTAGAATTTACGACTAGAATAGAGTACTCCGGGTTTTATAACGGAGACTCACTAAATTTGAGTGATTTGGACAGATTGGAGTTCGGATGAAAGATGAACTCCTGTGAAGATTTTCTTATTCGAAGATTTCGTTATTCTACTTGTGTCTAATCAGGGTCTTCAGGGTCAGACTCCGACCGAAATCGAAAAAATTAACTAGAGAGAAAATTTCACCTCGTTTCTCTCTCATTACTCTCCAATTCGTCACTATATACAAGTAGTGATTACCATAGAATGTGAAAAGTCACGGATAAGTGCAACTCTTTCGAGGACCCATTGTCACTAGATAAAGTCTGTTAGTAATTGAAAAATTTTCCTGCTATGGATCTGATATAAATGTACCTTTTTTTTTGACCTCATCCCGGTCTCTCTTGTTCTCTCCACTTTTATTCAATTTACAGTTGAATTATCGAATTTGTAGTTCAATGTAAAACGTTCCTTAGCTCTCCTTTTCGTATGTCTAAAAACTTTGTTAATAAGTTGAATGAAACGTCTTATGTAAACACTCCATATTAGTAACCTACTCGCTCCCTACATTAGCCACGTACAGTATTGACTTTCTTTCTATAGTGGTCCATTTTTCAATCTTGTAAATTTTTTACTTTCCCCTTTTAAAGTACAGAGTGACATCAGAAAGTTTGATTCCTTGTCTTATTTCGGACCTGTATTTCTTTAAAATTTTCTGATATGTCATCGTTATGGAGTGAGAAGATTATTACTCAAATATCTCTGAAAATCTCTGTCATTTTCGATCTTACTTCCGTCATATCTTTTCTCGATTTCCAGTCATGGTTGACTAGAGATAAAAACCGACACGACACAGTGCACACCCTAGAATCAAAGGGTTGGTCCATAGTTTGGACCCGGAAATCGTCGCTTTCACACCTTAGGATTGGTGACCTGGTAGTCCCTTAAGGGTCATGGCTAACTAGAAATGGTAGAGGTAGTGACAAGATTTTGGTATTTACTTCGTTGGAGGATTCGAGAGTAGATACGAGTTTCCACTTCAATTTTACGTTCTAGGTACAGATCCTTCGGTGTAATATGAAGAAGTCGAATAAGTAAGAGACCTACGAATGGGATAAGACTCATTTTCAAGTATTCCTACTGGACGTCCTTCTGTCTAAACCTTTTTCATAGGTTATTGACAACGATGACGATATATATTAGTCGTCGTCTTTCTACGTTCGTACGAAAATATGATCATAAAAAAAGTCGAAACATTATTTCGAAATTCAAACCATTTCGTCTCTGTCTGGACTCCTTGACTACATTGCGAGACTATTTGGTAGTTCATTTCCCTGAAAGTGTCGATGACGGGAGAACTGGAGGTAAAGTAGATCTTATCTATGACAGTACTCCGAATTAGGAGTACTAAAGTAAACCCTATTTATGACATTTATAAGTTGAGTTCAAACTGTCCATCGTCTTAGGAAAAGTAATCGTCATAAAGTCAGGTTTAATATCTGTCTCGATGTTATGTGTCTCGAACATGGTCTAAGGATTTAACAAGTTCTTGTAGGAAGTAATAGATAATATTCCCTCCAACGAGATAACACTTATTCCTGATTCCCACTTGGTTGATTGAAATACAGATCGACCCAAAAGACTCACAGAATGGGGTTTTCCCTTGTGACTAGCTCCAGTCTACACCCCAGTTAAGTACGGGTTGTCATTGTGTTTGGTAGACGCTTACCCGAATAGTACCTAGAACGGATAACGGTGACAAGTGTCAGAGACTTTTATTAAGTGTCGTTAAACATCTAATATGATTAGTAATTAATGAAACTGTTTTTACTTCCCTTAGAGTCAATCTAGATTCCAAGAATAGCAGGTGATGTATCTTGCCTTCAAGTAAACTAAAGATGTATTACCAAGGAAGAGACGACTGTTCATAAAAGTTTTTGGGTTTAGGAAGAGGAAGAGAGTAAATTAAGATCTTCTCTAGCGTTTTGTAAGATCCTCTAGATCCGGTTAAAAATGAAGAGATCTCTTACTTATTCGGAATTAGAAACACTATGGACCCTTGATACTTTTCTAATTTTTCTCAGTTCCGTATTAGATGAATTAATATTGAAGAGACGGACGGGAAGAAGGGGGAGTTCGACACCCTGTCGACGGAAGGATGATTTAACATTTCGTCATAATTCTAGTAATAACATAAACGTAATTTTTGGGTTCGAAAGACAAGGGAACTCTGTCTTTTAACGTACACTCCACCCTATTAGTTCAAAGTTACTGGATACAGTCAATGTGTTGTTTCGACATAGGGTCTTATTTTAAGGTGTTTTACCTTTATCTTGAGTTTAAAGAAATCGTGACACATTTATTTAAACCTACACAAGTTGAGACGTGATCAAATTTTTTTTTTCCATTGTCGTCCGTTTGTTCCGTTTTTGGATCTTTATATGAGACTTTCATTTTGATTGTCCTGTGAGAGTGCTTAAACTTAATTCCTTACTCCTTTTGTCCCTTTTGTCCTATTAAAGATCCAAAAGTCGAACTCTTTAACCTCCCTATCACTTTTATGAAGGTTTCTACTCATTCAACCCCTGCTCTTGTCGAAACCACTCCCGATTCCCGTCTTTTTCGAAAATGTATAAAATTCATACTGAAAGGAAAATCTATAGATTCACCTCTATAGTTCATCCGTCATCCTATGTTTTTGCTTTAATCTCGTTCTTCAGTCTGATCCTTGTGTTTAAACCTTAAATAATTGATACGTAGTTTATAAATTTCATTGCTTTACCCACCCTCTTATGTCTTTCTTGTTTCTACCACCTGGTCTTGGTTTAGGTCTCCGGGTGATTGTAAGTCTCTAATCTGTCGTCTTCGTTCCGGTCGTTTCTTCTTTCCACCCTCTTTCTCATCATTCTCCGTCCCATGTCCGTCTGTCTTCGTGGGTGACCTTGATCACGAAAGTCAATGACTTTCCTTGATTACTGGAACTGTTTTCGACAAAGTGACCTTCTTACCACTGTTCCAATTTAAACTCTCCCTACTTCTCATTTACCCTCCTCCGTTTTGTTCACTCCCGTTGAGAAAGGTCTCCAAGGTTCCGCCCAGTACCCTGTTTCTCTTCCAGACATTGACCACCCCTTGTACCTGAAGTCCCTCCGAAAACAAACACGAAATTCTACCTTCTATGACCTAGTACAGAGGTCTGTCCTACCTAATTCCTCTCTTCTTATTCTGTTACGCTCTTACCATGATCCTATTAGTGTCATGGTTTCAGGAACCCCATCCACTCTTGTCTGTTCTATGCTTCGTGTTTATTTTCGAGAATGGAAAGTGTCCTTGTTCTTATGATAAAGGTAAGACTGTTCTTATTTTGTTCCAATGTACCCATGTTTGTGTTCATCCCGACTTCTGAACCACCACCATCCAATTATTCCCTTGGAGGACAGTCTGTCGAAGATAAGCTCTTCTTTAGTAGTCAGTTTATACTTCTCTCCACTCGTCATACCCACGTGACTCTCCTTTCTTTACCATTTTCCATTTTGAGTACTCATTTCACATCATCCCACGGGTGAATTCCGGGACGCTCATTTGTCAGTCGATTCACATATTTGATGGGTCATTACAAGTCGATAAATTACATTATGAATGTCTCTTCCACCTGTCAACCTAATTTAGTCCTAACCCCAAATCGTTCCTGTCATGTTCTCAGTTTTAATAACTTCCATAATCATTCTCTCATTAACATTATTTCTTGACGTCTTAGGTACGCCTCATTTTTCCCTATCCTTTTCTTCTCCCTGTAATACCCACAACCTGTCCAGTAGATGTACCTACAAGTTTAATGGTTCTTATTATTTCCAGACCTACCTCTTCTTTTGTTTCTAGATCAGAAATTTCTCGTTTTACTGATCCTCAAGTCAGACTCCATTTTTCTTTCGACCTCCTTCCCCGTATTTATATCTGAAGTTTCCTTGATCTCAAAAACTTCCTTTCTTTCTCTTTATTAAAAATTCTTCGTTCTTCTGAGTTGAATGAAGACCCGGGACTTCATACATTCGTTGTCTGGAAAAAGAATCCCGATACTTCACTTTCAGCAAGCCAACACAGGCTGAGAAACTCTGAGGTACCTGATATGTCAGGTACCTTAAGAGGTCCGGTCTTATGACCTCACCCATCGGAAAGGGAAGAGGTCCCTTAGAAGGGTTGGGTCCCTAGTTTGAGACCAAAGGTCATAACGCCCGTCTAAGAAATGGGGACTCGGTGTTCCCTTCGGGTTCTTATGACCTCACTCTATAATTTTTTTAATTCTCCTCTGTGGAAAGCAACTAATCTCGTCAAGGGTATACATAGTCTCAATGGATCGATAGAAGAATTTTTACGTCTAAGAGTAGGTGTTGTCCAGATGACTTACTATTAGTGATTTCTACTCCGATCTTACGATGGAATGTTTATTCGTGAGGTCCAATTGAGAGTCCATACGATTTTCAAACTCTTGATGACCTTGTCGTAGAAACTCCTCCATTATATATGTTGATTTCTGTATGGGTAAAAAATTTTTCCGTATAGTAGAAAATAATGTACCCTTAATATATTTCAATTCCAATTCGTAGAATTCTATATATAGGATTTGTTTGCAGAAAAATATTTCGTTGTGTTTAAATAAGAAGACTTCACACACCATATTATACTTTCCCGTATCGATAAATTAAAGTTCCTCCTGATTGACGGGATACCCCGTATGGTGGTACTATAAGGTTTTTTTCGAATCTAGAGGTGTTCTTTTTTTTTTTCTTGTAAGATGTTTAAAAACCGATTCCAAACCATTTGTCTCCCACATAGGATAACTCTACCCAGAGGGAGTCCCGGGTCATAGTTAAAACCCGAGAGTCCCCTGATGAAAAGAAAAAAAACCAGATCTACCTATCTATCTTAGTAGACCAATAATCTTTCGATCTTTGTATAGTTCGGTAGGTCTCTTCGTCAGTCTCCGACCGGGTGTTTAAAAAGACTAAAACTCATTTCGTGATAAATAATGGAAATCTTCTTGTAAGTTAGAGTTTTGTTTTTGTGTTAGTGGTTAGGGATCCTCACCTAGGGTACATTGAAACGAGGAATCGACCATACGTCATTCCAAATATCCTCCCGCATTCCTACTTGTGTACATGTTCCGTTACTTTCCTAAGACCTATGAGACTCTGTTCACTCCGTTAGTCACTTTTGTTCAATATTTTCCAGTCGTAGTGGACCAGTGTCCTTATGCAGGTACTACGTGTCTTATACCATGAATGAGAGGAGACTGTACCATTCCAAACTTCGTTCCGAACTTCAAAGTCCAAAGACTAGTGACTGAAGTCCCAACGAATGAACTGACCCTTTTGGTTTTACTTATGTAATCGGAGACCTACTAGACGACGTAACGATTTTCACTGATTTAGTTTGGTTAAAGAAGGATCTATTCCCCGTTCCAATCAGATGAAGTACTTCAGGAATAAGAGCCAAAAATAGCCGATGGATTGTCGATTCCGGTCCGGATCATGGAAGTCGTAAGGTCAAGAAACAGTGTAGGGATCTGGCACTGACAAAAATATGGTGCACCTTCAAAGTCCATTCGTTGTCCGTTGAGTCTAAAAGAGATTTCTGGTGTACCATTTTCTTTTGAGATGTCGTTGGATTTTGACGAGGGTGAAATAAAGGTTTCATGGTTTCCTTACATCCCTCCACTGACTGAAGTCTGTTACCCGGAGTATTAGTGGACTTTTCGAAAAAGTTTAATGTGTACGAATGCGTTCTTCCCCAAGACTTGGAATTCTACCACGTAATGTGACGTGAAGACAAAAGGGGGTTAATTCTTGTTTGTTTAAAAACAAGAATATGGGGTTTGAACCGTTTAGACAAATTTTTTTTGAACATTGTTTAATTCTCTTTGACTTTTTCTGATTCAGTATATTTGATCCTCCTATTTAGTAATACAATCTATGAAATTACAACCCTTCTAGGAGTCACTCTAAGACTTTACCTCTAATGGGAAACTAGAAAGTGTTGCAAGAGGGAGAAGGAGAATGGAATGAAAGGTTGAGAGGGGTATAAGGGAGTTGGTGATCATATCATGTCGCGAATTCCCGCGTCTGAGACCTTGGTCTGACGAACTCGAGTATAACGTGAAACAGTTTTGATCGAAATACCGAAATCCGTTCCGTACTTGAAGAGACATGAGGTCAAAAAAGTTGGCAGTTACTCCCTATTAATATCTTGGATGGAAAGTCCCGACAATATCCCTAATTACTCAGTTATATACTTTTCATAAATCTCGTTTCTGATCTTCTCTCATTTGTGTTACATTGACACCGGTCATGATAATGTTATGTCGAAGAGGGGTCAAGTCCGGTAGGAAGGGTGTAAGTACAAGGACGTCGTTCTTTAGACGAAACGTCAAGACGTGAGATCCTTCTTCACCTCCTGTGACAGCGTCTATGAGGTGTATGGCCCTTTCGATACTGAAAAAATTTCTGATCTTATTTTGAAATAAAAGTGAATAATTCAATTGTTTCTGTTTTTCAAACACTGTGATACAACCTCTTCATACTTTTCTTGATACCAATGTATAAGTACCACCCACTCATTGACCTTGACCACACATATTTGATTAGTTCTTCATAAAAGTAACGTTGTACTAAATAATATATTTTAAAATCTCTGGTTGCAGGTCGACCAATTTCTTGACCCATTACATTTCATAGGAGTATGTTCCCTTGTGATACGGTAGTAGTTTTTTAAAAAAAAGGTCAAAAAGAAAAAAACCTTTCTATTCTGATTATTTGTCATTCTTATCAAAGATGTATCTTTTTAAATTTTTCTTTACAATGAATATTTTTTCATGTTTCGTGGTTTTAAGAATTTCGAGAGAATAGAAAAGACTTACTTGGAGATTATAAGTTCATATCATAGTTATTTCCAAAAAAGGGACCATATAAGACTTACAAGTTTGTTAAAAAGAAGTCTACATTGATTAAAATTTTTCATTTAGAGGTCTACTTCAAATAGAATTAGATAAATGAGTTTACAGACATGAAAGTTTTATCGTGAATTATATCATTGGTTCTATACTGGTACCCTTAACTTTCCATACCCATTCTTTAGTATGATTCGTCAATATAGTGACAAAGGGTTTTGCCGAATAAAGAATATTAATAGACTTACTGACCATTTTTATGTCTGGAGACTCGGGGTAGAATACGGATTAATTTATCCTAAGGTTCCTCTTGCCATATTTGGGTCTGTTCTTGAAGTGTAAAGACTGATATTACTGACCAGAAGATACACATTCTGATCAGACTCATTCAGACCCCTAGTGACAATATGGTTGACAACTTTCTGATAAAGATCTAGAACATAACATCTTCCATATGAACATACCAGACCACATGTTACCTGTTCAAGGATTTTGGGGTACCAGGGCCTAAGAATGTCGTTTTAGAGGATGCATAAGTTGATTCATAGATCTCTAACTTGTCTTTGTTTTCGTGGTTCTGTCACTTAATTGAGATCGTAAAACAATCTATAAACTTTAATATAGGTCTTTTTAATAATGATGGAGTTTTATACTAATAGGAGTCAATATATTTTAAATGAATTGTTGCACATATTACCTTTTTTTTACGAGAACCTTTTTTACCTTTTTTTTATTTTGAAGGGAGGAGGTTTTTTTCTCGTTTTTGTAGGCTTGAGACTTTCATTCGTAGTGTTTATGGAGAAAGAGTAAGTTACTTTGAGAACTGTTGTTACTTGTGTTAGTTGGTTACTTACCTATTTGTTTTGCACCATACCTGATGATGCCTCATAATAAGTCGAAATTTTTCCTTCCTTTGAGACTATCTGCGATGTTTACCTATTAGGTAATTCTGTAGTCCGATTTACTTTGTTTGTGTAGTGTCTTTCTGTTTATTAAATACTGACACGATTATCTCCCATGAATTCTCATCAGTTTTAGTATCTGTCTCGTCTTACTACCAACGGTCCTCGATCTTCTTCCCCCTTTACCTCTCAGACTACTTATGTTTCAAAGTCAAACTCTTCTATTTTTTACAAGACCTCTATCTACCATTACTAACGGGTTGTTACACTTACATGAATCATGGTGACCTAATATACGAATTTTTACTGACTTTACCACTTAAAATCCAATAAACATAAAATAGGGTTATTTCGTCAACGACTTCCTCTGTCTTCCTTATTGTCGTCCTTTTCTACTTCGACTGTCCGAGGTAACATGTTGACCTCTCTCTACTCGTACCCTTAATTGAAGTCTCTTTTCCCTACGTCTCTTATAATCTCTCTTCGTCACTTCGTCAATTCCCCCATCTAAGTCACTATTCTGTTTATTCCGTCGAGGATAGGTGAAGACTAAAGAGACGTAATCCCTCGGTCTAGGGGTCGACTCATTTACCTTCCCCTCCCGCCTCCTCTCCTTCGTCGTCCTCCCTTCTTCCCTCCCTGCCTCAGTCCTTCTTTCCTTCCGTCCGACTCTCCGTCCCTCCTTTCCTCTCTTCCTTACTTCCTTCCACTCCTCCTTTCTCTTTGTCCAAATGGTGACACTTTATTTGGTCCTTCTCACTGACGTAGTGGTTCTTATAAATTCACGGGTGACTCTACGTTAGTACTGACCTTTGACACTGGTCACTCGTCAAAACACAAAAGGATATTTCGCAAGTCTACTAACCCTTATTCATACTTTATCCAGTTGTCCTCCCAAATTGATCCCAAAAATTTGTGATCCAATCCGACCCCTTCCTACTGTGCCTTTTTCCCTCTCCTTCAATGCTTACAAACATTCTTTGACTGATGTCATTATTTAGAATAGAAAACTCGTCGTGTCCCTCTATGCCTTCAGAAAAAACTCCCTTCCCAGTTACGGACTGTCACTTTTATACTATCTAGTAACGGTAATATTCACCTTCACATCTCATTCTGTGTCCCGATCACACTGTTATCTTATTTACTCGACCTTACGATCACACACTCCACATTCTAATCCTAAGAACTTTAATTCTATAATTTCCCAATAACCAATAACCAAGTAGACCGACCATCTGTCCGTTGTCCTCCATTCTTGACACCTGTTGACTTTTAGTGCCACGACACCTTTGGTCTCATACTGTACGTTTCTTCGACGGAGAAAAGACATTCCCCTTGTCTCGATTACTAATTCCACAGGGTACAGGTAAACCATTAATTCCTAATTGAGGAACCTAAAAAAAATAAAGATAAAAAGGATAATACATATGACATATACACGACGACGACGATTCAGCGAAGTCTCCCCAGGTTGAGACACGCTGGGGTGTCTACCGTCGGGTAGTCCGAGGGGGTAGGGACCCTAACAGGTCCGTTCTTGTGACCTCACCCAACGGTGAAGGAAGAGGTTACGTACTTTCACTTTTCACTTTCACTTCAGGGAGTCAGTACAGAACTGAGAATTGTTGGGGTACCTGACGTCGGATGGTCCGACGAGGTAGGTACCCTAAAAGGTCCGTTCTCATGACCTCGCCCCACGGTAACGGAAGAGACTATGACATATACATTGACTTCTTATAAGTGGTAACACAGAGGAAGTGTATAGTGTCCTAGACTCACTGTTGTACTCTAACCATGTAATACAACTTATTTATTACTTATTTGTTCCTCTTTTTAAGTCGTGAATGTACAAAGTTCCTGTTTGGAAAGAAAAAAAAAATTAAAAATGAAATAAAATGAAATGTTATGACATAACCAAAACGGTATGTGACTGTACTTAGGTGGTGCCCACATGTACGCAAGGGTTTGTACTTGGGGGGAGGGAGGAGGGAGGAGTGTTGTAGGGAGACCCAGTAGGGCACGTGGTCGGGGTTCGTACGACATAGGACGTAGCCTGTATCTGACCACTAAGCTAAGAATGTACTATCATATGCAAAGTTACGGTAAGAGGGTTTAGTAGGGTGGGAGAGGGAGACTCAGGTTTTCAGGCGATATGTGTAGACACAGAAAAAACGACAGAACGTATGTCCCAGCAGTAATGGTAGAAAGATTTAAGGTATATATACACAATCATATGACATAACCACAAAAAGAAAGACCGAATGAAGTGAGACATATTAGCCGAGGTCAAAGTAGGTAGAGTAGTCTTGACTAAGTTTACATAAGAAAAATTGCCGACTCATTATGAGGTAACACATATACATGGTGTCGAAAGAATAGGTAAGTAGACGACTACCTGTAGATCCAACAAAGGTACAGGACCGATAATATTTGTCACGACGTTACTTGTAACCCCATGTACACAGAGAAAGTTAAGACCAAAGGAGTCACACATACGGGTCGTCACCCTAACGACCCAATATACCGTCAAGATAAACGTTAAAAAATTCCTTAGAGGTGTGACAAGAGGTATCACCAACATGATCAAACGTAAGGGTGGTTGTCACATCCTCCCAAGGGAAAAGAGGTGTGGGAGAGGTCGTAAATAACGAACGTCTAAAAACCTAGCGTCTGTTGGACTGACCACACTTCACCATAGAGTAACACCAAAACTAAACGTAAAGAGATTATTGCTCACTACAACTCGTAGAAAAGTACACAAACAATCGGTAGGCATTACAGATAAATCAAGAAACCAAGTAAAAAACTAACCCAGCAAATAAAAAGACCTTAACTCAACGTATTCAACGAACATATAGAAACTCTAATCAACAAACAGTCAACAAAGTAAACGATAATAAAAGAGGGTAAGTCTTCCGACAGAAAAGTGGAACGAATATAAAAGGAAACAACACGTCTTCGAAAATTAAAATTAATCTAGGGTAAATAAAAACGAAAATGAAGGTCTTAAGACCCTCCACCTAGTATCTCCTAGGACGACACTAAATACAGCCTCTCAAAACGGATACAAGAGGAGATCCTCAAAATATCAAAGACCAGAATGTGAATCCAGAAATTAGGTAAAACTCAAATAAAAGCACACGCCACAATCTTTCACTAGATCAAAGTCAGAAAATGTTCACCAACTGGTCAAAAGGGTCGTGGTGAACAATTTCTCTAACAGAAATGAGGTAACATATAAGAACGGAGGAAGCAGTTTCTATTCCACAGGTGTACACACACCCAAATAGAGACCCGAAAGATAAAACAAGGTAACTAGATATACAGACAGAAACACGGTCATGGTATGACAGAACTACTGACACCGAAACATCATCTCGGACTTCAGTCCGTTCAACTAAGGAGGTCAAGGTAAGAAGAAAGAGTTCTAACGAAACCGATAAGCTCCAAAAAACATAAAGGTATGTTTAGAACTTTAATAAACAA